>JAKWBJ010000080.1:0-533240 GCA_023159175.1 Wohlfahrtia magnifica
AAATCCTTTAGTATTTTTTTTTCAAATAGGCAGATTGGTTTAGAGCATTAGTAAATTTACAATTTTATATATATATATATATTTTATATATATATATATATATATATATATTTTTATATATATATATATGTATTTTTTTTATATATATAAATATATTTATATATATATATATATATATATATTATATATATATATATATATTTTATATATATATATATATTTTATATATATATATATATTTTATATATATATATATATATATTTTATATATATATATATATATATATATATATATATATATATATATATTTTAATAGGAAATCCTTTAGTATTTTTTTTTTCAAATAGGCAGATTGGTTTAGAGCATTAGTAAATTTACAATTTTAGGTTATTAAATTTCAAGTGAGTAATAGTCTAGCTAGATAAAATTTTTACATATTGCTTTATCATGGCGGTCACAAGAAGTAGTGAGGATTTGTCTGCTTTGGCAGATACAAATCTTGGTCTGACGTGTTCTCTGTGTGAAAAGGATATGACAAATTTACAGGATTGTGTCGTTACTAATTGTCATCATACATTTCATAAATTGTGCATTACAAGTTGGTTAGATAAAACAAAAGAATGCCCTAATTGTCGTAAACTTTGCCATGAGCATGACTTAAGCATACCACAATCTAAAACCATGGAAGGTCTTACGTTTTTAAAGGTAGGGGTCGTGGGGCCGCAAAATAATCTTTTTGAAAAATTAAAAGTGATAAATTTAATTAAAAGCGATATTAAAACTGCAAGTTTGAAGAGATCAAGTATACGCGAATTGTTTGACAATAACTGTAAAAAGCATAAAGTAGGGGGGATGTTACTTAAATATGGTAAAATGCGTAGGAATTTGCTGCGAATCAATCAAGAAAAGTACCTAAAGCACCTACGAATTTTGAAGAAATTATTGAACTTTTTAAAAATCAAGAAATTAATAAAGAATTTGGAATGTCTAGATATGATGCTGGAGAACAATTTTATATAGACACTATAATTGAAATAAATTTTGCGTACACATTATTTATTTCGCCCACAATTTCTAAAACTGTACGAGAAAAGAGTAATTTAGAAAAATGTAATTATATTGCTGATGGTACGTTCAATATTCAAATAAATTTAAACAATTACTTATAATCCACATAATGCGCAGCCACCACGTAAGTAGCTTTAAATTTGTATGTGTTTTATATAAACCAATATAATATAACTTAAACATGTCTATTCCATTTTCCAGGCTTATCCATTTATATATGTACTAATGTCAAATAAAACAGAGGAAGCGTACATACACATTTTGTAATATATAAAATCAAATGTAATAGATATAGTTCCGAAAAACGTGATCAGTGATTTCGAATGCGGCATACGCAACGCCTTTAAATACGTATACCCAGAAGTAAAAATGATCGGTTGTTGGTTCCATTACACCAACGCACTTCGAATGAAGGCATCTAAAATAACGGGATTCATATCACATTTGAACAGAAATAAGCAAGCTAAAAGCTTATATTCAAAATTTGTATACCTACCATTGCTGAAACCTTCGCATATTACTGAAGCTTATCAGCTTTTAAGAAAGGAAGTCATGGATGGAAAGTTTATTAGTGGACAATCGCGAGAAAGTTTCTTTATACCCTTTAAAAAATACTTTGAGCATCAGTGGAAGTGAATATTTATATGTTTTCATTGAAATTTATAAAATGAACTTGTATATTTTACCATTTAACAATTTTTAGGAGCAACCTGTCAACTTTACAGTTTATAAACAACCCGCACGTACAAGTGATTCTGCTGAAGGCTTTCACAGTCAATTAAGTATGCAGCTTCAAAGCGTGGAAATTTTTTTAAGGCTTTGGACGTTTTACTAGATATTGATTCAAATAAATCTATGGATTATTTAAAAGCAATGTCTGGTAATGCTGTGTTATGTAAACTGAGAAAACATAGTTATGAACAACGCGACAATTTTATTCACAAACGTATTTGCTTACTAAATCAAAATAAATTGTCTTTGACGGAAACTCTCACACAGTTTTCAAAAATGGAAAACTGCATGATTTCAGAGAACAACATTAATGAAATCCATACAGCCGATGATGAGTTTGAAAACGAAAATGAAGAAAATCTAGAAGAAATTTCGTACAAAACAATAATAACTATAAAGAAACTCTATTATGCGTAATTTGCTGCGATAAGGAAAAGCAATTAGTGTTTAATCCATGTAAGCATTTTAAGGTTTGCCAGCCTTGCTATCAGCAAATAAATGAAGCAAGTAAATCAAAAGGAAATAAAAAGTTATGCCCAATTTGTCGGACAATAATAAAGGATGTTCTGTTAATTTTTTCTTAAAAGTTATATATAATTCATTAAATTAACTACATTACTACTTTGTTTTTGTTAACATTATTTTAAAGGAAAAATTTTATTTTATTTTTTGTTGTTAATTTTTTAATATAAGAATTATGCTTTCGTTCCGAAAACAATAATAAAAAAGAATTATATAATCTTAAAGCTTATGTATATTGCTCTTTATAAATTATTTTATATAACTAAACATGGGGGTGCTTTAATACCATGGTAGATAAAGCCATTTTTGTTTGTTTTTTTCATTTGAATGAGAGATAAAGCCATCATGGCCTTAGCTCACATTAGCAATATTAGAAAGCGGCTTTATCTCTCATTTCAGTTCCTGAGACATTAAAGTTAAGCATTGAAAGTTTTTTTGCGTTGCGGCCTGCGGCCACGCTTAGGGGTTTTTTCCTCCAGTAGGACGCGGCAGGTGGCTTCGCTGAAAGAAGTTTTCCTGCGTGCGTCACAAAAATAAAAAAATGTTTTCCAATGATAACTAAGGATTTTTCCTTTCACAAAATGTTTACAGCTATAATTCCTGGAGCCTAGAAATTTTGGATTTTTTTAAATCATTAATTTCATAGATAAATAGGCATATTTAGTGAAATAAAGCATTTGTAACGCAAAATATCAAATGGGACATATAACCATAATGGCCTTATGGAATGCCAAATGAATCTTTTGAATCCTTTTATGATGCAATTAGTGAAATTTTAGATCAGCTCCCAACACCATTGAATGGTAATGAAATCATAGAAATAATTAGTAGAAACTTAAGACCAGAGATTCGTCATGAATTGTTATATGTAGATATCTGTTCGTTGTCTGAATTGAAAAAGCTTTGCTTAAAGAGGGAAAAACTTTTAAATGAGGATGTTTTTAAACGAAATACTAGTGTGGGTAGTCTTCAGTATCGTAGAATTGCAGCTTTAGATTCAAATAATTTCGAAGAAAAAAAAACCTAATAATTCTAACGTGGAATCAGAGAATTCTTGCTTAACATTGTAACATTCTTAATAAAATTGTAGTATGTTGGAACTGCAATGAAAATGGACATTTTTGGGATATGTGCCTAAAGGATAGACATATATTTTGGTACGGATGTTGAATAAAAAACGTTTATAAGCCACAATGCCCTAAATGTTCAAAAAACTTCAAAACATTACAGAATCCAGTTCACCGCTATCAATAGCCACGCAAATAGTATCTGATCATGAAATCACTGCATTTGATAATTCTGATAACAACTTTGGCAACGACATTACTACGAATACGAACTTAGAAGAGAAGGATATTAGAATTTTTGAGAGAAGTGCATCTTTACATACACCCAAATTTGATAAGATCAAACCATTTCATGAAAGACTAGATGATTATACTAAAGTAAGGGATATGATATTTTCAGATTCTAAAAAGATACAGTGAGAAAGTACAAAAGATCAACCGTAAGAATGGGTAATTTTATAGGAAAGTTAAATTGGCACAAAGGAAAATTGTTTCATCTATCATTAACTTAGAAGTAGATGGAAGACTGTATGCAGAAGTCAAGTTTTTAAATAGTACTGAGTTAGGTCTTCTTGATACTGGGGCTAATTTGAGCTGTATTGGGGCTGAACTTGCTAAACGAGATTTTTCATCAGTACCAGGCTTTAAACGTATTCACTCTTCTGTGAAAACAGAAGATGGAAAGGCACAAAGTGTTGTAGGCTTAATAGAAATTGACATTTGTTACCGAAATAGAATAAAAAAACTAACGCATTAGATTGTCCCAAGCTTGAATCAAAGATTTATTCTTGGCATAGACTTTTTTAAAATATTTGGTCTTATTGAAAATTTCATACTTTTGACCCCATTAAAAATATAGCAACAGTCGAACTTAATGATTCGGAATTATACCCTCTTACTCAGAAACAACAACAACAACTTGATGTCGCTAAATCATTATATCCAAATTTTAAACCACAAGGCTTAGGTCGTACTTCGTTAATAAATCACACTATAGATGTCGGTGACGCTCGTCCAATTAATCAAAGATTTTACCCGGTTTCGCCAGCAGTGGAGAAGTTGATGTTTAAAGAAGTCGATCGTATGTTAGATTTAGGAGTCCTCGAACCCAGTTCTAGTCCATGGAGCTCTCCAATGAGCATGGTCATTAAGCCGGGTAAAATAAGACTTTGCTTGGATGCTCGTAAAATTAACGAGGTGATATTAAAAAATGCATATCCGCTTTCTAATATACAAGGTATATTTGCACGGTTACCAAAAGCAAATATAGTTTCAAAATTAGATCTTAAGGATGCGTATTGCCAGGTACCACTGGATCAAAGTTTAAAAGCAATTACAGCCCTTACCATACCTGGACGTCCGCTATATCAATTTACCGTAATGCCCTTCGGTTTATGCAATGCTCCATAAATGCAGGCTAATAGACGAAATTATACCTCCGAATTTAAAATATTGCATATTTGGATATTTGAATGATGTTTGTGTGGTTTCCGATACTTTTAGTTCCCACATATCAGTTTTAACTAGATTGGCAGAAGCATTTAAAAAAGCAAATTTAATATTTAGTCTAGACAAAAGCAAGTTTTGTGTAAAGTAAGTTAAATATTTATGCTATGAATTGGTGATGATGGAATTTCAACAGATAGAGAAAAAATAGAAAGTATTCTTAATTGGCCCACTCCGAAAACGTTAAAACAGGCGAGAGGATTCCTTGGTCTTACAGGATGGTACAGACGCTTTATTTGTATTTTTGCTGATATAACACACCCTATTAGTGACTTGTTAGCTATGAAAAGGAAATTTGAGTGGACAGAGGAGGCTGAAAATGCGTTTAGGAAAATTAAAGAACTGTTGACTACTGTACCAGTGTTAAGAAATCCAGACTTTTCGAAGAAATTTTGCATTCAATGCGATGCAAGCAATTTTGGAATAGGAGCAGTTTTAGTTGAAATGGATGAGTATAAAACTGAATACCCAATCGCGTTTATGTCGAAAAAACTAAACTCAGCTCAAAGAAATTATTATGTTACGGAAAAAGAGTGTTTGGCTGCAATAGAAGCAATTGGGAAATTTAAGTGTTACATAGAGCTTCAAGAATACGAGGTCATGCTTAACATGGTTAATGAAACAGAAAGATTTGAAAGGTAGATTGGCCAGGTGGGCTATGAAATTGCAGGGATATAAATTTTCTATTAGTCACCGTAAATTCAGAGATCATATTGTACCTGATGCCTTAAGTCGAATGTATGAAACGGAAGTATCTCTAATTTAAACTATTATTACTGTCAGCTTAAACAAAAATTTTTAGATAATGCTGAGAAATTTACAGACATAAAAATTATCGATCGGTATATTTATATTAGAGTAAAATTCGCACCAGGAGAGAATGAAATCGATCAAAATTTATGGAAATTGTGGATTCCTGAAGGATTTAGACAGGATGTATTAATAAGATCACATGACACTGTTGTTGCAGCTCATGGAGGCATTACGAAAACTTTAGAGCTAGTCAGAAAATATGTTCGGAGATATATTTTAAAATGTGATGTTTGTAAAACAACTAAATGAAACAACAGAATACTAAAACCCCCAAAGGGACAAATGGCTTTATCATACCGACCATTTCAGAGGTTATATGTTGACATTTTAGGTCCATATCCGCGTAGCAAGAATGGCTATATAGATCTTTTGATTGTTTTAGATCATTTTTCTAAATATCATTGGCTTTGTCCTTTAGAAAAATTTACTAGTAAAAATATTATACAGTTTTTAGAAAGTAACATATTTCATCAATATGGTGTACTCGAGATAATTATTATTGATATCGGTAGTCAGCTTAAATCTAACGACTTTAATGAGTTTTTGACCAAATACGGTATCAATCATATACACAGCTTTATATTCTCTGCAAAGTAATGCATCCGAACGTATTATTAGGTCATTCATTTTTGCTATCAGAGCTTATTTGAAGAACGATCATCAGGAATGGGATAAACATCTATCAGAAATACGCTGTGCATTGGGAAATGCCACACACCAATCTATTGGAATAAGCCCATATAAAGCCCTTTATGGCTTTGACATGATTACTCATAGAACGACATTTGCAATCAATACAATGCCTCGATGAATCCGATATAACCTTGGAAAGAAATGATCAGTTAAGCCTTTTAAGAAAGAAAATTGTATAAAATTTGCGTAAGGCATATGATAAAAACGTGAAAACTTATAAAATACGGACAAGACCTGTAACTTTGAATGAAAATCAAATTGTTTTTCGAAGAACTTTTACTCAAAGTGATGCTACTAAAAACTTAAATGCCAAATTACGTCCAAATTTTGTAAAGGCTCGAGTGCAGAAGAAATAAGGAAACTGTTACTATAATTGGAGGACATAGAAACCGCAAATTCAGGAATATATCACGCGAGGAACATAAAAACGTATTATTCTTTTTCTTTTCCGACTAATCTTTCCCTTTGGAAAATCGTCAGATTATTCGGTTTTGTAATGGACACGTCATCAATCTAATTTTTCTTTTGTTGAATTTTTAAAATGTCTTTTATATGTCTTAACCCGTTTGTTTTAGTTTTGGTTGGTTTGATTGATGTGCTTTGCTAGAAAGTTTAAAATTTTATTTTAAAATAATTTTGATATTTGAAAAGTAACGGGTAGTTTACTTTCACATATTTGGCATAACTTTTATCTAATTGAATGTCCCTGTGATTGACATAAAAGATAAAGGGGGACAAAAAATAACGAAATTTATCTGTTGACTACTGTCAGATGCGTGACATTTAATTTCGAAAAATTAAATCGTGCTTTTCAAAAAAGCGAATTACCCCAAAAACGGTAAGTAATTGCTCTTTCTGTTTTTGACGCCAAAGCTGAGGTATAAACCTCTTATTTATTCTGAAGTGACGATTTCTAAATTAGGTAAGATAATCTACAATGTTTTTTACCACGGTGCAATATATGACAGGAGAACTTAGGATTTTTTAATTTCTTATAAATTTTCTGCCTACAGAGTAATAATTATTGGGACAAAAGCGAGAACAGCAAATTTTCTTTTCTCCCTTTGGCTGGTTGTCTTAACTCACGTTAATCCCATTTATTCCTATTGGGACTTTGACAACTTACATACAGAGAAGATCAGAGCTGGAGTTTTCGGTGTATCATCGTTCACTTAAATACATAGGGAAAATTAAAAATCCTTTAACTTACTTTTGGTTTCACGCCGTTTATAGATTTTTGGAAAAATAATTTAGACCTTTCGCTCAATATTTTAGACATAATCAATTCAGTCTTATAGTGAACGTAAACTCAAAATAGTCAGGAGAAATATAAAAAAAAGAAAAAAAAAAGATTTACAATTTCAACAGCTTTAAATGTACATAAAATAGAAAATAAGGAAAATAAGAGATCTTAAAATAAAAAAGGTGTATAAATGAGAAATATTTTGATATCTTGTGAAAAAAAAGAGTTAAAGTATAATATTGAAAAGAAAAAACAGTAATTAAAGCAACAAAAAAAGAATAATTTAATATCCGAACATAAGTGCAAAAAAATAAAAAATTTAATATATACCAATATAAGTGATCCGTAATATTTCAGATTTAAGAGAAATAATTTATATCAAGTTATATAACAAAGAGAAAAAAAATAATCGTCACAATTACACCTCGTATACACTCTCAACGTTGGAAGGCCTTTCATCAGCAGTGTACACCTTTCTCCATTTAATTGTTCTCTGTTAAAATTATTATAATATATATTTGTTGCACAGTGGTTAAGGATGGATTAAAGTTATGTTAAATTTATTACCTCCACTAAAATATATTTAAATTAATTTTATTGAATTTTATTGTCTAAAATAAAAAAAAACTTTATTCAATCATTAATTCCTGGGCTCATTACATTAAGTTATATATACGGGATGTACAGAATATTTTTTTTTTGCATTTACTAAGAAAAATAGCAAAAGAAAACAACAAAAAATTTTACTCTTTTTTTCACTTACTAAAAGAATTTGAAATTTTTAAGAATAATTTCTAACGGTTTATATTCCGTAATTTTTTTTTTATCAACAACACCATAAAAAAATTAAGAAATATTTCACAGTTAGATTTATAGTTACCCTATGTCGGTAAGCACTACTATTCGATTTTTTTAATGTAATTTAATAATGTTTAAAAATTTTTCTAATTTTTAATCGAATATTTTTATGTAAATTGTTTTCAATATTCAAATGAATATTTTTCCTTATATCGAAATTATATTAATTTTTCTTTAAATTTTAAGCAGGTGTTATTACTGAAATTTGTCAATAAATTATTGAAATGAATTATATAGTTTGAAAACAAGAATATGAATTTTAATATGAGTGCGTAAATAATTTAAAGCTTCTCTAGGACAATGAATGGGTAAGGTAAAGTTTGGGTTCCGCAATATGAAGCGCCAATCAGAACAAGAAGGGGTGGGTCTGGAGCACACGGGCAGAATACCAGCCCTATGAAATACTGCTGTTTGATTTCTCATAATATTTTCATTTGTTATAACATCTAGTTAGAAATAGAAATTCCTCTTTCATACTTTTGGTATGATAAAATCGTGTTGACATCTCTTAGGGACTTTACATAAAAGATTACTGTAGGTGATTTCGGATGGTGATTTCGCCGATCGAAACAATTTCGATTCAGTTGAACTACCAGCAGTCACATTGCGTTTGCAATACAATCGCCGCAAACTCGGCAGAATATTGGGGAGCCTGCTTCCCAAATCCCAGCCTTTCCCTCAGAGCGCAGTGCTCATTCACAAAGCCTATCAGAATCCTAACAGATTCCCTCCTCAGATTGAGGACCCTTTTCGTCCTAGAGCAGTCAAGTCGCGGTCAGAGCATCCTGGAAACCCTACAGCCTCCTCTACTCCTCCATGACTCATCCACTCTATGACAGGACAAGCTATCAATCAAGCTTCCCAAGAAACCGAGCGGCGGTTTCACAGACGCATCCGTCTGTTCTATGCCCTTACCCGTGCTCTTGCAAGTCAATCTGCAGTTTCCCCTCACGACAGTGTGCCACGGAACCCAGCACAGTTTTACACTGCACACATCCAGGAGCGACGTGAGGGTACTCTTGCACAATGCAACCAGCCTTGACCAGACATGGCGACCAGTCAGCGCCCTAATAGCCGCCTGACTATCCATGTAAAAGACCACACTATCCCCTCAGCAGCCAAGTCGCGAAAACGCTCCGCTGCTCTGAGGACAGCGAAGATCTCAGCCTGAAAAACGCTGCTCTTATCCGGTAGTCTAAAGGACAGTTTAATCTCACTGTCCGAAAGGTAGACCCCCGCACTAGTGCTCTTCTCGGTCTTAGATCCATCTGTATAGATGGCGTGGCCATTCAAAAGTCTATCAACATCCTACCAAGACTCTCTATTCGGAAAAACTGCCAAAAGGCACATGCAAAAGTCGCATTCCCTGACCCAGCACAGGTTACCGAATGCGCACCCCAGTCCAGCCCTCCTAAAATGGCAGTGTCCATAGCCCAAAGCCTTAGCCAGGCCTCCTTCGAAAATCCTTAAGAAGCTCCCAGCAGCCCTTCTCTTCACAGCAACCTCAAGGAAAGACAAGCCGAGAATAATATTCAGCGCTGTCTGAAGAGTTTTTTTGGGTAATTTTCTTGAAATTTAGTGTTCGTTTCGATTTTGCTATACGCCTGTCACGTTTCTTCTCACCCGAACAAATTGAACCACCCTAATGTACATATTAGTTTTCCGTAGTCTCAAGAAATCTAAGTTGGAGTTTTGGGAACTAAAATACTGAAATTGTCAATTGTTATAAATATCTAAGTATAGAGCTCAACTACAAGTTTTCTTACAAAACATTTACAGCCAGGCCCACAACGGCGAACGTTATCGTTTCGAACGACAAACAGCTGATTTTCGGCACACTAATACTTGCTAGCCGAAAGAAAATGAATGCGAATGATAACGTAAGTACTTCAATACAAAATTGCGCCTCACTACATACATTCATACAGTAACGATTAAAAGTGAGCAAATGTTGGGAAATTTAGTATTAAAGCCTTTGTTAAAATGCAAATATGCAAGCAAATGAAACAAAAGTTCTTATATTTATTAATGGATATGTTCTCTTAAAAAATATAAACAAGAAGTGGTAAATACATCCAATTAAATGAGAAAAAGGCAGAATTATAAATTATTTATTATTTGCTCAGTTTTGCACGTTTTGCTTACTTTAAGAAAGAAATACATACTACAATGACTAAAAAATAATTATAAATTACCGTTATTTTGTTGTTTTTAAGTAACAATATTTGAAGTATGCTCAGTCTTTAAAAATATGAGAAAAATTAGTATTGACCGAAAGTGGAAAATCTTTTCGAGAAATATCTAATATTTTAAGTATTAGCCAAAGTACTGTCGTTAACGTGCAACAGAGGCGGAACGGAGTTCAAGAACGAAATGTTGGAGGACGGTCAAAACTATTATCGGACTTTGATGCTCGACTTATGATAAGAGAAATAAAGAGCAACAGTTATGTGACACCAAAGCGAGCTACGGAGATTTTAAACAAGGACTTCAGTGAGTGGCCCGTGCGTAGAGCTCTTCACAGAATAGGCTACAAAGCAGGCATCATAAAGAAAAAGCCGGCTTTATCAAATAAAAATATAAAATCATGCCTCGCATTTGCCAAAAAGTATAAAAATTGGACCTCCGATGGCTGGAAACGTGGGATTTATGAGTTATTGCTTGCGGCGATCGACAGAAAGCATCCAAAGGCATCACGTGAAGCCTTCTGTTAAACATGGTGGAGGCAGTTTGATGGCGAGGGGATGCTTCACGTTTTGGCGAACGGGTCCACTAGTAAGAATAAACACAATGATGAGAAAGGAAGATTATTTAAAAATATTGCAGACAAATTTGCCAGAACTTGTATATATAAGCCCTTACACAGAAAAGGAAGTTATCTTCCAACAAGATGGTGACACCAAACACACCTCTGAAATTGTTAAATGGTTGTCAGAATAAGAGTTTCAGTTATTGGATTGCCCCGCACAAAGCACCGATCTGCACCCAATAGAAAATGTGTTGGCAAGAGTGAAAAAGAGGGTGGGAAAATACCAGAAGGCTCCGAAAACTTGGAAGAATTATGGCAAAATACTCAGCACGAGTTGAATCAAACTCCGCCTGAAATTATTGAGAGTCTTGCCAATAGTATACCCAAGCGTATTAATAGCGTTATAAAAAACAAATGATTATGGAAAAAATTAAAACCTATAAGAATCATCATGGAAAGAAAACCGTGTAAAACCAAGCAAATAGAAAATATTTTAGCTTTGGATGCATTTAATACTTTTTTAATGATTTGTTTTAAGAACATATTAATGAATAAATTCAAGAAGTTCTGTTATATATGTTTGAGTATTTTTAATTTCACGGGGTATTTTCTACTTAACTTGTAAGCATTTGCTCACTTTTGCTCGGTACTGTATATAATTTTCTGATTTTTGTACGAACATAAATGTCAAAATTACTCACGTTTTATTGTCGTTTGTGTTAGGAAATGTTCACTGGATCGCTCTGGTATGCTTTTTCTTGTGCCTGGTTTCGCTGCTAGGTGTGGTTCCTGTAAAGGCTTCAGTTTGTAGCCATAATCGCATAAAAGAAGTAAAAATTATTTTCATAAATTTTACTTATTTATTTATTTACAGTATAAAAAATCAATATTCGTACAGCTTTTCAAAAACCATTTTTTCATAATATAATATCTTAAGCGATTGAAAAAACAAAAGGCGTTATTTCTTAAAACAAAAAACAAAAAAAAGAGGACGTTATAATTATATATATTTTTTTAATAATGGAATCCAACTCAATAAATTTTTAAGGTTGTACGAATAAGGATTTTTGATATTGTATATTAGTTTGTTTAAATTTTTTACCGTCAAGTTCAAGTGGTACCTAAGTTATATTTATCATTGTACATTTTTTTACAAAAACGTTTTTTTTTTATATTTGCGCTTTATTTGTGGAATTAAGATATGGCAGCCTAGTTATTTATTTGGTTCAGAGATGGAAAAGTTGGTACAATTTAACTTTTTTTAGCACTATTTGCAACACAGATATACAATAGCACCCCAATGACTAATTTAGCACTATTTAAAAATTTTCCACATTTCCATTTAGACCTGAACGAAATCTCTTCAATTAGGTTTGAAATCCTGTACAACATCTAATGTGTTTACATTAGACTTTTTTAACATTTAACGAGATTTCGTTTGCACGTGGCCAAAATAGAGGAGAACAAAATTAAACTTACTGATTGCCTTTGATACCTACCTGTTGTATGAATAATATTCGTAAATTTTTACGCCGAAAACCCATATTTTGCTAAATGAATTTTGTAAATTAAAAAATATATTTTTATTTTTAATGTAATTTTTTCTTGAACAGAGTTGTATTTTTTAGTATTTGTAGTACAAAAAACAGAGTTGCATCAATAAATTTACTAGATTTTAACTATATAGATTTGGACAAAATCTCATGCCGTAGTAGATTTTGTTTTGTATGGGAAATCTAGGTGAAATCTACCAGATTTTGATAAAAATTTATTTATTTCGCATCCCTGATTTGGATTACGTAGGCCGCTGCACAGTGTTCGATTTTGAAATTTAGAAGGCCAAAATAAATTACTCAAAAACTAAAACACGTAAAAAAACGATTTCTGACATCGAGACTACTTACACATTGAAGAAGATGTGAGAAAAAAATTAAACAAATACGCCCATAGGCTCGCCAACTTTTCATTGCCCAATTATGCAAAATAAAGAAAAAGTCTACAAATTAAAAAAAAAATCAGCTGCAATCATCGTAATTAAAAGAAACTAATCAGTGGGCACTCTAAAATTTGTTGGTTTACTATTTTTAATTGAAATATTGTCATTACACAATTATGTAAAATAAGGGAAAATACTAAAAAATTGTAAATTTTTTTTCTTTAATTTTAAAATAACACATGCAAACAATTAAATCAAACCAACGAATATAATATATACCATATATAGTATATGCATGTAATACAAAACTTAAAATATTTTTTTTTTTACTTTTCGTGACATGGGAAAAACATAAAAGGTAAAGTAAACACAACCAAAGACAATTATGATTTTACGCTTGTCATGTAAGAGAAGAGAGCATAATAAAATAAATGTATGTATGGATGTATGTACACTACGCGACAAAATAAAGTATAAATTTTTAATGAATATGATCATTTTGCTAAGAATTAAAAACCATTTAAGATATTTCCAAAATTCATTTTAAATATAAAATAGTAACGTATCTGAAAAATAGAAATCAATTTTGATATACATGTACATATGTACAACATAGAAAAAAAGTAACTAAAGAATATATCCACGCGACAATTTAAAGCACAAAAATAAAACGAATTATATTAAATCAATTCCTACAAAAAATTATAACTACTTATAATTTGTTTCGTGTACTTTTTTATTTTTAATGCACCTCGAAGATGTTTCGCTATACTATTAACGAACTTGCCTAATGTTTCTGAAGGTATCCCTGTATATTTCCTGTATATTTAACCTGTATCCTTGTTGACAAGCTTATGGATTTAGTTTTACTATTTAAAGATATTTCAATGTCCCTAACTGATGATATTTTATCAATAGAGTTAAAATTTGATCATACTGACAAACCTTACCATATTTGGGTTTGAATATTTTCAAAAAATTACCTTACAATGCGTAATGTGTATTCAGAATTGTTGTACTGTTAGAACAGAATCGATCCTAATTTCATTCTTTCGGCAGATTTCTTAAAATTTTTCTTTAGCATCTTATTATACACATTAGCTGCGATATTGCCAACGATTTTTACTAAATTACTGACTCTTCTTTTAAAATGACGGACCTAAACCAGAAAGACCTCTATGATTTACAGTATACTGAACGAAATTAAGTCTGCCGAGGTCACGACTACATATTAACATTACTGTGGAAAAATCTTTTCCTTTTTGAGTGTGAAATTTCCTTTTCGGTTTGAAAGTTTCTGAAATCAGCGGATGTAGAGTGAAAGCAGCATTTTTTAAATTCATAACTTTTTTTGGAAATGAACTCATTGCAAGTATGTATTGCTGAGTGCTTCAACTATTTTACTATGAATTCCAAATTGCTAAAACGGATTTTAGACTTTTTTCATATACCATCGAATTGAAGGTTTAAAAAGACATTCGACCTCATTAAAAATTCAAAAATTTGATCGTTATCGTAAGTACACTGCGCATTAATATTTTTAACCATAAATAGTTTAAAAAAGTCAAATACATCACTATTGCTTAAATCGTTTTTCGATTTTAAACGACTGTTAGTATCTTTAGATAAACAATTTAAAGAAGCTTTACAAATTTGATACATTTTTAAACGATTCATTAATTAAAATGCAAACTAAAAAAAAATTAATAAACAAAGGCCGTTGTATTTGTCTTTCAGTTAATCAATAAAATTTAGAATAAATTTTAAGAGAATAACAAATTAGTACCCAGCGGTAAATAAGACGAAGTACCTAGACAATCATCAATGGCGTCAGCATTACATTCTAAGCGATCTTTTAAGTACTTAAAATGTAAATTAGACGTAATCTAGAATATCATATGCACATAATAAAACTTGGATTACATTATAAGCGAAGGAGACAGTGACTGCTCACTAAAGTGTTTTTATTTTATTTTAAATATGCTAAAAAAAAAACAAAATACGTTACTTTTGTATATATGGAGTCTGAGTCAAACAAAATTATTTTTGCATTTTACATATTAGTTACTTTTATTCTTTTTATGTTTAACCATTAGTTAAAACAACTGATGCCGATTTTCCAATTATGACTTTGGAAGATATGAAAAAGTGAATAAGGTATTTTGGAAGATGTAGATTCCTATGTTTACAAAAAACACAAATAATAATTTAAGATTAGCGTATATTTTTCATTTTAGATTGCAAAAAAATCATTTTACGATTTATTTATATGCATTATGTTCCAATTTCTCTCTGTTCGTAGGAGTATCAGTAAGCTCACTTAGAATTTAAATATCAACGTAACTGTAGTTGCAGTGTTATTAGGTTACATCGCTGTTTACTTTTTAAGCGAGAGCGCATCGATTTACAACCTATGACACTTATATTTTATATATAAGTGTGGAGTTAATGCGAAGCGTCATCACTGACTGCTACTATGTATTGCTAACATCAGCGATTACGTTATGCATATTTTACCGCTGACTATCGTTGCACCAATGTAATAATTTGTATGTGTGGCGACCTGCATAAGCTGCCAATATAACAACGCCGTCAAGAATATCAACATCAGCATTGAACTGTGATTGACAGGACAGAAAAATATACGAGTAGATAGATAGAAATCGATAGTTACGAAACCAGAAGTTCTAAATAAACGTTCACTATTTAACGTATTTAAAGTGTATCATTCATTATACAAATTAGCGGGTTGGTACATTGGCGACGAGTTAAACCGGTGTTTTATAGAAATTAGTGAGGAAATTAAGGTTTTGTGGAAAGTTGCAAGATAGGCTGGGAAAGGGGTGTGAAGAGTGTTTCAACGGTGAAAACATGTAAATTATTGTTTATTATCTGCCAAAAGGGCAGGGGCAGTAGCCGGGACAAAATATGATCTGCTAAAACGGCAGAGGCAGTTGGCCAGAGGCAGATGCCAGTGACGGATTGTCATGAGAGATTATTTGCTGGAAGCAAGGCCAGACTGCCGGTAGGGAGAAAAGTGAAATAGCTGGTTGGAGGAGAACCAGATTATCAACTGGCAAAGGCCAGAGGCAGTTTGCCACGAAACGATTAAATTAATATATGTACATATGTATAAATAGGATAAAATGACAAGTTTATAACTCAATTGACAACATACTTATAAAATGTTTTATCGTTTCAGGAAATTTTATGAAATGGCTGAAAATTTGAAGCCATTTATGTGTACATCCATTGAAAAACCACTGATTCGTCCGGAATGGGAAAGATGGTTAAGATCTTTCCAAATATATGTCGATTCAAAAGAAATAACCTCAAATTTGAAGAAAGGAAATAAATTATTGCAAATCGGGGGACCACAATTGCAAGAAGTCGCTTACTCAACACCTGGAGCAATTGAAATGTTCAACGAGAAGGACCCAAAGGATGTATTCCAGATATTGGTTGACAAGTTAAACGAACATTTCACACCGAAGCGCAATTCTGTGTTCGAAAAACATGTATTTCGCAATATAAATGTAATTGTAGGTGAAAATTTCAATCAAATCGTTTTAAGATTGCGACAGCAGATGACGAAATGTTTGTTTGGTACGACAAAACGTGAAATCGAAACCATTTGTTTAATTGATAAAATTATTGATGAATGGGCACCTTTGGATTTGAAGCGGAAATTGTTGGAAAAAGAATATGAATTGGATGAAATTATACAACTATGTCAAGTTGATGAACAAATTAGAAAGCAATCGCAATCTATGGAACCGAAAGAAAGTTTGGATATTGTACATAAAATAAATGTTACTAAGAAGTTCGAAATTGATAAAGGATATAAATGTGGTAGATGTCGACGCAATGATCATAATGAGAACAGTTTTGATTGCCCAGCTAAAAATCGGGAATGTAATAAATGCAATCGTGTTGGGCATTTTGCTCGAAAGTGTAAAACTAACCACATCCTCAAAGGAATGTAAAACGTAAGCATTGTGATGTACGTCATGTTGAAGATTCGGAAAAAAGCACATCTAAAATGAAAAACGAAAGCGATTGTTTTAAAATATCAAGAAAATGGATGAAAAAGTTTTATGTCACATTGGAGGTCAGGCCATATCAATGATTATAGATTCTGGATGTAAATTCAACTTGTTAAGCAAATACGATTGGGAACAATTACAACAGAACAAATCAACATTATTTAATATTCGACCAGAGTCGAATAATAATTTTCGTGAATATGCTTCTGATCATTTACTCAATGTACTCTAAGTTTTTGAGGCACCCATATTTATAAAACAACAACCTGAAACGTTTGCTACATTTTATGTCACTGAAAATGGAAGACAATCGTTGTTGGGAAAAGATACAGCTATTAAATTGAATGTGTTGCGTTTGGGACTTAATATTAATAAAGTTGACGAAATTGCAGCATTTCCAAAATGGAAAAACATTAAGGTAAAATTATCTATTGATCATAATGTAACACCTGTCAGCAACCAGTTCGTCGTATTCCTATTGCGCTAGAAGAAAAAGTTATCAAGAAGCTGGAGGAAGGCGTTAAAGCTGATATCATTAAACGCGAATTCCGACCAAGCTGCTGGATATCGCCCATTGTTTTGGTTTTTAAAGAAAACGGTGACATCCGGATGTGTATTGATATGCGAAGAGCAAATAAAGCTATATCAAGAGGAAATTATCCTCTGCCAACATTTGAAACATTCATGCCAAGACTCAGAGGGGCAAGATACTTTTCCCGTTTAGACTTGACGAATGCATACCATCAAATTGAGCTACATGAAGACAGCAGACAGATTACCACATTAATTACACCCCGTGGATTATTCAGGTATAAGCGTCTTTTGTTTGGAGTCAATTCGGCTCCTGAAATTTTTCCAAGACTTTTGGAAGAAATGTTAGCATCATGTCCAAATGCCATGAATTATATCGACGATGTTTTTGCTCAAACTGAAGAACATCATGATAAAGTTGTCAAGGAAGTTTTGAAGATATTCGCTGAGAATAATGTATTATTGAATAATGACAAATGTATTTGGACGACTCACAAGCTAGCATTTTTGGGACATATCTTATTCAGTGAAGGCATAGAAGCTGACCCAGAAAAGGTAGACACGATTGTGGGTTTTAGAGACCCCAAAAATAAAGAAGTTTCCTTGGTTTAATAACTTATGTAGGAAAATTTTTACCAGATTTGGCTCATCATACGGAGGCTCTAAGACCTTTATTGGGGCCTCATGTAAAATTTGAATGGACCATGGAAATGAAGAACTCTTTTGAGTGTTTGAAGAAAAGTTTGGCCAATATTTCAAAACTTTCGTATTTTGATTTAACGAAGAAAACTCGTTTGATAGCGGATGCAAGCCCTGTGGAATTGGGAGTAGTTCTAATTCAGTTCGATGGAAATGATCCACAAATAATTTCATTTACGAGTAAATCCTTATCAGATGTGGAAAAACGCTATTCTAAGACCGAAAAAGAAAGCCTGGCTTTAGTATGGTCAGTAGAAAAATTCTGTTATTACCTGGCTGATCTGGAATTTAAATTGGTGACTGATCATAAGCCATTGGAGGCTATTTTTAAGCCAACGTCAAAACCTCCAGCACGCATTGAACGCTGGTTACTTCGACTTCAGGGATTTAAGTTCAAGGTTATTTACAAGGCTGGAAAGGAAAATATTGCTAGATTGTGCCGCGAAAATAATCCTGGTTCATTTGACTGGAAAGGAGAGCAAAGTATTTTACATGTTGTGTCCATAAACACTCCTGTTACGGAAATCGCTGATAAAAGTTTTTTGGATGAAGACATCATAGATGCGATTATGTGCCTCACTAATAATTCATGATCTAATTCTACAAGCAATAATTACTACCCATATCGGTTCGAACTGTCATATTTAAGTAGCACTTTGTTGAGAGGTACACGAATTATTATTCCCACTGTTTTGCGAGATAAAGTATTAGAACTTGCACATGAAGGTCATCCCGGAGAATCTGTGATGATCATGATCATTGATCGGGAGGCAGAAAAATATGTAAAAACGTGCAAAGATTGCACAACCAGCGCCTCCAGTTCCAATGGATAGACATCCATTTCCGGAAGGTACCTGGATTACATTAGCAAGTGACTTATTGGGACCATTGCCGAATGGACAATATGTTTTGATTTTCATTGATTATTTTTCCCGATACATGGAATTCAAACTTTTTCGTACAATATCGTCACAGGCCATTATAAATTCGATGAAAGAAATCTTTTGCAGACTCGGTTATCCTAAATGTATAAGGACCGATAGTGGAAGACAATATATAAGTTCGGAGTTCCATCAATATTGTAGAGTAAGTGGTATTCAGCTAATATTAACCCCTCCATATTGACCACAAGCTAACGGCGAAGTGGAAAATATGAACAGGTCCTTGGTGAAACGGCTTAAGATAGCTTATGCTAATCGCCGTAATTTATTGGAAGAGCTACAAAAATTTGTTCATATGTATAATGTCACACCACATGGCACAAGAGGTGTTGCGCTAACTCAGCTTATGTTTAACCGGGTAATCAGAGATAAAATTCCTGGAATTGAAGACATGAAGGAAGCAGCAGTTGACTCTGCTGATCAAGATTGTTTGCTTAAATATAAAGGGAAAATGCGATCTGATAAAAAGAGAGGGGCAAAGGAGTCAGATGTAGCGGTTGGTGACAAGGTATTGGTAAAGAACGTTATTTTCTCACACAAGTTAACTCCAAATTTTGGGTCAACTGAATATGTTGTAACAGCCAGAGATGGTAATATAGCAGAGATAACAGCTGATGGGAACACTGCGAATAAATGTTTGTCATTTAAAGAACGTTCCTGTGGAGTCTTCACCTAAGGAAACAGAAAGTCAAATGACTCAAATAATAGCTCCTGATACCGAGGATTTGTCTTCTTCATCTGCTAATGTTTTAACATCTTCACCCAAAGCGACATCACCTTATCATCACGCTGATAATTCAGGCTCCCAGACCCTAAAGCTTCATCTAAAAAACATTGGAGGGATGTGGCGACCTGCATAAGCTGCTAATA
Organism: Wohlfahrtia magnifica; assembly: GCA_023159175.1. Taxonomy (NCBI): domain Eukaryota; kingdom Metazoa; phylum Arthropoda; class Insecta; order Diptera; family Sarcophagidae; genus Wohlfahrtia; species Wohlfahrtia magnifica. The sequence goes on from JAKWBJ010000080.1 coordinate 20,276, forward strand.
TAACAACGCCGTCAAGAATATCAACATCAGCATTGAACTGTGATTGACAGGACAGAAAACTATATGAATAGATAGATAGAAATCGATAGAATACGAAACCAGAAGTTTTAAATAAACGTTCACTATTTAACGTATTTAAAGTGTATTATTCATTATACAAATTAGCGGGTTTGTACGGTATGCATTGCTGATATTATTGATAACACTAATAGAGATGCTATTATCAATTAATCGTATATACTAAGAGACTAAATCAGTAAAAAATGTTCCAAACAAGAACATTGATACAAATAAGAAAATAACATTACAAATGTAAAAATTATAACGGACTATTTAAAATGTAATAATTTGAGGAAGGCAAGGTAATGACAACTTTTGAATATTATCTTTTTTATTGATTAATTGAAAGTCAAGTAAACGTCTGTTGACATTTATTTTTTTCGTTTGTTTTTTATTTAATAAATCATGTAATAATTAATAAGCATACATAGGGTGCCGGCTAGAATATCTACTGCCACCTTATCACAATAGTAAATGCAATATAAGTATATTTACTTAACCAATGGAAAGGAATTTTGTTCTCCAAAGTAAAAACAGTGTCTATGGCCTTAATTACTAATATATAACATATGTAGTTGTGGATGACTATAATATCTAAAATTCTGTGAAGTATACCTTCATTTACCTAGAAGGTGAAAAGAACGATTTTTTTTTTTAATTTTTCGCTTTTTTAACATTTTCCTATTTTCTCAAAACGAAAAATGCGGTCGACACGCAGCACCGCAGAATTTTAGATTTTGAAGCCATTCACAACTGTGTTGAATGGCAAAACATAATATTCAGCCCAATTTGTGCCGCGTTAAATGTTATTTAGGTTCTTACTTCAAAGTTTTGTTGTATTTCTTTCTCAGTGTCTTATTGCAGCAATATCTAAAAATGGAAGATTACCCAAGCTAACTATCCAACAAATAAAAACATTGATTTTGTAGCTGTTAAAAGAAATAATGCGTTAAATTCATAAAAAGTTAAAAAATCCATGATTTAAAGGCCACCATAAATTTCCATCTTAGGACAAGTCAGGGGCACTCTAATTAGCAATTAAGGTAACTGAATCTACCCCCGAAGCATTAAAAATCATTTGGCTATCATAGCTAGAAAATAAGAGAGTAAATTTTTTGGCATATTGCGACATAAATTATTACTTACTTGAATTTAAATATATATGTATGTATACAGTAGTATACAATGGATAAAATTCAACATATCACTTCTGCAAGAACATCACAATTTCACGACCTATATTCTAAATTGGGTTATTGCATGGCTCCTCTTTAGTATTTTTGCCACGTTCTACTAGTTTATTAATAAGAGCAAGGATGGACTTTAGATCTTTATGGCAGAAGTAATACAGTTTAAAGTAATACAGTTAGCATTTGCACACCCTGTAAATTGGATGATTCGGAAAATTCTTTCCATTTCTTTGAAGTGTGTCCCATATCAATTACCCAAGTCACAAAATGTTATAGTTGTCGTAGATCGGTAGAAACTATGACAAACTACAACTATTGTACATAATGTTGTTGGTAATTTCCATGTCAAAAACTACTACAACATGTACGACAATTTTTCCTATGTTTCCGAAATGTCGTATCAATACACCAAAGTTGGAAAACTTGGTTTCATTTTACTAGTTTTATTTTTCAAATGTATTTTAAAAATTGTGTTCACAAAATGAAATGCCATTTAACTATAATCTACAACAATATAACATTTTGTGAATTGGGTAAATGTATACAGTCTTAACTATTTTGAATAAACTAAATCTATTTATATAAAAATAAGTTGTCATGTGATCGTGATTTAATAACTCGAGAACTACTCAATTGATTTACAAGCCGATATATGCGTTGGAAAGGTCTACTTTCACTTTCTTAATAAAAAACGGGCGGTGTCAAATTCATAGAATTTTTTGTCTATATCTTCTAAACGGCAACAGAAACACACTCTATATTTGGTCCAAACAGGTTCGTAGTCAATACAAATCATCAGTCAAAAAGTGGGCGGAATCGGATAATGTGGAGAAGGGCAACGGTCAAAGCTTCGGTATTTGTCCACATCAGCTCAAAAGCGGGAGAGATTAAATAAGCGGGTATTGTACAAAGCACTCTGGTATGTAATCAGCCGGTTGCCAAATTGTGGTAATTTTTTTCGTTAATGAGTACAATCAGAAGTTGTTTAAGGCGATAATTTTAGTGCTGGAAATTATCATTTCCGACGTGCTTTTATTATAAAATTATTAAATGGTTTTTGATAGTTAAAAGGCGCATTAAGGAAAGTGGAATTAAAAACTCAATACAGTGTTATTTTGTTTTTGTAGAATACTATTAATAAGTAAGTACTACGTGGGGTATTATTTATTTTTCAGAAACTGGCAACACCAATGTCAATAGCTAAAATCTGGCAACACCATAATAAAGTTTAAAACTTTTTAGCATAAACGTACTCACAATGTTTCGATGTACAGGTACTATTTGTTCTGTTTACAGTGAGTTACAGATCAACCTAAATTAGAGCGTAAAGCGCAAATTATCTGTCAAAAATTCTCATGCCCATACAAAATGTATGTATGAGAGCAACCCAAATAGCACTGCGTCAACGCCTTACAATTGAAAAATTCAATTTTGACAGCGCGTAAAGAAGTAAAGTTAATTAGAAAACAACTGTTTTTGTTTTGTTTTTTAGTATTTAGGAAAGTGTAATGATGCTCGTATACATTTTGCAAATAGAGGTACATATGTAAATTATTTTTATTGTATAAAAAATTAAAATTTTATAGTTTTTTGCTGAGCTAGTATTTTTGTTTTGTTTTTTTGCTTTTAGAACTTAAACGAACAAATAAATGAGCGGAGTATGCGATGGCGGAGTATTCACATCATGGATAACAAAAACCGTATTCGTACAGAGTAACAATTTCAATAAAATTAAGAATATTATGCATAAGGACTAAAATTAATATTTTGTTTGTTTTCCTTTTTGCTTTATGACAGCATTGAGACGTCTTGGCATCGATTCCACTAGTCTGGAAGTTAATTGTGGTAATATTTTAATCCATTAAATCCTCAATGCTACTTTCAGTTCGTTGACGTTTCTAATGTCGTAATGTTTTAAATTTTTCTTGAAAATTTACCACAAATTCTCAGTAGGATTGAGATTTGGACTTTGAGGTGGCGTTTTGTGGTATTTTGGGCATTTGTACAGAATTCAAAGTCGGGAATCACGCGCTGTATGTTTGGGTTCATTGTCCTGTTGAAAGATAAAATCCCTGGAAATGCCAATTTCTCTTGCACTTTGCTTCACATTTTTCTTTAAAATATTTATATATTCCCTTGCTATCATAATCCCATCAATGAAATGTAGATTCCCAACTCCTGATGCTGAAAAGCAACCCCAAACCATTACCGAGCCTCCACCATGCTTGAATGTGGTAATTAGGTTATGGCGAAATAAGCTCGTGTTCTTCTCTCGCCAAATTTTGACGCGTCCATACGATAATTTTGTATTAAATTTGGACTCATCCGTAAAAATAACTCTTTCCCAGAAGTTGAAATCCTTATTTTTGTACTTGTTAGCAAACGCAACCCGTTTTTGCTTATTAATCATGCTAACAAATGCTTTTCTGACAACATATCGACTTTTGAATCCAATTCTTTTAATGTAATTTCGAACTGTTTGAAGTGTAACGTGAATTCCAAAGTTCTGTTCCAAACCAACAGCCATTATAACGCCAGTTATAGAAGTATCGATGCGAATTTGGCGACGTATGAATGAGCACTGTCTTCTTGTTAACTTGCGCGGGTTACATTTCGCTGCAATTTTTTAAATTGTCCGGTTTTTTATATTTAGACACCACGTATTGGATAGTAGAAGCATTGAGCTTCATTATTTTGGCAAATTTCCCGTAAAGATATTCGATAAATGTGTAGATTTATTACTATTTTCCGTTGTTCATCTGAAAGCTCACTTGATTTTCTGGTCATGTTGAATTTTCCCAAATTTTTATAATAATTCAACTGACTATGATATTTTATGAAAATAGAGACTCCAACAATAAAAACGGGGAACCACACAAATAAAATAGGGTTTAAAACTCGCGTTCACAACAAGAAAAATTTGGCATTGCCATCTGTACGAATACGGTTTTTTTTATCCAATTTGTGAATACTCCGCCATCTAACGGTGGATTTATATGATACCTACATTACTTTACTTGTACTTTGTCATAAAAAAAGTAAATAGACACGAAGTTTTCAAAAATTTGCTTATGCGTTGAATATTTTTTAAATTTTATTTTTATGGGGTTTACGAATATGGGTTTTGCATACTGTATATAAACATATGTAGAATTTTAATTTCAGTTAAAGAATGCAAAATAAAGTGATAGAGTTTAAGAGATAGATATAGAAAAGAATGCCGATGATCTTCCTTCAGGTTCTGCAAAAAAGAGTGGCGCTCCGCGGATATATTCAAGCAGCCTTGACTTTTAAGCAGACTCAATGGAGTGTGCCAAGTGAGACTTGCAACACAATTAAACTTTGTTTTGCATTCGTTATATGTAAATGTATTTTCATTCATAGCACATAAAGCAATTTTTCTGAGGAACTTGACTACAGCCAATCGACTCCTTTAAAAGCAACTACAAAAAAACGATGATCTATCTGTTGATGTTCTGATGGCCATGAAAAAGAAGTATGAGAAGACTGAGACATCCAGCTAGGTGGAATATGAAAATTTTTTTGGATTGTTGATTTGTCAGAAAATGATATTGACGATGTCCAACTAGAAATTCTGCAGATAGTTAACAAAAAAATTCGTTCAAAACTGGTGTAATGAAAATTCAATTCATTTTATTAACTTATTTTAATAATTAAAATAATAAAAATAAACACTTAAATATAGAAAAAAATGTTTGCAGTTCCTTTTTTATTATTCTAGTAAATTTTTTAAATTAGAGGTTAAAACAAAAACTTATAAATAAAGAATTCAGCTCATTTTCAAAACACAGTATAACAAACAATAACTTTAAAAGTAATTTCACAGTTGGCACAGTTTGTCCGGCAAACTAATATTAATGCATTTTACAACTGTGGTAGTAATTTGAGAGCTCTCACTCAAGCCATTTTGCACTGTATTTTTCCATTTGTTTTCTCTTTAGTTCTCTTTCTTTATTTTTCCTATGCGTGTGAGACATACGTGTGAAAACAGAAGAGAAGAGCCGCGCTTTGCCTGACAATGCTTTATATATATAATTAATTGCAAAAAACTAAATTTGATTAAGATGATTACATATGTACATATGTAGCTCATTTCTTAGATTAAGAGTTGACTGAGAAGACGTATTTGCTGTATGCAGATCTTGTCTGCTTACACTGATCAAATTTTCACCAACAGTTTCGTCTTGACATCTGGAATTTATTTTATCAAATCACAGGAAGTAATGAAGCACTATTGTCGCTAAGACTACCTAAATAGAAAAAAACAATGAAAAGTGTTCAAATTTAAATGGAATATGGTTTCGTGATATTTTTCTGCATTTCAAGGGAAATGCAGCATCTGCAACAAAAAGTATAGAAAAAATGTGTTTGAACCTGGCAATTTCTTTGGCGCAGGTGTGTCATTTTTATTTGTTAGAATTTTTTTTTTCCCAAATTCTGAATTCTTAAAAACACCTTCGCCGCTTTGGCTTCCAACATCCATAACTAATTTAAGCGTTGCTTTATAAAACTTATGTACTAGAAATTCATTTCAGATAATATTTTGATTTTGCTGTATGTAGACTTCATTGGGCTACTGTGTGTAAACTCTAACATACTTACGATAATATGACATTTTTTATAATTAAAATATTGTGAGCCATATTTGTGTTTGCAAGCTTTTCGTATATGCTTGCCGTCTACAGCTCCTAAGTATGTAGCAATCCAGTGGAATTCAGAAAACCGTTAAAAGTTGTATACCACTCCGTAATATTAGGCGGGATAACATACATACTTTTAAGTATTCGCCATGATACTTCACATGTTTCCAAAACGATACGCCTGGCTCTTTACAAGCCTATTCTAAATTTAATTTAAATGACGTGTAGTGAGGATCCATGTGCCAAGAAGCTAGATATAATACATAAATTATATAAGAAATTATTTATTATATAATACATAAATTGAATAAGAAATTATTTATCTGAATAAACTTATGTATGTATGTACTCACTTTAACGTAACATAAAGTCTCTGTTCAAGCTCAATAGGTTTTCTGCAAGAATTCTTCTTCAACCTAGGCTTTATCAAATTCAATAATGTTTTAAATTATTCGTCGTTTAATCTGGTGGATTTCACGTATAATTCCGGGTTCTTTTCTATCCGGACTTTTTAACAACTCCTTGTTGCCTTCCCGACGTTTCTTGTGTATCATTCTAAATATAATTAAATCTTCCAAATCATCTAATATGTCCATTTCTTTCAAATTTATTATCTTTTTTTTTAATAATTTGCACTTTTTGAATTTGATTGTGTTTTTTCATTTGTGTCAATTTGACTTCTTTTTTTTGACAATTTCAAATGTCGTTTTGGTAAGTAATGACATGTTATCAGCTTTCAGACTAATTTCGCGGTTTTATTTCTATTTATTATTTTACTAAGCGATTTTTATCAAACATGGTAAGTAAACATTACTGTTCTTGGCACAACGTTGGCCCTTTTATTAAAGTTACTCATTACAGCGTAAAGGCTTTGCGCTAAGTTACGTTGCGCTTTACGTTATAATTTGGGTTGTCCAAAAAATTGAAACTTCAAGAAAAGGTTTTCGTTGAATTATTTTTCACAACTTTCGACTTGGGTTATCTCAACGAGAGTGTATAGATGAAATCAGTTTTTTATATGGCGATAAAGCATCATCAAAAAACAAAGTATATCGCTGGTATAGTGAATGCAATCGTGGTCATAGTTCGGTCGCTGACGAATTCCGTGAAGGTCGTCCAAAACCGGTTGTTGTGTCACAAAACATCGATGCATTGACATGGAAATTGGGATATCTGCCCACTAAATCGAAAAAAAAAGTTTAGAAATACTGACACAGTTGATCAGAGTCTGGCATACCAGTTTCTAAGAAAACTGCGCAGAGAAGATTGACAGATGAAGGTACAACAGCCCATCATCCAGTAAAAAAGACCTCGGATGACAGGGCAATGAAGAAAAAACATCTTCCTGGTATCTTACTGATGACTGGAATAAGGTAAATTCAGATGTATATTGATATTTAGTATCAAATAAGTGTTATTTTTACAAGTTTTAAGCCTCATTTAATTTTTTTTCGGTTTGATTTTCAGATGAGTTAACCAATGAAATTCAAGCCGATAAGAGTAGCTTTGTCAGGCGACGCCAAAGTGAAAAATAGCACTCTGATTGCAATGTAAGAAAGGTAAACACTTCGTATAAGTAATGGTGTGGTCTGTAACAAGCGCCAAGTGTTGGCCTTCATATCGTTGAGGAAACCATCAAACAAGTTCAGATGATACAAGTTTTACAATCTGTTATGTTACCAACTTCTAGGGAATGGTTCCCAAATGGAACAGAGTATGTTTCTGTACATAAATCTGCTCCATGTCATAAAGGTAAAAGCCTAAGCAAGTTTTTAGAGGACAACAACATTCCAGTTTTACCTTAGTCTTGCAATTCCTTTGACTTGAACCCTATCGAAAATTTTTGGGAGATTACGAAGTCGGAAATAGCCAAGAAGGTGGTAACTACTAAGTTATAACTTATTGAAACTCTTGTTCATGTTTGGCATCACAACGCAAAAATAAAAGAAAGTGCAAAACACTGTATTGGAAGAATGTCCAGGCGAATAACAGCATTTATCAAAGCATAAGGAAATCTTACTAAATACTAATTAGACTCTAATAAATTACTTGTGCCTTATAAACTTCTATTTTTGCACTATAAACTGTGCCTTTTCAAATGTTTTTTAACATAGAACATTCATATGTAGGGTGAGCAATCTAAAAGTTTAACTTTGAACCAGCGGTTATTTCGAATCTGGCAATACCTTTGTCATTGTATTCTGTCACAAAATTCAGTATATTATCTCCACTGAACGAAATGAATTGATTTACGCTTGAGTTGGGATTTATTGAAAATTTATTTCCTAAGCAAAGACAAAGTCGGAAATTGGAGAAAACTCAAAAAAAAAATTAAAAATTGCAAAAATTATCTTTTCGAATGAAGCTCATTCTTATCTTGGTGTGTACGTTAATAAGCTAAACTGCCGTATTTGGGTTCAGAAAACCCAAACGTGGTCTTACAGAAGCCAGTGCACCCATTACGCGTGACTGCTTGGTGCGGCTTGTGGAGCGGAGGCATCATTGGCCCATATTTCTGTGAAATTGAGGACGGCGCAACCATTACGGCCAATGAAGACACCTACCGCATCATCTTTGGTTTCAGCAGGATGGTGCAACTGTATTGCGTCAAACGTTTGATACCCGTTTAATTTGCCAAAGTTGGCTGCGAAGAAGCTGAGGTGTGACACCGTTGGACTATTTTCTGTCGGGCGCCGTTAAAGACAAGTATTATGCCGACAAACCGAAGACAATTAAGCATTTGAAGGCCAACATTCTTGATGCTATTGCCGAGATGCGACCACATATACTCGAAAATTGGTCCGATCGATTACCAGTTGTCCACGGCCTGTGTTGTGTTAGATATTGCAGAAATTGGTAATAACTCTGAATAACATGGAAAGTTCCGAAGAAATGAATTTAATGAGAATTAGAAAAATCAATTCAGCCTGGTATTGTATTCAAAATTTCGTACGAAATTCTGTCAAATTGCATATAAAAATATTTCGTACGAAATATTTGTGAAATAATGTTGAAAAAGCTGTGACGTTTTTGGGTCAACATACTTTCATATTTTGTTATTATTCTTGCATTATTAAGTATAACAGAATAATTGTTGTAATCATCTAATTTTAATTAAAACCCTTTATATCATTATTAGTCACATTATTTTTGTTATTGTTATATTGAATTTATATATGTTGTTGGATTAAATTGTATTTATAAATATTTTGACTGTACTTTTTACGCAGACTACACAGAGAGTAGGATAACGGTGTCAACACGTGATCTTACTGTGTTGCGACCAATTGTGTGTTGAATGTTCGCTCTCATTCTCGCAGCCGCGAATATTGGTATGATGTTGCAAACACCACTGTCGGTGCGAACATGTTCGATGTGATACTATTATCGAGGGTATAAAAGGTCGAACAAACCAAGCAAAAGGACAGATGGACGATAACGAGATATTACTGGATTGCCAATTTGGATTTAAGAGGGGCCACTCTACGTCCCATGCACTGATGGCACTTGCGGACTATGTAGCAAGGGGACTGAATAGGAGATATCCGACGATTGCTGTGAGCCTGGACTTCGCAAAAGCTTTTGACAATGTTTGGCAGGAGGGAATAATTCATAAGATGATGTCGTTTGGTTTCGACAGGCATCTCTGCGGAATTGTTGCGGAATTCCTGAGGTATCCCTCAGAGTGAGAGTGGGCGATACACTCTCTGATGAAAGAAATGTTGTTGCTGGAGTGCCGCAGGGGTCACTACTGGGACCTGACTATTCAACATATTCATGTCGGATATACCTCGGCCACCTGACGGAGATTTACTCCTTCTGTATGCGGACGATGTGCTGGTTGCGGCATCTGGCCCCAGAGCGGCAAGGGTGAATGAGAAACTCAGCGGATACCTGGATGCACGAATACTTCTGCAAATGGGGTCTCTGCCTGAATATGGAAAAGACGGATTGCGTAATATTTAAGGGACGGCGTGGACGGCTGTATCCCAACGCAAGAAAGTTCGTACCGGTGCTGAGTGTAGGCGTTGAAGTTGTAAGAGTCTCCGACAGGATTAAGTATCTCGGGATGATTTTCCACGAAAGCTTTGAGTTTTATCGACATGTGGATTCCGTTTTGGATAGGATGAAGGGGATATACCACTCCTACTGTAGGTTACTGCGCCGAAGGGAAGGTTTGCGTAGGGAGGTAAAGCTGCTTATATACAGGCAGATCATCAGACCTCTGATGTCTTATGCCTTCCCTGTCTGGTTTGGGATTTCGTCCCATCAGATGGAGAGGCTTAGGATCTGGGAGAGGCGTATTTTGTCGGCTTGCCTTGGATTAAGGGCTCACCAGTTCCCCGATGGTTCGTTCGGGAGACCGTCTTGTCGGGTCATTTATGACCATGCGGGTTTCGAGAGGATCGATGTTTTTCTTATGAGGACTGCGCTGAAATTTTTGGAACGATCGTCCACCCTGGAGAAGGGGATGGTGACTGGCTGCTTCGAGGGGAGGAGTGATTTGGAGACCCTAAGGGTGCACGGATACCTGTTGCCTGTGGTTCTCCTAACGTTGAAGGACGAGGGTTGCTGTATGGCGACGAGGGCCTGCTATTTTATCACGGGAAGGTTAATACGCTGGATTTGGACAGCCTGGTGTATAACACTGTACAGTGAGGTGGATGTCTGTGCCCTGTTGTTGTTAATTAGTTGTAAGTAGTGTTTTAAGTTAGTTTTAAGTATATGAGATTTTCCGTTTTTCAATTTTTTGCGGAATATAGTATAAGAGTTGATTTGTTTTAGTGATGGATTGCGGCTATTCTGCATTATTTTAAGTTTTAGTTGATAAGTCTATGATAAGTATCATTTACGCATAGAATAAATATCTACATGATTAATTAGTTTAAGGTAAACTATGTAAGAACATAAAGTAAAGTAAAGTAAGCAAAAGGACAGTTGGTAATCCGAGCCAAGCTAAATAATCCATTTTGAAGTTAATAATATTACTTGCTCCAGTAATATTATGCCTGACATCAAGTCGAGGACGACGGGGACAAGGGTGACTTTCCGTTGTAGTGTGGTAAACCGCTGCGACTGAGACCACTCAGGGGGCGAGATATCTTGATCACCATTGGGACATCCATGGTGACCCAGATATTTAGCTTTTCCCCAACAACGACAACAGGACGCGACGTTGATGGAGTGGACAAGGGCTACTTTCCGTCGCAGTGTGGTAAACCACTGCGACTGAGACTACCCCAGCGGCGAGATGTCTTGACCACTACTGGGATGTCCGTGGTGACTCAGACATCGAACCTTTCCACAGCGCCAGTACAAATGGATGTGACTGAGGGAACAAGGGTGAAGCTCTGTGAGTGTTATGAACCACTCCGATCGATCCGTTACCTGGCGGCCAGGTAACCCGATCAACACTGGGTATCCATGATGATCGAGTTATCCAGCCTTCCCTAACGCGACTTCCGACCATGGACTGACTTAGTTTTTTTTTAGGAGACAAACGTTTGTTTAGCGTTAAGCATAGATTCCTAAGAAAAGTTTTAAAAAAACTATTTATGATTATAAGTGATAGCTTTGTTATTTACTTGTTAAATAATCAATAAATTATTTATAATTATAAATAGAAGTGTTTTAATTTATTTTCTGTCCGACACTGGGCAACAAGTTTCGGGCAACATTTTTTTCAACTACGAAATAACAGGAGCCTCAGTCGTTTTGTACGAAATTTAAAACAGCAGTAGGGACATAAATACTGTTACAACATAGAATATAGTCTTTTATTATATGGCTAATGAAAAATATATCGTTCGTCTGCAACTGGAATTCCAAAATGTATCAGCATGTACCATGGAATGGTCAGAAAATGTGAATCGCATCGTTGTTGTAGTGCTTTTTAACCAAAAATAATAATAAAATTGGTTGTGAGACGAAACAATTTGTACCACACAGTTTGTAAGGTCATCTCAAGAAGCATTCCCTGAGTTTATTCCATTGGTCGATAAAGCTCTCATTTAGCTGCAGTCATAGTTTGGGAATGGCTCTTAAGATGTATTTTCGAGCAGAATTTTATGACAACTAATAATATCGCTTTAGTTTTTTTATAGAACTTATATATGTATTGTCATGTGAAATATAATAAGGACACATTGTGGTTTTCCTTAAAAGTTTAAGAGAAAAATGTACCACAACTGAGAAACGGTACAAAATTTGTTTGTCAAATAACGGTTCTTTACGTCGTCGAAATTCAAGCAGAAAATTTATAAGATATTTTTGATAAACGTTTGAATATAAAAGCAGAGGTGTATTTTTAACTATTTTGATATAAGTGACCCTATTATTTTTCACATGACTATATATCAATAAATAAATAAAAATATTGTTCTAAAAATATTTATTGTTTTTATATGTGTAAAAATATTTATGTCCCTACTGAATATTATTTGTTATGTTGTAGGAGAAAACATATGCTTTTTGCTTACAAATGTAAAACCATGTAGCATATCTTAAGGCATAAAAGCGACAAATTTTTAAAAATTGTTAGATGATTACATTGGTTGCATGTCAATTTCTTCGTACAAAAATATATATGTTTCACATCGTTTACATAAATTCCAACGCCTGATGTATAGGGATCTTCTATTTTATATCACTAACATATAAAGTAGAATTAATTAATTTAAATTTTATGTTATGTTCACACAACAACTTTTTTTCATAATTCAACACAGAATTTTGATTTTACATAATTACGTTACATAATTTCCCATAAAAATTTGGAAAGTGAATCACCCAAATTGTAAGGAATTAAATTTCAACTACCCTCTGGATGAATTTGACCTCTGATTTTTATGGCTTTTTTGTCATTACCAGCTGTCAAATATAATAAACAAGCAAACAAAACAATGCCAACTCGCTACTCTGATTCCATTTGCTTTCTTTTTCTTGATTTTTTATTTGCTGAAAAAATAATTATTTTATACATACTTCTTAGAAATAATATTTTTTTATTTTTTCTTTACTTTTTCCCTGTTAAAACGCAATTAAAAAAAATAACAAAAAGAAGAAGAACCTTCAAAATTCGTATACGTAATTCAAACATCGAAACAATAATTCAGTCTCTTGAACATGGGATAACACTTTTCCAAATGTCATTCATACGATGTTACGATCAGGAACTTCTTCAGCTTATACAATACGTCTTAGATATAATATCTTATCTTATGGAATAAAAACTTGTACAATGTTACCAACAAAACGATTAGCCCCTTTATTGCTGATGTACGATGAAGTTTACCAATAAAAGTAATATTTTGTACATATTTTACCTATGCGATTTAGTTATATAAAAAGGGCAAAAGGTCAAAATGTTAGATCTATACTAGAAAATTAAAGCTTATAAGCATATATTTTTGCACAAAATGCAAAAAACGTACTGCTTAAAGCGCAGGTCACCAAACTGTTTGTAAAGTGATATAAAAAAGCAGGTGGAAAAATCAAAAATTTTATTGTAATCTGTACACTTTTTTTATGTTATAAACCATTATTTATTAATTTTTTTTGTATGCTAATTAGATATAAGATCTATAAGTAAGTAAGTTTTTTATCCTAAACGGTTTTTGTATTTTACATTTATGTTTGTTTTTTGTAAAAATATGCCTATTTTTTATGTTTTTTAAAAATGAATAATTTTTTGTTTAGTTTTGTTACCAAATATGAAGAAAATAAATGTTTATTGCTATTTCAATAAAATTTTGTTTTTTAATACTTTTAATCGCCTCACAGGTGATGTTTACAATTAAGGAGCTAAAAAATATGTTTACCATTCTAGGGCTAAGAAGGACTTTCTAAGGTGTCTCAGATCATAATACTGCATGCTGTAGCCGTAATAAATGCTAAAAACAAAAATAAAAATAAATAAAATAATTTAATTTTTGCATTAATTATTATTTTAATTTTTGTACTATTATTGTCTTAAAAAGAAGACATTGTTATGTTACTAAAAGTCTAAGAAAAAGATATTATTGTCCTTATATTATCATCCAAAGAGAAAAAGGGGTGAAAGTCTAAGTCGTATACTACATATTTGGTTCTTAAAGCGAAGCTAAATTTTTATTTCTTTATTTTAATTGACAACAAAAATTATTGTTTCCTTTTTGTATTTACATACAAATATGTGTATTTCAAAAACAATTGTCTATACGAATATAATACACAGAAGGTATTTTTTTAGCTGCATGGGAACTTTCTATATAGATAACTATGATTTGACAACTGAGAATGACAAATTGTGCTTTATAAGCAGTAAGGCTTGGCAAGTTATCATGAATCATTTCAATGTGGTTAAATTGCTACCTAAATAAGCTAAATTGCCATATTTGGAGTAAAGACAACCCTCAAGCCTTAACGGCTTGTAATTACCATTACATTTATTAAAATTGACTGTTTTTGCGGTTTATACGCCTGCGGCATCATCGGTCCTTATTTCTTTCGAAATGAGCAAAAAGCTGCCATTTCGGTGAATGGTGAGCGCTATCAAGCAATGCCGACTAAATTTTTGTTTCCTAAAATAAATCATCTAAACATCAACAACATTTGGTTCCAACAAATCGGCGGAAAATGCATACAGCACGCCTAACAATCGATTTATTGCAAAATTAATTTGTCAACAACTTTCTTTCCAGAACTGGTTCTGTTCACTGGCCATGGATTACCTTTTATGGGGCTATATTAGACCATTGGTTTATGCTAACAAACCAGCAACTCTTGAAGCATTCCAACCCAATATTCGAGGCATTATTGACCCCATACAGCCAAATTTATTGGAATAAGTAGTCATATCTGAAAAATAAATGCCATGCATAAAAAATGCCTTTCTAACAATATTTCTGTCTTATATCATCATTTTAAGTTCTCAAGCTCTTAAAAGAATACCCTATACAAATAAGAAAATAAATAAATAAAAAAGTTAAGTCTGCCATCTTAGACTTAAGCACACAACAAAACATGACGCCCCTAATACAGATGCAAGTGTAAGTGTATTCCCTATTAAAACTGATACAACTGACGTGTTGCTTTTGTTATTATTTACTACTACTCTCTCAGTTATATGGCTATAAAACAAAATTAACCAGCGTATGTGTTATAATGTTATACAATAACGCACAAGTTAAGTTGGGCTCAATTTGAGTTTAAATTTGAAATGTTCTCCTAAACTCAATGTAGCCTGTTGCTGGTGTTGTTACCATTGCTTCTTGATATGTGATGCGGAACGACGGGCTGGATTTGCGCTAACAACTTTACGTTTTTTATCACAAAACAGTTCTGCTTGAGATCTTTGCGTCTGCGGACAACCTGTCGGATAAAAATATAATAATAACACGCAACAAGTGCACTTTTTTTTAACAAAACAATTGATGAATACTAATATATATAATCAAAAAAGAAAAAAATACACTTTACAGAACAACTAATATATTCGTAATAAATAAAAAAATATTTAAAGTTAACATATGTGTTACTATATATGAATAAAATGTATCAATAGAAATATATATATATATATATATATATATATATATATATATATATATATATATATATACACATGTATATGTTTATGTGTGTATGTACACATATATATGTTTATGTGTGTATGTATATTATATAACGTATATATACATATGTATATACCCATTTATTAAATAAATTATGATTAATATTATAATTAATTTGATTGTAGAAAAAAGGTAATAATAACTACAACTCAATACAAAAGTGAATGTTATAATGTAAGCCTTAACTGAAACCCCAAAAATATTACTTATAAATAATAAAAAAAAAATTGCTACAACAAGAAAAACAAAAACAAAGAAATTGCAAATGAAATTTTATTTCTAAATATTTTTGCTTTAAAACTTATTTCTATTTAAAAAATTGGTAAGTATTTAGCTTAAAATATTTTAATACGTACTTCATATTAATTGTGTGATTTTGGTTGGTTGATCAAAATACCTTTTGCGATACTATGCCTCTTTACATTCGCAATTGGTTGAATACAAATCACTGCCATCATATATGTAGTTTAAGTAGATATAATATTTATCCAGTACCGATTAAAAAATCTTACTCTTGTACAAGTATGTCACCCATAACTAATAAGAACAATTTTGTTAAGTTTTAACAGAACAAAAAACAATAATGAATTAAAGTCAAAATAAATGTGTAACAATCGCATAAACAAAATGGGAATTTTATATTACCAACAGTCAGAAGGTAGAAATTCTGGCTAAAAATTTAGATTTTAATTACTCAATTTCTTCAAGTTTAAGTAATAGGAAAACGAAGAAATTATCAGGAATTCAGTGAATATTATTGATAATTTGCAGTAACCCTCTAATAATACAGTGATTAATGTTAGCTCTTTTATGGCAATAATAAAAGGGCTTAAGTCTAGAATATCTCCTGGAGTTGATGATATTTCAAACATATATACGTTTAAAATAACTGCCTTCTTTTAGAGATTTGAAATTACTATGACTCATTTTCATCTTGTGATATGATTTTGTGTGGCTACTTTCCTTTAGCCTGAGGACAGTCGAAAGGAATGGCAATTCGTAAACTAGACAGTGATAAAAATAGCTCAGAATCTTCAATTCGCTTGCAGAATACAAGAGTAAGATTTTAGAAAAAATTATTAAAGAGAATTATTAAATATTCCACCACTTCAACAGAGTGGTTTCAGAGCAGAACATAACACTATTCTACCGCTTATAACGATAAAAGTAGGAAATAGTTTTAATAGATATGAACTACTATAATGGAAAGCTCTCTATTCAACAGATCATTTAGAGTTCATATAGAAAATTATGTACAAAATAATGCTATTCTTGCCGGTAGTCTACAAGGCTTGTGTATCACCTTTTTTATATGTAATACATTTTTATCTACGACTTTCCAAGTCTTGAGGATTACCATTTAAGCTATGGAGACAACCCCAACATGTATAACTTAAGAAATAGGAGTGTGCGGTTAACTTTATCTAAAGCCTTACTGAAATCCGTATTATTAGCATCAGTCTATTCTTATTTAAAAATCCATTGTTAATAACGTAGGCCAACTAAAAGAGTCTATTAATAGTTGGGCGTCCTTTTTTAAAACCATATTGATGAAACGTTATGTTTGATAATATATGGTTTACAACCTGAAAAATATAAGTTTTTCTACAATCATAGGACTAGAATTGAGTATTAGCACAATACGGCCGTAGTTTTTAACATTTGTCTTACATCCAATTTTAAATAAAGGAATGATATAAACAATTTTTCAGTGATTAATTAGACTACTAGAAGACTTACAAAATTGTACGTTAGTACGAATAAAACACCGTTAACACGTTCTCTGCTACATTTGTACTCTAAGTTGAAGTTTTAAGTTCAAGATGTTTTCGTCTAAAAGTTATTTCAGGTAACATTGTCTCATGTAATGTATTTTTGAGTCTTGGCATAGGACACAGCAGCTTTAACAGCACTGAGTTCGACCGAGAATATACCTACATACACTGTTTGATAGCACTGGTCAAGATAGTTTAGTGACAAAAAAGGTACTAACTAATTTTGAATTACCTACCTGCCCTAATTTGAACATCATATTTATTCTGATTTGATCAGTGCCTCGTTTTTGTAACTTACGTATCGAGAAACTTTTCACATGAAACATTTTAATCAAAATAAAAACGCTGTAAAATTTAACAAAATATTGTTTCTTTTTAAAAGTGTTTCTGTAATTTTTCTTTGTGAACTATCTGTCTTTTAACGTAAGATACTGGAAAATGTAAATAAAACTGATTCTTTAACTTTATTTTGTGAGAAGTTATTCGAACGAGCTAGCAAAACAACTCGTACTTTTGAAAGGCTCGAGAATTATATTGAAATTTATACCAAAAATATTTAAATTTTGTTTAAACATTCAAATAAGAAATTTAACAATCAAACTTGTTTTTAAGTAATTTAATTAAAATTGTTATTAAAAAATTTTACTTATTTTTTAACACTTTTGTTACAACAAATTTTTTCGAAGTAACAAATTTTATAAAACGAATTTATAATAAAAATCCAAATATGCATATATTAGAAATTTCTCTGTAAGTTTATTTGTCTATCCGTCAATCACGGATAAGCGACTGAACAATTTGGAACACAGTTAGATCTAAGTACGCTTTTTTCAAAATTGGGCGTGGGAGAGACTAAAATCGGGGGAAAATAGGCAAAATTAGGTCATATGAGTTTGGAATTTTTTTAAGCTTATAATTAACATTGCAAATTTTGCTGAAATTTGAAACATAGATAGATTTAGGTAAGGCAAATGCATATTTTTCAAATTTGGACCCAGGAGTGGTTAGAATCTGAGGAAAACTGGCAAAACAAGTGACTTCTTTTAAAATACTTTTTTCCAAAACAATGCTGTTTGTTCGCTAAAATTTCGATCTTGATGTAATTTGGAATGCGGATAGACTTAGTAAACCAATAACAATTGGGTATGGTTTTTTGAAACTTGATTCTGGAAAAGGTTAAAACCTGGGGGAAACGGGTCAATGTGGTCATATGAGAAATAATTTTGTTTATTCAGTTTGTGTATGAGTCAACTAACGTGCAGTAGGATACTATTTCAAATTTGGATCTCGCGGACGATAAAATCGGATGAAAACAATAAAAATTAATGACTTTTTGTCTGAATTCACACACATTATTTCTTCTTAAAGCAAAGTTTTTTGTTTGCTTACATTCATCCTCCACTAAAATGTGTTGTACAAAAGCACATTTTTAAAAGTACTTTTGAATCGCTAAGGGGTAAAGGGAGATTTTTTATTCATAGTCCATTCCTACGAAACAAGTAGCTATTACGGTATATCTTGAAAACTAAATAAAAAAGAGACTATTAAGCTGTCCACTTGCTTTTCTATTATCAAGTTGTACATTTACAGTTAGTGTCATTAATATTCGGTTTTATTAAAGAGATATGTTTAACTGATTCGTCTTAAGCTAAATGTATATCTTTTTCAACATTTTTTTCTTTTCATTAATAGTTTATTTAGACACTTGAAAGTTCACATTTGTATTTAGAAAAAAAGAATAACAATGTAACAAAAAAACTAAATTAATTCAGGTAGCATAAAATATTGCGCGTCAATAATATTCGGTTTTCTTTGTAAAGTAACAAATAATACATTAGAAAAATGGTTTTATATAAAATTCAGTATTTTGTTGGATAGCCATTTTGTTTTATAACTTCACTTAGACGGTTTGACATGTTTTTTACTATTTTAGCTGTATAAGCTGCAGGAATACGATCCCATTCTTCTTGAAGCCGCAATTTCAAGTCTTCAATAGATGTTATTTTGTAGTTGCGGATTCGCCGGTCCAGCTCATCCCATAAATTTTCAATCGGATTGAGATCTGGGGATTGTGCAGGTGGATGGATAACTTTAGGGCAGTTATAGAGCAACCATTCTTGAATTAAACGCGACTTGTGCTTTGGATCGTTATCTTGGTAGAAATTAAAAGAATCTAAAACGCCCAGCTTATTTGCACTTTCTTTCAAATTTTGACGGAGGATATTCAAATTTGATTCCTTATTCATAATTCCACTGATAAAAACTAATTTTCCCGTCCCTTTAGCTCCCATACAACCCCACACCATAACATGTCCATTTCCATGTTTTACGGTTGGTTTGGTTTGTGGTTGTAGCTCCTCATTTGGCTTCCACCACACCATTACACGCCCATCGGATCCAAATACGTTATACTTGCTCTCGTCCGCAAATATAACGTCATCACACCAAGTTTCAGCCTTCTTAATGTACTCCCAGGCAAAACTCAAACGATCTTTTCTGTTGCGTAAATTAACCGATGGCTTACGACGTGCTACTCGGCTATAAAAACCTTTTTTTCTTATGGTTCTTCGTATAGTAGATGCAGATATTTTCTTTTTAAACTCATTGAGCACCTCTGTGGCTAATTTGGGAGAACTAAGCGTGGGCTACATTTTATTTTTCGCACAATTGAACTTTCTTCCCGCTCGGTCAATTTTTTTGGCTGACCTGTCTGCTTTATGAAGTGTATTCTTCCTTAATTTTTGTGCCTTCTGACAATGTCCCCAACTGTATTTGGTTTCATATTCAGAATTTCAGCAATCTCTTTGTACTTTTTATCTTTTTCATAATGGAAAATAACAAGTTTTTGCTGTTTTAAAGGAGCGTTTTTTCCTTTGCGCCTTATTTGTATAATTTGCAGTGAAGTAGAATTTTGGACGGACAAGAAAGGAGGTGTTATGCACTTTTATTAAAACGTATCTCTATATTGCTGGAAAAGTAGCTGAATAACATGTTTTTTTGCAAATAGCATATAAATAGGTGAAAAACCGAATATTAATGGCGCTTACTAGACAGGGTTAACAAACTTTGATCGATTTATCACGGTTGCAGGGTTACCATAGAGAAATTTTTTCCATATATTTGAATACTCATACTGACAACATTTATTTAAGTTTTTGCTATTCTTCTGATTACCTATCCATTTCGCTAATGCCAGGGTGTTATTACCGATAAACTTAAAAACCGAATATTAATGACACTAACTGTAGTTAAAAAATTAACTTCAGAGGAAGAATGCGCGTGGCAACTCCTATATTGTATTTATTATTGTGCATCTTAATAGAGATATCAGCAGGAGACATCACTAGTTGTCTTAGCATTTTTTATAAAGACCCACAGGTGGCAAAACAACGAATAGGATCCGATAAAAAAAAATTTATAATACTAAAATATGTAGATATAGATTTCCCGGCAACGCCGGCTGGATAAAGCTAGTTAATTTATAAATCTTTTATAATTTATAATTATTTTTTTAACTTCAAAATGAAAACTTTATAAATATTTTTATAATTTTGCACTTACTACGCATTTGTAGGGTTTTGCCATTTGTAATGCCGCCGTTCATTTTCACAGTGTTGACGCACTACAATTTTTCATTTTGAATGCTTTTTATTGGAATATTTCAATACAAATGTAACAAAGTTACCTCTTTTCACATTGATTTACAGACTTTTTACTCACAAATCGAGAAACGATGGAATTTTTTCTTCATACTTCTATGCGAAAACTTTTTACAAATTAATACAGAAACGATGCAAAGGTCTATTTTTTTAGAGTCAGTGCTGCCATATATGAAGATTTTAAATTCACGTGAACCAATAGAAAGAAAAGAATACAAGCAAAAGCAGAATACATGCAAAAATATAAAGATTTAGGCTGTAATATGTTTCCAAAACTACATTTTCTACATTCACATTTAGATTTGTTTCCTAAACATTTGGGAGCTGTCAGCGATTAACATGGTAGAAGATTTTACCAAAAAAAGTATACGATAGAAAAATTATATCAGGGCAAGTGGAGTGCACAAATGCTGGCGGACTACTGTTGGACATTACACAGAGAAATTGCTGAAGCAAAATACAGGAGAAAGTTAAAAAGCTACATTGGCGTTAATATGAATAACAATGTAACGAAAAAACGTAATTTTGGAAAAAAAACTGAAATTTTTTTAATTACATACAGTGATGCTCCTTCAAATAGAGCCACCTTTACTTAAACTTTTTAAATAAGAAAAAATGTTCAAAAATTTTAACGTGAAATGGTTAGTTTTTTCTTTTCTTAAAGTCCTAATACTAACAAAATAGAAAATAAAAAAAACTAGCTATTCAATGCCCAAAATTAATAATTTTATAAAAAAGCAAATTATTCATCTGCTTTGGGGTGTGAATAAAAATAGAGCTATCTAAATTTGTTGTCTCAAATGTAATAATTGCATGTATTTAATACAGGGGTGCGCACAAAGATTGAAATACTTAACCATAGAAAACTGAACCTCTTTTTTCAGCGTTTTAAACTTCACTGTGAGGTTACTTTTTCTTTAAACAACCGTTTTTTATTTTTTTTTTATTGAAAAACAGTCTATATTAAATATTGGTATATTAAAATGTAAAAAAAAAAACGTAAAATTGTTATTAGGAGACATTAAAATGCAAGCTTAAAAACAGCACTAAAATTTTTTTAAGAAATCTTTTTACAAAAACAAAAATTTTTTAAAAACTAGATTCACATTTTTCTTATAGATATTTCTACTGAATTTTATTAAAACAAAAAAATTTTAACATGTTATTTACATTTTGTTTTGTACATAGTAATTAGATCTCCGCTTTTTTCAAAGTCACATTGATAGCAATTTGGAGATCGTTGTTCTAGACAATACTTTTTATAGTATTTTGGACAATAATAAATGTTCATACGCTTCTTCGTTGATGGACAGATTAATTAAACGATCAAGACTTAAAATAATTTTGTTACAAAAAAAAATTAAATTCTAATAAGAACGTGTATCAGAAATATTACTTTAATACTAAGTCTCGCCTAACAGGCAATACGAAGTAGTATATCTCCCCAACAAAAAACAATGAATGCAATGAACTTCTCGCAAGCTCACACGATAGATTACTGCGTTGGTTTCAAATCTCAGCATTCGTTACGCTTCTCAGACGGGGTTTAGTTTTCTAGCGTTGAAACAGTGATGTGCAAAAATAAAAATGTAGCTGTGTTAGCGAAAACATGGAAATTGCTCTCTCACAGAGAGTAAAGTTGATGTTTTAACAAAATTAACATTGCCACTAAAAAAATTTTAATTCTACCAAAATGTTTTCAAAAATCTACGAAACTCGATACATATCTACCAACTTTCAAAAACCATTAAAAACATACATATTTTGATATGAATAACAATTTTTAAACAATAGTTTTACATATGTTGGTATACTGTGGGCGACAAAATAGTCTTTTAAAATACAATAATTTTCAACATTTTATTTGTTTTACACTGTTTGTGAGACTACAAAACTTTTGAAAAACAGCAAGATATGTTTAACTACGACAAAATTTACACGACACAAATAAAAAGTGCACCATATTTAACGTGTCAAAAAAGTGTATAAGAAAACAATTCTTAAATGAGAGAATATTTTAGTAATCGGTCCCTTTTCCTTGTGCTAACCGCATCTAATCTTCTAGAAATAGATTCCTCTAGGTTTTTGTTTTTGTAAATTAAGATAAAATTTTTCGCCATTCATCTGTTATAAAACATGCTTTTATTGTTGTTACAAACTGGTCTTTTTTAAATTTTATGATCAAAATGTTCCCGAAACTGCTCGATTGGGATTAAATTTGAATTTTAGGAAGGATATAACCGTTGGGCAGAGGTGCGAAAGAGGAACCATACGTGCAGTGTGATTAAAATCATTGTCTTGTTAAAGAAATCATGCCCAATTTCTTCAAATTGTTTTTTTAATATGTTTAAACAATCTATTTCATTCATAGTACTTTGTATGAAAATCAGACTTCCACCAAACATTCTCACGCTATTACCAAAACCACACCAAGCTTCACAGTGAACATACAATATTGTTCTGAAAGTTCTTCGTATGTGGTTCTCTATATTTTTATGATGTTTTTTCTGATCATACACATGAAATTTGATTTCATCGCTTAATAGAACATTTTTCCAGAAAGATACATCTTTGGTTTGATATTTTTTACATAATCAAGAAGTCACTTCTAAATTACTCTTGTTATAAATGACTTCTTTATGTTAAATCTAGCAAGCAAACGATTCGCATGTAGTACTGGCTTTAATGCTTGCATCCGATGTAGCTAAAATATCGTCTAATATTTTAACATCACTTTTTGGTGCATTTTTTTATATACCATAATGCGCAATAGTTCGCATTATTTAAATTTCTCGACCGGGAAATTTTCTAGTTAACCGAAATTTTTTTGTGTTTTTACTTTTCACAGTTTTGAAAGTCTTTTTCAAAGTTTTACCATCATTGTGGAATTTATTAAGAAGTTTACGAATATCAATTTTACTTTTTTTTTATTCTTTTATAAAAAGGGCTACACTTTAAAAAGTTGCATGTTCTTTCCTATAAGTTTTTTTATTTACAATCACAGGGTGAGAATGTCGCAGCTTTGAATATATGACTTCACCTGTGTTAGTTTGTTTTTGCAGTCAGCTGTTTTTGTTTGTCTGTTTTTGAAAAAATACATTAGCAAAAATACGAACTTTTAGCGTAAAAAGTGTATGTAAATATATATAAATATTAAAATGGAAACAACTTCTGCGTTTATATGTTGTAACCAAATCACTGAAGTTGGAGTCATCTGATGAAATCTTACAGGATGAGTGCCAAGAGAATTACATTAATTACGTTTTAAGGAGGATGATTATATTTTCACCAAATTTTACTTTAGTTTAAGAAAAATTGTTCCTTAGTCGCGAAAGTTCCATGTATCTAATATAGAGATGCTCGCTTTTTTATTAAGGAGAAAAAAAAAATAAAGGAAAGGAAAGACAGGTTTTCGTATTAAGAAACGAAACAGTAAACAGCTGTAAAGAAAGGAATTTTTCGTTGTTCTGTTGTAGTGATAAAAAAGGTAAAATTTTGGAAATGTAAAGTCGACATTTTAGAAATATGATATATGATACAAATGCAATATTTTTTCAGAAAAGAAAACGCCATTAATCACCTGTGTTGTGTTTATTATTCATATACGATTTTTCCCAAAAATCGGACAAAAATAATCCGATTATGCAAATGGAGCACTTGTTTAAAAGATGTTTAAATCGCCGCTAGTGTAAAAATTTATATTTTTTAAGTGAATCAGTATGGGGTGTCATACACCATAAAAAAAGAATGAGGATATTAAACGAAAGAAATCTTAATTAGGGTTAGATTATTACAATACCAATGGAAATTTTTGATTCGCCGAAAATTAGCTGGTAACTTTCAATTCATGCACCTTTGAGACCGGATTCTACCTTTTTCAGGTTCTGTACAACTCTCATATATATAAGATAAAATATTAGCAAATGACTAAAATAAAATTGAATAAATAAAAGCAAAATTTACAACTTACTTAAAACTACCTTTACTCATCCGGTGTTGCCCGAGAATCTATAGAAAAAAAAGAAAAATACGTGTCATTTCAGACGAAAAGCCACTAGTTTAGACGTCTCCGATGTCTAATGAAAAATAAAAAACTCCACCTACTGCATTTTGTAATCTGCATCTCTGTATTTGTGATCTTCATTGCAACAAAATCGGTTCAGTCCTTTACGCGTGATTGGCTCATAAACGAACTGAATAAACAAAATTATTTTTTAGTTTTATTCGCATACTTTTAGTTTTGTCAATTTAATTAATTGTTGATATTAAGTGGCAACTCATGTGATTTATTTGGCCAGTTTTCCCCCAAGTTCAATTTTGGAAAACAGCATAGTTAGATCTTAAACGTTATGTATGTGTGGTATACCGACAAAATTATTTGTACATATGCATGTGAAACAGTATAGTATAATAAATATAATAATAAAAATAAAAAAAAAACTATGTTGAAAGACAAAATATCGAATTCCGCATTAGTTACTTTTCATATTCATTGTGAAAAAATTAAGTAGTTTTTCAAAAGTTTTTTTCTTTTCATTTCAAAATTTTCGTTGATTATTTGCACAGGAATTTTGTTGAAGATTATGGGCAGCATCACGTTTAGAGTACTTCTTCCGAATTCATTGTTGTATCGTTCTACCTTATATCTTCCTTGTGCATTACATCGTGTGTTGTGATTATGATCAATAGGTTGTATAAAAATCATTATCCTTATAAAAGTCATTTACCAAGTTTATGCGATATATGCTGTTAACGTTCAATAAGTTAAGTTCTCTAGCTAGGTCTCCAGTAGTGCTGAGATTAGTTGCGTTCATCTGTGTTGTGCAGCGCGTTATTCCGTTACTGACAATAGCATTATAGGGTTGTGTGCTGTTCGAAAATTGGAAATTCCTCTTCAGGGTTTTTAGTAGCTGGTTCTGTGTTTTTGCAGCATCTTGCATTGGGGAGAACTTCCCCATGCCTTATATATGATTCAGCGAGTGAAATATATGTTTGTCTGAGCACATCATATGTTGAGCAATAGCTAATGTGTATATATTTAGTATATATGCTGTTTTGCGGAGTTTTCTGCGTAGCATTTCGATGTGCGTTTTCCATTTAAAATAATAATTCACGTATATCCCCAACTATTTGTAGGTCTCTACTAATTCTATTGTAGTGCTGCAGGATTCATCCGTTCTATTTGGATTCAAAACTGTTTTATGAAGGCAATCGTTACTATGCAATTTATTATCCTGCACGATAGGAGATAGATGCCTTAGTCTTATATGCATCAATTTTGTCTTGGACGAGTTTATTATAAGCCCATTGTCATGACACCATTTGCTCGCAATATCAAGTTGTTCCTGCATTATTTCTGTGGCATGCTTAATATTTTTATCCGAAATGATAATTGCAGTATCGTCAAAAACTGCATTGTTACAAACAGTATTCGTCAACTCATTTGCGTATATTAAGTAAAGTATTGGCCCAAGTTTCGAGCCCTGACCCTGAGGGATGCCACAATCTACTGGTACTTCATCACTAATGTTATTACTTATCGTGAACCTATTTGTTCTGCTATCTAGGTAATCTCTATACCTCATTAATGCATTCCCTCTAATACCACATCTCTCCATCATTTAAATTAAGTTGCTGTGTCTAAGGGTATCAAAGGCCTTACTAAAATCGATGTATAGAAACAAGCAGTGCATATTCTTCGATAAACAATCATTTATGTAATTCGAAAATTCTCCTAATAATTTACGAGTGATTGCCAAGCAAACAAACAAACTTAAAATATATGTATGTACATGGATTTGAAAATTGAATGAAACTGAAAATTATGTACATTCATGTATTTCATTTGAATTCTTATTGAAATTTTTGTTCAATAAAAAGGTTGATGCTGAGCAAAAAGGTTTGAAAGTCATATCTAGTTTATCACCTGAACAATTGTTTTAACTTTAGATTTAAAGAAAACAATTTATATATATAGTGATGTATTAACTGTATCTAATATCCAATTAAAATAATATATGTTAAAAAACTATTTAAAATTTTAGCTTATTTTTTTGGCCGAAAACAAATTTTTTAGCTTTTTTTGAACGCGATTTAGCTTTATGTCATTTTAAAATCTGATCACACTGGTTGAGAAGCAAAATTTTAGCTCTCTTCAAAATCTCTTCAAAAAAAAAAAAAACTTGCGCCAGACCCCTACTTCGTTGACGGCTAACAAGCTTCTGAATAAATTTTCTATTTCACACACATATTTTTTGTTGTAATCATGATTGCCATTTGGAATAATGTAATTTTATACAAGATTTTTTAGCATTGATAATTTATTACAATTTCTTAAGTTTTCTATAGAAAAATAACACATAGTTTTCCAGGAATTATAATACCAATATCAAAAAATACTGTATGATATTTAAATTGAAAGAGTATGTAATAAAGGTTAGCATTACAGTTGATTTTGGTACATTTCAGAAAATTTTTGGTAAGATTTTTTTTATTTTAGCAACCCTGGTTTATAATATTCAGGAAGAGAATAAAAGCCCAATTATAATATACTTTTGCTTACTTAAGGGGGGTTTCCACGACAATACAAGTCGTACGATATGTCAAGTTTTTGTGTAGAAAATATCGGGTAGTATCGTGTAAACTCAATATGTGATGAGGGCGTACGACATTGAGAGAAAATACGGATGAAAATTTGACAGTCGTATGGCTCTCTTTGTTTTTTCAAATTTTTTAAAAAACCATAAAATTCATTCGATCAGGGCTATATTTTTATGTAAGCAAATAAAATAAACAAAGAAAAAAGCAAATTTTGTTCGCTCGCACTATTGTTCTCTTTTAAAACCGCTACTTTCATTTTACTTTGTTTTGATTTTTTAGGTGTCTGTCGTAAGATTTTTACTCTCATACGGATGGAATATTATATTTTCTCTCTGATTTTACGTACGTAGAATATTATCGTGTAAACTAGCTACTGTCAAAAACTCAACGAAAAGTCTGTCCAGTGTTACCAGAATGAAGATTTTATCTTATTTTTCAAGATTTTTTTTACCAAAATAAAACATGAAGGGATTTTTCCACAAATTAAGAATTTTTTAAGAATTATTTTCGTCACACGTCTTGTTGAAATTTATTTAATGTAATTATTAGCTCACATGCATGTCTTTTATTCTTGCCAGCTTTATAAAATAACGTATTGCAGAGAATTGCCATTCACACATTTTAAAAGCATACATACTTCAAAATTTGGCACTGCCTTTTTATTGCAAAAAGATCCCTTAAAAAACAACTATAGTTTTGCGCTTTTTATCTATCTAGTTCATCCGCTAATGTCGAAAGGATATTTTCAAAACTTAATCTTAACAAAACAAAATACAGGAACAGATTAGACAACACGACATTGGAGGGTATTTTATATACTCTAGATTATCTGTTAGTGAACAAATGCTATAGTTTAATAATAGACTCTAATATTAATAAAAATCTATAACCATCACAGAAGTATAATTAAATATGTATAAACTTCTTTTAATGAGTAATAAAATTTTGAATTCTTTTATAAAATAAATCATGCCATAATTTCAAAGGGTTGGTTTAAAACCAGAATAATATATGTATGTAAATTTGATCTAAATATTGTACAAATATTAATTTACTTTTTATTATTAATTTAATTACTAAAAGATTGTTTTTAATAATAAATGGTCCGCCATGTAACGTTTTTTTTTTTCAACTAGTGCTATTTCGTGAATGGTAACACTTACCTCATGTCTGATTCTACAGATAATTAGTTTTATCCTTCCGCTGAACGAATATGGTTGTGTATACGCTTGAACAACGCTGGTAAATATTACGTGCGACCGACTTACAGAAGATGCCGATTTTGCCAAAAAAAATCATCTTTTCAGATGAAGCTCATTTTGATCTGGGCGGGTATGTAAAGAAGCAAAATTGTCGTATTTGGGGCACAGAAAACTCGCACGCATACCTTGAAAAGCCGATACAACCAAGTGGTGCGGATTTTGGTCCAGAGGCATAATTGGGCAATTTTTTTCGAAAACAAGCAAGGAGTGGCCGTTAAAGTCAATGGCGATCGTTATCGGGCCATGTTGAACGAATTTTTGTTCACAAAAATTTAAGAGGAGGATATTAGCAATATGTGGTTTCAACAGGACGGCGCTACGTGCCACACAGCCGAAGCTACACTCGATGTTTTGCGCCCTATTTTTGAAGATTGCATTATCAGCCGCAGAGCTGATGTCGTTTGGCTACCTCGGAGCTGCGATTTGACACCGTTGGACTATTATTTGTGGGGTGCCGTCAAAGATAAGTGTTACGCCAACAAGCCAGAGACAATTGACGCTTTAAAGGACAATATTCGAGAAGCCTTTGGTGAAATACAGCTGCACACAATCCATAATGTGCTTAAAAATTGGACCGATCGTGTAGGCTACTGCATGGCCAGCCGAAGCAGCCATTTGAATGAAATTATTTTCCATTATTAACCGGAAGGATCTTTCAAATAAAAAAAGAAATTTGAGAAAATATTCAGTAGTTTTTTTAAAGCATTTTCAAAAAAAAAAAAAATTATTTGGCGGACCCTTTATAAGAAAAGCGCAAACAAAAGTTGTATACAGGTTATACTTGTAAATTAGAAATATTTTATTTTGTTGAAAATTTTAATATTCAAATATTTCGTTTTCTGGACTTTTTCAGTTATAAACATGAAATATTTAGACATATTTATAAATATATTATTTTTTAATGCTTCAAGTTGTTTGCAATAAGATATAGTTTAGCGATATCCTTGGCTTTTGACGTCATATGAACACAAAAAACAATCAGCTGGACAAACAACTCCATCTTTTATAATTTACTATGATTTGATTGTACAAATATTAATTTAATTATTAAAAAATCGTTTGAATTAAACTTTTTTGTTTTAATGTGATTGTTTGAATTGAGTATGAATTATTATTATTATTTTTTTTTTGAAGATTTTTTTCTAAAATTAAGAATTTTTTTAAGATTTTTCTTCGAAAACTTCTGGCAACACTGTGTCTGTCAAATACTTAATCAACTATAATGTACTTTTTGAATAGTTGTTTACTGAGAACATTAAAATTGGTATCTCAGTTTAGTTGAATAGATAATTAGCATTCTTAGTTTATGAATGGATTTATTTTTTTTTTTTTTACTAAAAATATAAAAATTTTAATTTTTTTTTTTTGTAAATATTTAAGTATTGTCAGAAAAATGTGTTTATATAAAAATTAAAAAAATCTGCATACACTTGCTACTCATGTTTAATCGTCGTTGTTTCAGTGACGAATAAAAGCAAGAGCATCTATTGCACAACGTGTTTCTTCTGTTATTTTTTTGCATATAACACACATACAGTTATATACGTACGTAAAGTACGCTCAGGTTCACTCAAAACCATGGTGAAATAACATAAGATGAAGCTGATTGTCCGGCTGATAGCTTTTTTTTGTTCACCATGGTTCACATGCTGTCAAAATATTTTCTTGTACAGTCTTCTGCATACTTTAAAAGTGTAAAGATGTATTAATCCTCTACAAAAGTGTAAAAAAAAAACAAATTAAAAACAAAAAAAAGGTTAAAAAATATTAAAAAACTAACGGTTAAAAATATTAATATCAAAAAATTTTGCAATCAAAAACAATTCTGTGCACAATACACAATAACAAACCTGCATCAGTGATCCAATTGTTGTTATAAATTAACAACAATACAATGGCTGAAGACACTGATGTATCAGAAGCAGATAGTGAATTTAACTGGCAAAAAATTGTAAATAAAAGAAAACGACACCAGACTTCTCCTGGTATTTACAAAAACAAACGCCGCCAAACCAACAACGATGACGGACCCTCAACCAGCAATAAATTTGAGATGCTCCAAGATGACGATGATGATTTATTTTAAAATAAAAGGCAATTATAATAATGATGATATATTTGATACTGATGAAGAAAATAAAAGTGAAGCTGCTCCTCCGAAATCACCACCAATTTATGTGCCTGATGTTATTGATATTAATAAAATGATAAGTGATATAAGTACAAGTATCTCTAGAGATCAATTTAGTTATAAGTCAATGAAAAATAATCAGGTTAGGTTAATGATAAAAACTTTTGAGGCCTATAGAAATATTGTTAAGTATTTAGAAGCACGCAGCATAGGCTTTCATACCTTTCAGCTGAAGCAAGAACAGAGTAGTTTTAAAAGGCCTTCACCCTTCTTCTTTAGTTGAGGATATTAAGGCTGTATTAATATAAATGGGCCATCCAGTACACAGTGTTACTAATATTAGAAGTAAAGTCACTAAAGAAACTCTACCTATGTTTTATGTAGATTTGGACCCAAGTCCAAGTAATAAAGACATTTTTAATCTAAAACACTTAAATAATGCTATTATTACGGTAGAAGCCCCGAAAAAGTGTCATGACTTGGTACAATGTCATAGGTGTCATCTTTTTGGTCATACAAAGGCATATTGCAAGAGACCTTTTATTTGTGTTAAATGTGGTTTAAGGCATCCCACCATTGAATGCAATAAAGTTATTAACACTCCACCACGCTGTTACCATTGTTTAAGAGATCATACTGCAAATTATAAAGGCTGTTAAGTATATAAACAAATTCTACAGAAAAAAATACACCAAGCATATGGCTCTAACCTTCGATGTCAATCTGTTAGCTTCAACACAAATTCAAATGATTTTCCACAATTAAGCACCACAAATAATACTTCATCCAATCATTTTAACAACAGTAAATCATATTCACATATATTAAAAAATGCATACACTGCTTATAATGAAGCTAATACTAACAACACTATTAACTTAGATAGAATTGAAACAATGCATACAAATCTTTTGAATATGATTACCATGTTAATCTCTAAGCTATGCAAATGAATCTACGCATAGGTATATGGAACGCTAATGGGCTTCCAAATCATACACGCGAGGTGTAGATGTTGGTTCATCTACGTCACATTTATATTTTTCTTATTTCGGAGACTCATTTTACCAAAAAAAAACCTTTTTTAAAATTAAGGGGTTTGATTTAATAACTTGTAATCACCCAGAAGAAAGGGCACATGGAGGTGCTGCAGTATTGATCAAATCATCTATAACTACACTGTACTAAATAATTAACAACAACCTTATCTTCAAGCAGCTGGAATTCAGATAAAAACACAAAGTGGAAACATTTCAATATATTCTGTCTACTTCCCCAACGATACAATATAAAATGTAATGACTTCGACGATTTTTTTTTAAATATTGGTCCTAAATTCTTTGTTGGTGGAGATTTTGACGCCAAGCATACATGGTGGGGTTCAAGACTCTGCAATCCAAAAGGTAAGGAATCTTGCGTAAAAAAAATAGGTATTCGATACTATCCACTGGCAGGCCAACCTATTGGTCAAGTGACCCATGTAAAATTTTAGACTTATTAGATTTCGTTGTATATTCGAGTGTTTCTAATCAGCTCTTGGATATTATGGACACTGATGATTTGAGTTCAGATCATTTTGCAATAATAGCCAACTTCAGTACATGTTATGATTTAAGCAACAAAAATTACGAAGTTATCACTTACAAAACAAATTTAAATTTGTTTAAGTGTTGGCTAGAAACTAATATTAATTTAAACGTTCGTATTAAAGACGGTTATGAGTTAGGTAATGCTGCTGAAGAATTCACTAACTTAATTCACGAAGCAGCTTTTGTATCAACACCTGCGAACTCTGCAGCATCTTATCAAAATAAGGTAATGGTTTCTGCTGAGATAAGAGATCTGATTAGGTTTAAAAGAAGACTACGAAAACTGTGGAGGCAAACAAGGAGCCCTATAGACAAAAGGAATTTTAATAGAGCTTCAAATGAGCTAAAACAACGTTTAAATGAGATAAAAAATGCAGAGCTAAGCCATTATTTACGAAATCTAACTGCTAATAGTGAAAAAATGAATACAATCTTTGGAATGCAACGAAATATATAAAAAAGCCAACGAAAAGAAATATTCCAGTTAGAGATGAAAGTGGTGCATAGTGCAAAAATGATTTAGACAAAGCTGTTTCCTTTTCTCAATATTTAAAAAAAACTTTTCAACAATTTTCCTTAAATAATCCTGAAGATGTAAACTTGGTTTCCAACTTTTTAGATAGTCCATACCAGATGTATCTACCCATAACACACATATCACCTTCTGAGCTAAGAAATGAAATTATATGGCTATATAATAAAAAATCACCAGGTTGTGATAAAATATCCGCAAAGGTTGTAAAAGCTCTTCCGACGAAAGCCATAATTTTTTTAACAACAATATATAATTCTATTCTTAGACTTAATCATTTTCCAGCACAATGGAAGTGCGCTGAAATAATAATGGTTCCGAAGGCCAATAAGCCGGAAAATGATATTAAGTCCTATAGACCGATTAGTCGAAATATAATACCCGAACATCAATTTGGCTTTCGTCACAAACACGGAACTCTAGAGCAATGTCACCGGGTTATAAATGTTATAAGAAACTCATTAGAGAGAAAACAGTACTGTTCTGCAATATTTTTGGATGTCAGACAAGCATTCGACAGAGTATGGCATTTGGGACTACTTTTTAAATTAAAGCAAATTCTCCCAGCACCCTTTTATCTTGTGCTTAAGTCATATCTACAAAATCGATACTTTTACGTTAGAGTAAACAATGCGACTTCAAGCATCTGTGAAATAAAAGCAGGTGTTCCGCAGGGTAGTGTGCTGGGTCCTATGCTTGACACCATATTTACTTCGGATCTGCCGGTTTCGGAATATGTTTCTGTCGCCACTTATGGTGATGATACAGCTTTACCAGCAAGTAATGACGATAAAAGGGAAGCAACAGAAGTGGTACAAGTACATTTGGATAATATTTCAACCTGGCTTAAGAAATGGAATATATGTGTAAATGCCGAAAAATCTAAGCATATTACATTCACACTAAGAAGAGGTGATTGTAATCCAGTTTTCTTAAATAATATAGAAGTTCCGCAAACAAATTGTGTAAAATATCTTGATATGCATCTAGACAAAAGACTAACGTGGAAATATCACATCAAAGCTAAGAGAGATCACCTCAATATCAAAACTAAGCGAATGTATTGGCTGCTTGGACCCAGGTCTGAAATAAGTCTAAATAATAAAGTTTTACTATATAAAGCCATACTGAAACCAGTCTGGACATATGGTATACAACTTTGGGGTACAGCGAGTAATAGTAACAATGAGATACTACAACGGTATCATTCAAAGACTCTTAGATTAATCACAAATGCAGCGTGGTATCTAACTAACAAGAACATTCATAAGGACTTGAACGTATCAGAAATTAAAGAGGAGATAAATAATTTTAGCTCTAGATATCTTGAAAGACTTAGCAATCATTCTAACGCACTTGCGATCAGTTTACTAGATGAAAGTTACGAAATTAATAGATTGAAAAGGTATCATGTATTGGACCTTCCTTTCAGAAAGTAATATTGTATATATGTATATAATGTGAATATGTAAAAAAAACTACAAATTTAATATTTATAGCTTAGAAATGTATAAAAACTTCATTAAGATTAAAACACCTGTAATTATTATTATTTTTAAATGATTTGCTTATTATTGTTAAATAGATTGCAAATAAAAATACTCAAAAAAAATTTTTTTCTTGTACAGCAGAGACTTACTAAAAAGAATAATCCAAGGACATCGTTAAACCATATCTTATTGCAAAAACATGCTTCAAAATGCATTAAAAATATATATATATATATATATATATATATATATATATATATATATATATATATATATATATATATATATATATGTCTAAATATTTAATGTTCATAGTTGAAAAACGTCCAAAAAACTAAATATTTGAAAACTAAATTTCAACAAAATAAAATACTTATAATTTACAAATATTAACTGTGTACAATTTTTGTTTATTTTTTTATATGGAAATTTTTTGACATCTACAATATAAAAAAAATATTGCCCGTTGTTTTTGTACAAAAATTAGTTGTTGGACAGACAATTCCACCTTATTTAATTTCACCATGCTCAAAGTGTAAACAAATGAAACTGAACGAAACTCGACGAAAAGTTTGGTAAGTACATTATAGTTATGCACATTTGATTGTATGTATTCTCACAGTCGTTTAAGCTAGCCGACGCGTTGAGCCTTAAATAAACAGAAGAAAAACTTCGGAAGCTGAACAGTATGAACGAGCATCGCTGATTTAATACAATAATTTATATTTTGTATTATTTTTTTACCATAGGATTTGGTAGAGAAGCCGTTATTTTTTATTACAGCTAAGTAACGTCTTTACATTGAATCTATAAGTTTTTGACAAATCTTTACTGAAATGTTTTTCAATCCATGTTTAATACATGTCCACAGTTGGACATGTATGATGGATGAATTTTTTCCCGCAGACTTGTTTTTTCTATTTGCTATAAATACTCAATAGTGTTTAAGTCTGGCGATTGAGAAGGACAGCTTAATATCTTGACATTATTGTCTTTAAACCATTTTTTCGCTCGCTTCGTTGTGTGTTTCGGATCACTGGCTCGCTAAAACACCCATCGAGGCCGCATTTCTCACTCAGGATAAGGCAGCATGGTGCTGTTTTGTATATTAGTATAATATACTGCGTCCATTCTGTCTTCGATCCGAAAAAGAAGCCCAATTCCCGCGTATGAGAAACGGCTTCATACCATAATATTTCCACCACCGTGTTTGACTGTTTTAATGGCATATTGGGAGGTCTTCGCACGAGAAGGCTACTTCTGTCAGAAATAAATGTGTTAACTTTTGCCTCATCTGACCACAAGATGCTTCTCCATTTGTCTACAGATCAGCTCATATGTTTTTTTTTTTAGCAAATTCCGGCCTTTGCTTTGTGTGTTTCTTTGTAAGATATGGAACTTTCCGTGCACTCTTTGTCTTCAAATTGTTTTTTATTAACAATTTCCTTATTTTTAAAGTAGAAACATCAAGATTTAATTCCTTTTTAAGGGCAAAAGAGGTAACAAAGCGATCCTTTTTTACATGGCGTACAATTTTTCTCTTTAAATGAGCGGTTACTTTAGGTTTCTTTTCTCTGGTTTCGGTTTTTTATTGGTATTTTACAGCGTTATCTATCATTTTTTTAACAGCTATCATTATTAGCTATTTCGCGATAACTTTTCCCCTAATTATAATGTTTTTTATTATATCTCTTAGTTGTTAGCTACACTATTTGCCTCTGGGGTAACCCCTACTTATGCAGTGCATTGTGCAGGTACTAGAAAAATAAGTTGTGGGAAGTTCCCGTAAAACTCTTCTCAAAATAAGTTTCCTTAAACTTAAACATGAAAAATGAAAAATGTCTTAAATTAGTTGTTTTTATTTTAACTGCTTTTAATTGCTTCTATTTTATGGAACACCTCTTTACTATATTTATATTAAAAAACCAGTTGACTTTGTACACTTAAGTCTTAGTTTACGAGATTTAAATATAAAAGTAACTAAAAAATTTGTGGTTCTATTTTAAAAAACACCACTGTATCTTATACACATATGTTATATCTTCGTACGTATGTTGCTTTGTAGTCTATAGACAGCAAAACGGCTGAACCGATTTTCTTGAAATTTTTACAGTACCATTCTGTATGTCAGGAAATAACTATAGGCCATATAAATTTCAAAAATTGTAACTGGAAGGTGCCTATACACATATGTTATATCTTCGTACGTATGTTGCTTTGTAGTCTATAGACAGCAGAACGGTTGAACCGATTTTCTTGAAATTTTTACAGTACCCTTCTGTGTGTCAGGAAATAACTATAGGCCATATAAATTTCAAAAATTTTAACTGGAAGCTGCCACGCACATACAAAGTAAATATTTATTTGCCTATATCTTCAAAATGGTAACACTAATAGGCTCTAAACAGACAATACAAGTCAACAGTGAAAAATTGGGCGGAATTGGACAATAGGTCATAGTACCTCCCATACAAACTAAAAATTTATTTTTGTATATCTTGAGAACGGTTAAAGTGTAGCTTTCTGAATTTTGGTCTAGACGATTTTATATTCAATACAAATTATCAGTAAATAATTGGCGGAATTGGATAAGTGAGCGTGGAATGGCCCATACATATATAGTAAACATTGATTTGTGTATATCTTGAGAAGTTTCTAAATTTGGTTCAAGCAACGTCGTGGTCTATACACATCATCAGTCAAAATGTATACGAGATTAGATAAGTCGGCGTGCTATTCATACTAAATATAATAATTTTTATATAAGAACATCAATTAGAGTTTCGTTATATATCCATATCAGTCAAAAAGCAGGAAGGTTGGATAAACTGGTATTGCACAAATTATTTTTGTTTAAAGACTGTATACAGCTAAAAGCAGATTCTACAGTGTTTTTCTGGAAGGAACTATACGCAACCTTAAATGTTTGGATTTAAGCCGAAAAGCTATAAAATAAAGGGTAATAACTAAGAACTAATATAAGAGTTAAAATAATAATTAAGATAGAGGTGGCGAAGTACTCCGGCATACAAAAATCAAATAAACTATACATACTTAAAACATTATAATTTTATTTCTGTTATCCTTCTGTTTATCATAACTAGACCAAAGATTTCTTGTCAAATGCAAGAGGTAATTTTTTTGTTGACCAATGTAATGAAATATGCAGATTCGCTTATTTGTTAAACTGCAGAAATTCTTTTAAAATTTGTCTTAACTTTAAACAGCTCTTTTTCATTATGCAAATAAACAACTTTAGAGCTAAAATAGCCATTATTTTTTATTGAATTTTAGAAAATTTTTAAAATTATTGATAGTTTTGGTAAAATTTTTTTTTACTTTTACATTTTATTTTTTTTTTTTTTACTTTAGAACACTTTCTTCTAAACTTATTACTATTTTATGTTGTAATCGAATTGTGATACAAGTGAAAAAAAGTATTTACATTTAAGACTGTGTAAAAATAATGCTAAAAGCATAATAAAAGAAAAACAAAAAACTATTTGAGGCTATTGTCTATAGTTGTTCTTTAGACATATTTAACTTATTCGTAGTCGTCTTATATTATTTTTACGGGTGGTATACGTTCTGAATACGAAAAAAGTCTCCCATTATCAACGTTTTTTTATGTAAAAAAGCAAAAATAAACCCACGATCCTTCTTAACGTTAACTGAAGTTCAAGACATGACC
Source organism: Wohlfahrtia magnifica (assembly GCA_023159175.1). NCBI lineage: Eukaryota > Metazoa > Arthropoda > Insecta > Diptera > Sarcophagidae > Wohlfahrtia > Wohlfahrtia magnifica. Next base: position 58,530 of record JAKWBJ010000080.1, read on the forward strand.
GTGAAAACAACGAAATATTCCCTCTAAATTTTCATTGTTTTTATGATAATGGTGGGTATTTTTTTTTACAAAAATTTTAATTTATTTCTGTGTATACTTCTCAAGCTAATTTTACTGACCTTGAGCTTAATTTCCTTAATTTTCATTTTATATTTATATTACATATACTTTTGGCAGTCAGTTAGTTAGTCAGTTGTGTAGTCAGTTTATCTATTTACAAAATAATAATGGAAGTAAAGAAAAAACAAAACAATAATAATAAATATAAATAAACCACCAATTTGACTAAAGCTACGGTCACATTTATCAAATATTTGACGACAAACGTGACCACTATTTTATAGAAATACTAAATAATACTACTACCAGTATTTGTTCTTTTATTATTTATTTTTTTAAATTAACTAATTTAAAAATCTAAAGATTTTTTGGAATTATATTTGTTTTTAAATAATTTTTTAAGAAACGCTGACATAAAAGGAAATGTTTCTATAAGATAGTGGTTATGTTTTTTCCGTCAAATATTTGATAAATGTAACCGTAGTTTTAAGTGTGAATTTATTTTCCCACCTATTAATTAAAAAATGAATGAATGCAAATCAAAGTCATCTAGCAATGTATTCAAGTATATGTTGCATACATGTTTTATCACTTTTTTAACAAAATCAAATGCAACAAAAAGAAATTAAGAGACAAATTTCAATGGCATTCATATTTATATTTAATTTTAGAAAAATAATCACCATCAATCATTTAAATTTCATTAAATAAGTTTAAAATATTATCTTTTTATAAAAAATTTTTTAAATTAATTTGATCGAACTTTAATAATTCGATAATCAGCAATTTTTCTAACTTTAAATAACCGACAAAGTCCATAGGGACCATGTAAAGACTACATATATGTTAGCCGAAGCCTGGTGGTGTGTAATTATAATGATGAATGTAATTCTAGAGTATTATCAGTGGTATTAGAAGTCGCCAGCGTTACACAAATTGTGGATACACAGTTGAGAAGTAGTTCAAAATTACCTGTTGATTCTTTGTTTGAAGAATCGCAAGAATCTATTAATAAAATGTTTCAAAAAGTTAGACAGCATAACGCAATAAAATGTAGTAGGACTATTAATTTAGAAGATGTCTTTAACTTTCTTTTAATAAATTCAGACCCGGTGATCACGCAAGACAAGTGGGTTGCCAGATTTGAAATCAAATAAATAAGTACATGACCGAAAAAAAAATCAGTACATATGATGAAATATCAGTAACATTTTAGTAAAAACAAAATCCAATACATAACGATAAAAAAACGTATTACACATATTTAAAACAGTTTAAACAATACATTTTAAAGCTATAGTGGCCCAAAGCTTATTTAGTGTGCTTTCAAATTATAAGTTTGAACGCTTACAGCATTAAAACTAAGGATGATATCAAAAAGATTTAAACGGACAATTTTTATAAAAATACTTTTATTAAAATTAAGAGTATCTATTCATGTTTTTAAATATTTGTAAAAGTAATTTAAAGAAAATTGAAATCACAGCTTCTTCTTTTTGCTTAATTACATCAACATGTTTTCCGTCGATGCAACGAGTTTTTGGATAGTATCGAGGGGAGTCTTGTCCAAAAAAACTTTCTATCATGTTTAAAGAGAGAGATTTTGGGTAAGAATTCATGACTATGACTTTAAAATCCTTGATTTGTGTTTCGATTTATAATCTTAATAGCACTGGTGGAATAGTGGAACAAAACTTCAGCCAGAACTACCCAAAAACTTGTTGCATCGACGGAATACCTTCTCGGGTGTTAAAAAAATATGATATAAAATTCTGTGCCATGAAAAAAATTTGTACAAAAAAGTGCAAACATGGCAAAAATCAGTTTGCGTACTGATTTCGCTGTTATGCCTAAATCAGTACATTAAACAAAAATCAGTAATTGTACTGATAAAAACAGTACGTCTGGCAACCCTACCAAGAAAGCAAAATGTCTGTTTCTTTTGTCATCTGATAAGGAGGATTTCAACGTAAACAGTGGCGATGATTCTGATGAAGTGATAGCGAATAAATACATATTAATGTAATGTAAGCTTTGAAATATTTACGATTATTTGCATTAGCTCAATGATTGAAAATTGCTTTTTTATGTTACCTGTTTCTTTATATTTTTCAATGAAAACGAAAATTTTTTTGATTGATTCATAATACCAAGACCACGACCTTTCCAATCATACCAATATCTTATACCTAAACTCAGCGAATTAATTGATTCCAAAAATTGTGCAATCCTGCCCCAGAGTGCACTGTTAAAAAATAAAGCGCACCGAAAAATTTTTTCCCTTCCATTAAATTAACAAAGGAATAAAAATTTTTTTATTCAATAAATTTTTTGCAATTTCATTAATTTTGGAGCAAAACTCATCTTTAAAGGAAGAAAATAAGAAAAACATAACTTTTAATATAAAATATCGCTGAATATTATGTGTCATAATTATAGAGCACTCTATTTGGCAGATTGCTTTCTCGTATAATGGGAACTTTTGTTACAAAATTTAACATTTTTAAAAAACTTCATTATTTGTAAACTACGTGCTGTAATAATTTTGCTACATTACCCCTTTCGGTATTTTATACCACATGGCACAATGACTTTTGAATGTTTCTAGATTTAGTTGGGCTTATCCTTAGCGTTTTTTGTTGATGTAATATTGTAATTGAAAGTTCTAGGAATCACATTTTCAAAGAAAGGCTTACTCTTTTTATTATTTACATTTATTTTTACATTATTAATACATATATTTTTAAAATTTTAAGAACAGAAATATGTGCCAAAAAGGTTACGGAATTTTTTTTTAAATTTTGTTTATTTAATAATGGAGCATAAAAAAGACGCTAATAATACAAATCTACTTTCTGATGGCCTATTACAAGCTGAAATACGAAGAGGCTTGGCGTTTCTCGAAAATGTGTTTATAGTGTAGAAACAAAGGTTTTTGATAATGAACTTCTCACAAATAAAGTGGTCAGGACGCGCACAAGATGCGCGCATCATATATATTTCTGTAGATGTCCTCTGAAGTGTAAATTTTAAGCGCTATGGAAAGGATAACTCTAGCTGTATTAAGTGTCCTTAAATACTAAGCTGTGAAGGCTCTTCGACACCAGGACTTATTAACCGCCCCACTCAGAAACTAAAAAGATGGCAGTTTTGGTATGTCCATTAGATTGATAAATGCGTCGGGAAATAACAATTACAAAATATGCTGTCAAAAATGAGTTACTGCGTGAAATGTTAGAACGTAGTGTTGTCGAGAACGGAAAGTAATAATAATTTAATTTAAGTTCAATAATTATATGTGGATATATGCAAGTAGATTAGGTATACAAATACGCAACGGAGCTGCTGAATAGCTGATAGGTTAGAGTTTAAATAAATATAAATGTAAATAAAACACTTGAAAGCAAATATCGAATTGAAAGTTCGTGTTTTTATTGCGTTAGTTACTTAACTTTTTCAGTTCTTTAAAACTATTAAGAATGAGTAGTGACAGGCCAGTATAGATTTGTCCATTGCTTGGGTAAGAAGTAACCCTAATTCGATATTTCGCTGGCTTTGGAAGGAATTGGGAGGCACCGGGTTTGCCTCTACGGTAAGGATAAATATATTTGTCAATGTATATTTTTGCTGCTGCTTTATCAGTTTTTTATGATGCTGACATTTATTTCCATTATCAAATCTGATAACATTGATAGCCCAGAAACGCTGATGACGTTATAAAGGATGCGAATTTGTTTTGATAACTCAGACATTTAAACAAAGTTATAATGTGTAACTCCAGCTAGCAAAGCTTTTCTAGGTTTTCACTAGGGAATCTGGTAATCTTATAAGACAAAAGTTTACAGTTTTGAGGTCGTTATTTGAACAAGCTGTGCCATCCCCAACATAAAAAGTACCAAAATTAAAACAAATACAACTAGACTGGGTGTATATGTAAGTGGGACATAAGGGTTAAATATAAAATCCAGGAGTTGTTATTATTACAGTTTTTGCATTTCCTAAAATATTGACCTGCTCCATTTCTTAAACGTCGAGAAGTATTCAACACAAACAGGTTCTAAATAAACTTAACACTAGTAGGTAGTCTGTCGTTTACGATTTTACATTTCCTTACTTGCCAACCTTCCGCTATATATTATACTCTTCAGATGATAATATGATTTAAAGTCTATATTTTTATCTCATATTTCCTTGGCTCGGATAGAATATATTGAGTAAACTGATATATAAATATATTGACCAAAACGATACATTGTTAATGTTCTCTTTCTGAACTTTTTGTATTCCAGACTGCAACCAATTTGTTTCAATTGCAATTTGTCTCGAATGATAACATACGCAATTTCATCAGTTATAAGAGATTTAAATATTGATAACGGGTCGAAAACAATTCCGCCGCTGCTTTTCGCTTAGTATACTTTACAACAAATTGTTTACTAGTGCGACGAAGCATTCGTAGATCAACGTAAGATTTTGCATCATTATTCGAAAAAAAGTGTTAGAGATCAACTCGCCAAGAATGTCCACTACCGCCTTTACTGTTTAGTGTGTTCATTGACAACACCGTGGCAAAAGTTGCGTCAACAGCAAGAGGCCGTTTCGAAGACATGGATTATGCGGACTACATGTGTCTGTTGTCTCACTAATTTGATGGCATGCAGTTAAAACTGAATGAAATGAATGCTGAAGAAGCAGCACGATGTATTAAAATTAACTTATCCAAGTTGAAGCTAATTAGAGTTAATACGGCGAATGCACACTATTTACACTGCAACAACAGAGAATCGAGAAAGTCCAGTCAATTTGGCATGTCGGACATATGATAACATCATATGGAAACTCTAGAGAGGATTTGTAAAACGCATATAGAGAGCCAGACAAGCCTATGGTCAACTAATCCAAGCTTGGAAAAGCATACCCTATAATACTTTCGTGTTATAGGTTGCAAATTTCATCAAAATCGAAATGTTAGAAAACATGAAACTTTGTTTTGAAAAGAAAAAAATATATCTTTAGAAGAATTTTTTATCTCTCTGATTTTAAGCTTTCCTAGATCCAATTTTGAAAAATTTGCACTTTCATTAAATAGAATTATCTGTGTTTTATATATTAACATAATTTTAATGTTAAAAGCAACTGTCCCGGACAAAGCACTGAATGGCTCTATTAAAGACATCGACAACTTTGTTTTTGCCTCCAGTATTGCTGGCTCGACGGAAAAATACGCTGAATAGGCTCCTCTTGCGAGTACAAATCTGTGTGTAATTTGATGAATCCGATCTAATAACTGCTTCGAAAGCACATTTGCACTTGGATCTTGTTTTAAAAGCACTCTTATGTTAGCTGGCAATTATGTTACAGCGTCTGTACATGCCACCGCAATTTTAATATGGTACAGTTAATCGGAGAATTACTGTAAGAGTCTGACGAAAACAAAATATCTTTCGACGTGCCTCCAGTGTTTTGGGCCAACGTATATTCCTCTCACACAATACATATTCGCATGGTACCTATAAAAATCTCGCTATTGTATTAGTTTTGGCGATGTTACAAGCTGATGCTTTGTTGATTTACAATTTCAGTGGAAATTCCAAGGCAGAATGTTCAGTTCGTCAGCCTTTTCGCATCTATTTCTGAAGCTTGTTTTCTCCTCGGCATTAGAAAGAATAAATGATAAGAAGTAAAGTAAATTACACTAAATACTATTTTATTATATGTATTATAATTATAGAACACAAAACTCATACCTACGCAGAGAAAATAACATACTATATATGTACATGAATTCGATAAGTTTCATATATTTTTCTTAATATTAATCTTATTAAAATATAAGTAAAATCGTAAATTGTCGTACCTTTTTTTCATTTTAAGTCAAAAAATGAATTAAAAGTTAGAAAAAACACTTTTTTTTATAAAGTTGAAGTAATTTGTATAAAAGAACATTTAACCATCATACCGTCTTCGGATGAAATTTCATTCATTTTGATTTTCAAAGTAGTATATCTGTTAACAACTTTGTTAGATCGATATGAGACCTTTCTCTGACATCCTAAATAAAGGTTTTACATTAAAAAGATGGTAGAGCTTTTGTTTAAAAGATTTAGCAGAAACAAAATTATTTAAGGAATTACGCAAAATTCCTTCGGGTGAAATTTCACCCATTTGGAAAAACGTATATTATTTGAATCAAGGTCAAAGTGTGGTTTTAGACCTTATTAAAGATCTGAAAAGCCAAAATAATACGAGTGTCATTTCTTTAACTTTATATGACCTTGAAATTCAGTTACTAAAAAGAAAAAACACCGATATTGTCACAGTTTGTTGCAATAAAACCTTTTTGACCAAGTCAACGAAACAAGAGCTTTGCAAGCATCAAGTTTTTTTCTTGTCAAAATTGCATGTTCTCAAAAAATATAAAAAAAATTCAATGGCCGTAGCACTTTTCGTCACGCTAAGTCGATATTAGATGAATGAAATATTTTTTTTATATATAAAACGAAAACGGGTGTTGACATTTTGGAGCAGCGACTATATGCACACTAAAACAAAGGACTAGTCGCTGGCTCTATGCATAGTTTTTCAATATGATAAGCATATTAGCAGTTGATGCGTAAGTTTTAAGCCAATTTTTAATTTAAGGATATGAATAAAGGAAGTGTTATTTCTTCATGAACTTGGAATAGAACTAGTTAAATCTGAAATGTAACGCCGGCCATGTTTATCAAGGTCAGATTATGTAATAATGTTATTGAACACCATACGGCAATTCGACGAAGAACAGTTGTGGATAACATTAACGTGCATTTTTCATATCAAAAAATTCATTTGAACAAAATTAGTTACTGGTATTTTATTACATAAAAGCAAAATACGTTTTCGTCAGTTTATTTTTATTGTTATTGTTTTATTTTTACCGCAAAATTTTTCATTCTTACGTATTGTTTTTACCAAATTTAATAAAACAAAACCATGAATAAACCAAACAAATTAATTTTTCACTAAAAAATCAGTAAAACCTGAAAAAGGATGGTTTTTTATCCGAATAACTTTACTGTTAGGTTTCTGAGGAACGTATAAGGATTATGAAAAATAAAAAAGAATTTTAACAATTTCAATTATACATACATATGTATATATACATTCTTAATACAATATTTTAGAAAAGGGGTAAATGTAAAATTTTTTGTTAAAAAGTTCTAAAAGGCTTTAAAAACTTAACATAAAATATATCGTAATTTGTATACGATATAACGTGTAAGAGTTTTTTTATAACATGAGTACATACGAATTCTTAATTATCGTATCGTTGTTGCATTCACCCCAATAAGCAAAGGAACAATTAAATGACTGACGGACTGACTAAATGAATAAGTGAATGCCAATGAAAAAAAGTTATTAAAAAATTCTTATGGTGTTGGGGGAAATAAGTTTATTTGAACATCTCTCGACCAAGTTGTCGATGCCGTTCCGCCAAAAATCTATCGGTCTAGTATCGAAGAAGTTAATGAGCTAATTTTTAAGGTCCTCTTAATTGTCGAAGGTATTGTTCGATATGGAGCGGAAAAGATAGTAATACATTAGTGCAAGTACCGGAGTATATAGCGGATATTGTAGTAGCTGCTATGTTACATTGAGCGTGTCGTTGTTGAGAAGCGGTGCAGCTGGGCTTTGTTATGCTTTTTGTTACCCAAGCACTTCCCAGTGCACCATGCACTCGCAGTCCCACAAAACGTAGACCATGCTCCACTGTGGGTGAAGGTCAGGCTTGATTTCAATTTTAGCTTACCTTTTGGAGCCACACACTCTTTTCTTTGCTTAATTTTTATTTAAAGGTACCATTCCTCATCTCCCGTGACGATAAGGTACAAGACGCATTGTTTATGATCGCGTGTTGCCCTATAATGGCGATCGAAGATCGAAAAGCACCCAGGCTTTTTAAGCAAATACTATTGAATGAAGCTGATTGAGAATCGTTTTATCATTGTAACCATCCTCCTTAAAAAGTACTAACTTATTCTACAACCCAGTATATAAAAAAAGTAGTTTTTGGCGGACATTGGTAGCATTTGGTTTAGTTAGAGTATAATAGCACAATTAAAAAAAAAATTAAAACAAAAATAATTTATAGATTATCATACAAATATATGCCTCTTATACCTATTCATATAATAGTTTGTATGTTTTTTTTTATTTTTTTATAAGCGGAAGTTAATTTATTGATGATAAATAAAATTGTGCTCTTCATGATACCGAACACAATTTTTACGTTCACTATAATAAAAAATCTACTTATGTTCATACATACATTTGTATATATATTTACATATATTGCTACGACAAATATAGTACGTGTCAAAGCAAACCTTGGATTTTAAATTTCACAATGTTATATTATATATATATATATATATATATATATATATATATATATATATATATATATATATATATATATTAGATAAATATTAGATATATATATTAGATAATATATTAGATAAATATTTTTAAATTTAATAATTGTGAACATTTTTAGCACACAATAGGTAATTAAATGAACCTTTGTACTTAAACATATACAACCTGGCCTTGTATGTGTTAACTCATAGCAGCGCGTGCGCTAAAGGAGTTCTTTCTAAATTAGATCTTGTGAAAAATAACTTAACAAACAGATTAAAAGTATAAACTTGTGCATCTGATAGAAAAATACAGAAAGCAAGTTTCAAAAAAATTAATTTAAAATAAAATGCAAATAATTATGAAAGATTTATTGCACTTAAAGGTCTTTATTAGCAAAGTCTACCTCCTAAATTTTGCTATTACTTAATGAAAAAATAATTAATTATTTAAACGAAATAAACCTATTATATTTTTGTACTAAAAAGGTCAATAAAAGTTGTATGTATAAAATTTTAAATACATATAAAAAATTACATAAAAAAATTAATTTTAACATTAGTGATGAATTATTTTTTACTTATTAAACTATTGAATTAGTCTTGTTTTTCTTTGTTTAACTTTTTATTTAAATAAAAACGATAAAACAAACTGTGCGACTTTTTTTTCTAAAATGCAACTTGTTGTGCGACCATTTTTTAACAAAAATTCCATTTTTGTGCCACTATTTGAAAAAACTCAACGGTGATGCTGGTCATGAGCTTGTCATGCAGTATTGCCGTTGAAAATTTTGAAAAAGTGTCATAAAATGGGTATTTGAGAGGTCTAAAAAGGGTATTTTAAATAAAATAGGGTCGTTTTTTGTAAAAAATAAAATTTAACCAGTTAATTAAATACATTAAACTGAAATAAAAGTAATTATACATACTTAAATTATATATCAATGTTAAAACTAAAAAACGATTCACAGATACATTCAAATATTAGTCGTATTATCAAAAAGAAAGAAGTTACTTTTACAAAAACTCTTGATAATGTTTATCACTTTTTAGAAATACTTTTTCTAAATTTGTAAATAATTCTTTACTTGGAGTCAATTTTTCTAGCCACGATTCGAGCAAATTGAGAGAGGGAACCATGGATCCACAAGTTAATATTTTAAGTTTTTTTGTAAGTTTATTTTTAATCAGAGGTAGTTTTGAAAAAATCTTTTATCGGAAGCACTACTAGTAGGCAGTGTAAATATACATGCATATAACGAATTCATATGCTTGAATATACAGTCGCACAGGAAAGTATACATATCCCCTCGAAAACTAGATTTTACATACAACTATAAGGTTTGGACTTTCAAAAACAATCACTTGAATTATTGTGATATCCTTAGGGAAGAGCAGTCTTGCAGCTTTGTTTGTTTTTAATTACACCCTTTTGTACTAGGTTATCTAATTTATTAAATAAATTGTCTTTGGGACTTATGTTAGGTGACTAATAAGTAAAATGAAGCCAAGTTTTGATGTCGGAACTTCTAGTTTTTTTTAACTTTTTGTTTTCGTCACACTTAAATATAATACTCCTACTTTCATGGCTCAAAACAACTTTACTCCAAAGTTCTTCAACAAAAAATTGTAATACTCCCGATTATATATGTTAGGCAGTTTTCTTATGGTTTTCCATATTGGTTGATGAAGCCTGCTGCTTATCTATTCTTTTTGATTTAACCACAAGCAAACAAATATATTTGTATACACAAGTTAATATAATTAGATATTTGGGAATGTAATACTTACTTTTCCATTCGCATTTATTTTGTTGCAAATTTGAGCATATGTGTATGCGGATGGCACGCGAACTACAACATTAAATGGAAATCTGCTTCTCGCTGTCAAAACTTAAGCCGAAACACATATATTAATCAGGACATAATCGCAGTTGATCATCAGTTCATTTTACACAGGGGTCGAAAAGGGATATATTAAAAAAAGGGTCATAAAAAGTGTCATTGGCATGAAAAAGGGTAATAAGTGATACTTTAGTGTGACAACGGCAGCGCTGTTGTCATGGAACTTTTGTCCCCGATCAACTTACAAATATTCTTACGCTCTTGATTTAGTCGTCAAAGAGACAGTGACGAATGCACATGTATGGTAAATGCACGCAAATATTTTTAGGGCTCTGAAAAATAATTTAAAAAATATTCTTTCGCTTTTGCTTTTAGAGACCGAACGGAATACGACTGTAACTTCAAGCAAAAACGTTGTCAAAAAAAAGATGGCCCATAATTAAAACGACAACCGCAACTACAAACACTGTTAATTGAATTCAAGCATATGTTTATACATTTTTTTTGCAAAAACAATCGCATAATAAATTCATAAAAAGTGTAAATTATTTTAAGTTCATTTGACTATTTGTGTTTTATAAAAAATATGAGCTCAATAAGTATAATTTCTACCCTTAAAGATATTGTTGATATTGCAAAAACAACAATGACGTGGAAAAATATAATTTGTTACTTTCATTGCTAAAGCCGAAACTAGAAAAGTTTTCGAGAAGAAAACCAATTGATCCTGAGCAGCAATTGTCACTTACATTACTGTAAGTTTTCTTTTCAATAAAATAGTGTTTATTTGTAACCATGTATTTAGTGTTACATTGCAGATACCTCGCTCATGGTTCCAATTTCCAAATTTTGGCTTGTGCGTACAAAATAGGGCTCTCAACGGTTAGAGAAATCGTCTACGAGACTTGCCAAACAATATGGGACACTCTTAATGAAATATATTTAGCTAAGCCAAACATAACAGATTGGACTGAAATATCATCCGGATTTCTTAATCAAACAGGTCTTCCACATTGCCTAGGCGCCATTGACGGGAAGCACATTCGCATCAAATGCCCAAATCAAAGTGGGTCACTTTTTTACAATTATAAAAAATACTTTAGCATTGTTTTAATGGCGGCATGCGATGTTCGTTGTGCTTTTACATATATAGATGTTGGTGCTTTCACAAGCCAAAGTGATGGAGGTGTGTTTCGTGAAAGTGAATTTGGAAAAAAAATTATAAAAAATGAAATCAATGCTCCACCACCCAGTCCTTTACCAAACAGTAAATTTATTTTTCCGTATTACTTTGTAGGAGACAATGCATTTCCTCTTTTAAATAACGTTATGCGACCATACCCCGGGAAGCATCTTTTAGAAGAGAAAAAACATTTTAATAAAAAATTATCCAGAGCCAGATACAGGGTTGAAATTGCTTTTGGAGTCCTTGCTAACCGCTGGAGAATTTTGCACACTTCAATAAATGTATCGGTAAACAATGTTGACAAAATAGTTCTGGCAGCAATAGCTCTACATAATTTTTTAATTTTTCGTGGGGACACTAAATATTTCAACCAAGAAAATTTGGAAGAAAATCTTAATGGTTTAGAAAATTTGCGACTTCTTCCATCTAATCATTCATCTTCAGATGCGTTTTCACTGCGAAATATTTTAAGAGATTATTTATTTTCAAACATATAAAAAAATACATTTTACATTTATTATAACATAACGTTTATTCAATAAATATGATAAAAAACAAAAACTTAGTTTAATTTAGGTACAAAAAGTTATTTCACGAAGGTATTACATTTTATGTTACTTTTTAAATAAACAAAATTGGCTAACTTCACAGTATTCAGCCTTAGAAATCAATTAAAATAATACTTAACAAACAATATGTAATAAATACAGTTTAGAAAATAATAAAGAATAACATTTTTAAAAAAATGACTATATTTAAACATATCACATATAACTCGAAAATTCGTTTAATTTTTTATACACTTATGAGCATACAGCACTTTCAATTTCATTTACTTGTTGTTTAGTTAACCCAGCTTCCTATATTTTGATTGCCAAGCTTTCAAAGAGTTGCGCTGTTGGGTTGTCATTTCTTGAGGCGCATAAATTTCCAATTGATGTTGTCGTTGCATTCAAAAATATATCCATTTTAGTGTGGACATTCTCTCTTTGTTTTTTAGCTGGTGGTGAAATAGCCTCAGTGTCACTGGACAACTCACATATGGTGTTTTCATATGTCTCTGTTATATTGCATATTGTTCTAAAAAAAAGAAAAACAAACGCAAATTTATAGAATGTTTAACTTTAATATTTTTGTTATACTTACTTTCTCTGAGTTTGAGTGTCATCCAGAAACCTAAGGCTTTCGGCATACTTATAGGGCTTAAGAAATGCTGCACCGCTTCCAGAAGTTTGGTTTTCTTTCTGATTATACCGTTTATAACTATCACGGAGATTTTTCCATCGTTTTCTTGCATCATCAGCTAAATGTCCAAACGAATAACCATCAATACACAATTATGTATGTACATATGAATATATATTTGTTGAACTTACCTGTAACCCCAACTGCTTTACCAATCGTCATCCATAAAGCTTGTTTATAATTAAAGTTTTTATATAAACTTGATTGCAAGTTGTATATGCAATCATATTTTTGAACTTCTAAAATTATTTTTTCATTTACATCACTCATTTCTTTTTTTCCCACAATTTACACAAATTTTTTAAAATTATTGCACTTTTTGTATATGTTCTTGTTTTGCTTTTTGCTTTTATCTTTTTTCGCGCCAAACAAAAACATATGGTTTTTGTTTACAAAATGCATAAAAACTAGTGAAAGTACGGCAACACTATACACAGATTGTGAGAATGCAATTGAGAGAGTAAGAAAAAATGCTGTCAAAATAAAATAGATTCTATCTCACGACTGCTTTTGCCGACGATCTTTTATGTCATTTTGTATAGAAGAAATCCTCAAGCCCCAATTCTGTTTCATCTCTTAGTTGCCACTGAAACAGCGGATGTATGTAGATTTTTTTTAAATTATTAATGTTTTAACTTTACTCTCTCTGAGAGAGTAATTTCCACGTTCTCACTAACACAACTACATTTTTACTTCTGCACAACACTGCCTTAGGGGGTTAGAATGCAATATTTTAACACAATAAAAAATAGCAACAAGCATTTACGTGCTAATAACACATGAATACAAACACATTAATTAGTTGCATTTGTTATTGGGCTATTTCCCAGTTAGCATTTGGAAGATTCTTTTTCGAAAAATCATCTTGTTGAATTTTTTCGAGCACTTTTTGTGATCAGAAACTGAGAATCACTTATACGATTAATAAAGGATTCGAAAATGATTCGCGTTAATGGTTAAAAAATGTTTGATTTCAAATACAATAATAAATTTTATAGTAACCACTAGAGAGATCGCTTATTCAACTTTTTAAAAAACCGGTTTTCGAATAATTCGAAAAGTAGCACTTTTTGAAAATCCGATTTTCGGTTGATAATAATTCAAATAACCGGTTAACCGGTTCTTTTTTTAAACAACACTGTTCCTAATTTTTGAAGTGCAGAGTTGGACCACGTCGTTTTAAAAATAAGCAGAAGCTGATGGAGAGCTTAAAATTAAAGTGGCAATCTATACTAATAATAATTCTAACAAATCTCATAAAAACTTTGCCAAAACAGTGTGCGGAGACCATAAAAGACAAAGTTTTTTACACAAAGTACTGAAAAATGCGTAAGTTTCGAACAGCTACTTAAGGAGCTAATTTCGCTTATGTTGTATTACTTGGTAGAGAATGGAATTAAAGGTTTGTTATTATAGTTATAATTTAGGTGCCTAAAATAACAAAAGTTAAATGTTTTCCTTTTAACAAATCTATTAATAATATACGAGTCCTTAATTGCGATGATTAAATTTGAGATGATTAAACACTGATTGTTATATTGTTTTCTTTCTTAAGTATAAAGGGACGATTTTTGCGTATGCTTTAGTAAATGGCAAAAAGTTAAATATTTGTTCATTTATAAAAGTTATAACGCGGTGGGAAAGTCGTTGTGAGAAGTTAATAAAATAAAATAAAAGTTTGATTAAATTAAATACAACTATTAAAACAAATAAAATAAGATATTTTAGTTACAATATATGTGTATTGTAAGTAATTTTAGTTAAAAAAGGCAATGTCAGCTAAACAAATAAAAAGATTGGCAAAAAGAGGCCGAAAATTTAATTTCGACTAAAAAAATAAATAAACCTAAAAAAGCACAAAGAACTTTATTGAACAAAACATTTAAGGATATACAGAATCAAGCCAATATTCCAATGAAAACATTGTAGATAGTGACAGTTTCAATGATTCAAGTGATAAAGGTGAGAGTGAAAATAATTAACTAAATTTTTGTGAAGAACTGGCTAAGTGGGCAATTAAATTTCAAGTGAACTTTGTTCCAATGAATGCACTTTTACTCATTTAAAAATACCTAATTTTATTGTTCAGATAAAGGTTGGCTTCTCAGTAAAACTTAGAAAACCAACTGGAAAACTACTCCTAAACAGACTGATAAATTACTCAAATAAGGCTATTAAGCGAGTCGAAAAAGTATCACAAATGAAGTTAAATAAAACTAATAAATAATTAGAAAGTGATTCAAAAAAGACTATAAATACTGCTAGATTTTAAGATTTTTAGGTTCAAAAACAAAAACAAAATCAAAAATAATTTGTGGTTAAATTAAATGAATTGAGAAATAATTGTTTTAATTTATTTTGAATATGGCCTTTTGGCTTATGATGTAGGCTATAGACTTTACTTGAAAACCAAATTTAATTATTATAACTTTTTCATGTAAATGCAATGTGTAACGAAGTAGTAATCTATTCCATACTTGATATCTATTTGTAACAATTACTGGTAACCATGTAAGAGGGTTGTCAATGTATTGTGTTGTTGTTTTTTTTTTGCTTCTTTGTTTGTGTTATTCTATATGAATGTACATTAGGGTTGTCTTTATTTTTAAGCTTTGTTGATCCGATCGTAACTCCCCTTAAAAATGTTCGTTATAGTTTAAAAATATGATGTGAAAAGTGTTATCACAATTGGGCAAGATACACATGTATACCTACATAAATAATTGAAAATTAATAAATGAAGACAGAGAAATTATATTTATATTAGTTTGTACGCAGCAGTACAAAAGTTATTACAAATCTAAACTCTTCCGATTGTATACTATAGTTACGTTTTAACCTTTTTAAAACGTTTGAGTTCGTTTAATTGCGTTAAAATAAAATAAACGCCGCTTTATTTATTGTTTTACAATTTTATGTATTTACTTCACTATAACTTTTATGCTCTTTTTCTTAATACAACACTTAATATTCAGTTATACAACACTTTTATTTCCGCTTTAACACAATTTTTTTTATTGACAGCCAAAAGATTACTAACTAACTTGTAGGTACAGCAGCTCCTATATATACCTAATTGTCTACAGCTTGGAAGGATGGTCGATTTGGCAGTGCTGCCTAATTGACAGGGTGACACAAAATATACCAAAATCCCATAATACAGTTTTGAAGCGCTGATGTGTTTTATTTTTATTTTCGTAGCACTATTATGTCAATAAGAAAAATTTTAATACAATTTCTAAGCGCATACATCTAGTATCCGATTCGGATAAGTTTTATTCCCAACCTATTGTTAAATTAAATGTTTATCAGATGCACAAAACAAAGCCTTCTTGCTTGCATCCGATCCCCAACACTATGTTTTTTTCAGTTCAAATTAAAATGGTTAAGAGAAAAGTGTTTTTGAAAGTACAAGTGGACTAGCCGTGTGCGTGGTGTAATATAGGAATTTCACTTTTGAGTTTTTGATAAATAAATGAAATGAAAGAATAAATATTTGACAGTTAAAACCCATCCAACCTTCACTTACAATATCTGTAGCATTGAACCTATCCAACCTTTACTTACAATGTCTGTAGCATTGGGCCCATCTTACCTTCGCTTACAATATCTGTACCATCAGACGCATACAATCTTCGCTTACAATGTTTGTTCCATCTGACTAACAACGCTATGTTAATGCAAATAGTATTTGTACACAAACTTTAAATGGATACCTCTTACACTCTCAGTGGTCTCGGTTCGAAGATGTATGTGGTAGAAATATTACATGATATGTGTATTATTTTTATTTCAAAAGAGAACATTTGTTCAAATCATGATAGAGTTACCTATAATCCACCAAAATTTTAACTATTAAGTGCTTATCTTCTTTATTCTTGCATAAAACTAAATTAAAACCTTCCATTAGTTTAACTGTTCGTTTTGCCGAATCATCTACAACTTGTATACTTTGAACGATATTAAGGCCAACGTTAAAACTAGGGTTCATTGTCTAAGTTTTGGACTTTTGTTCAAAAAGTCCATTGGAATGCCAAAGCTTTGAAAAAGTGATGTGATTTTTACGATTTAATATATTCAATATTCTTGTTAAGATATTGGCTTATAGCGAGAAGAGTTACGACCAATTTTTTTAACTTGGATTATCCAGAGCTTGCACCATAAACTTTTACGACTCATATGATACCTTTGGATCAAAGAAGGTCAACGCTGCTGTTTCTGCTTAGTGACGCACGACCTATGTTGTCATTAAGACTCTTACAATCATGCAAATCTTTAAGCAATTTAAATCTTGCATAGTGGCTTCTGCTTCAACTGGTGCTTGTATCCTTTTTTAGGTACACCATTACAGCATTATATAAATATCTCTAATACTCTTTAATTTCATTTGTGTCGTTTTAAATTCATTTCGTCATTCAACGGGCATGATGAAATGCTCCAAGTTTGTTTAAGGTAAATAGCGAAAACTGTACCACCAAGAAAAACTTTACTCTTTTGAAGAAGTTCTTTATAATCATCATGTAGTTGTTTTACTTCAAGACTTCATACTTTGGCATGTAAAGACCAACCTAATGTAAATACGTATGGATATTTTTTGGTTGGTGTCATTATTATTACCAGCTTTTTTCTCGCTCATACTGCTGTTGTTTTCTGCCTGCTATACTAATACACTGTGTATTTGCATAGTATCATCTACCTGTTGTTCTTTGTTGAATACGTTCGCCTCCGAAGCAATAGAACAACCAACACACAGCAACTAAAGTATTTATTTAATTCGAAATACAAATATGTTGCAATGACGAAATAATTACTGATAAAAATATATAATAAATGTCAATAACAACAGAAAGAGAACAGAGCCACAAAGGAGGAAGGAAGTGGTTGGTTGTACTTGTTTTAATATAAAATAGACTAACGCGCTTGAAGTGGTTCACAGGAATAGCAAATTTCGGTTTTTTTCTCGTCTTTTAATCATCACTGCCGTTAAATAAGCTCGAAAATATTTATGAATAAATTTTATTGTTTTATTTTATATAACTGAGCATAGGGTCACAGGGAGCGCAAGTGTCAAACATTGTTTTCATCTGTGGAAAGACACTAAAGTCTCAAACATGTTTGAGATAAAAATAAAAAGAAAACTGCCCAAGGATTGAAAAAAAATTTCTGTACGGATCAACAAAAATGCTGATTTTATTGTTTTTTGAAATTGTAAAAAATTAAAAATTCTAGCAATATTTAGAATAATGATTTGCCGTGTAAAAAAATTGTCAGCCTTTTTTAAAACAAATTTAAAAAATTTATTTAAATCTTTATTCTCACTAGAAGGCAAAATATTAAATTTTTTTCCGTCTACTCTAAATGCATAAGATTTTTTTAGAGTTATACCCACAGCGGATTCCCCCTATCTTTTGTTTGTTTGTTTGTTAATGTCATAAAGGTTAAGAGTTTTTCATAGATAAGCGTAGAATAGTCTGCATCAAACTTTACAAAAATTGTTTTCCAAACAATTACAAAAAAAGGCCAAAATAAAAATTCACGCCAAGTGGTCAATAACGAAGAGCTAATGTAGATAATCGCAAATACAAATATTACCCATAAAAACAAAACGTAGCATTATCAAAATATTGCCTGACAACCGTATTAGATTTTTTCTACTTCTAAGTCTGAAGAGGCTACGTAAAAGAATTAAGATTATCAATGTTAAAGAATATAAATACTGTGTAATTGAAAGAACTCAAAGCTATAACAAAAAGACGTAATTCGAGGATCTGAAAAAGTGTGTGGTTACAAGGCTTGTCATAGATGTTGATAAATATTTTTTTAAATAAACAAATTTAATATGTATATTCTTTGAGGAAATTATAATAATCAAAATAAATCTTTTTCTCTATTTATACTTAATCCTCTTAAAAAGTAAAAACAATTAAACATTAAAATATACTAGAAAACAACAGTTTGAATATTAGAAATGATAGAAAAAGCGCGAAAACTGTAAATAACAAAGAAAATAAGGTAAAAACATAGAAAAGAAGTCGCATCACCAACTGCCACAATAAAAACGTCCAACATATTTCTGTTCTAATAGTGACGGATTGTGTGTTAATTTTTTAGTTTTTTGGTTTTGAAACATAAGACCGAAACTAAAAAGAATCTCATGTAAACAGGTGGTTATTATTATTAGTTTGTTATTGTTGTTGATGATAATGATGTAGTTGTAAAAAGTTGTATAAACTAATGCAAATGCTCTTGTTGGGCAACAAACAAACACATAAAAAAACTAAACCCAAAACACACACCTGTTTGTATGCGCTACAATTTTAAAATTAAAATGCATTAATTAATTTTTTTTTTTTTATATTATTACACATGCATTTTTCGGTTTTTTAATTTATTTTTTTAATTTTATAAGTTGTTGCATTTTATACGATAATAGGTTTTTATAGTTGTTGTATGTTAGTGTATATGTTTACAATAATAGCGAGCAAGCGTAAAGGTCAATTACCATCAATCAACAGCAGCAGCAGGTGAGGTGAACCACCGCCATCTAAACATTTTTGCGCCACCATTGACCAACTGGCATTATAATATAATTTTTCTACAAGCGTACATAACAAATACAACATTAGAATAACATTAACAGCAGCAACTATAAGAAGAAAAATAAAGGGCAGGAAAAATATTTCCCCTTCTACTCTTCCAAGAACATGAATATTTGACGGAAAGGAAAACATTGTTTTGTTCTTTACCATAAATAAAAAAATAAAAGTTAAAAAATTAAAACCAACTAACCTCTTTGCCAACTGTTAATTTTAGCTACAATATATTGTTCAATTCAAACTAAATACAGGAAAAAGACCAACATGCGATTAATTTTTAGTCTTGCTCAAATTGGTTCAATAGCGTTCATAGCTACATATGTACATGTATATATGTTCTTATTTTAGACGTTATTGTTATACTACACCCTTAACAAAGTTTACCGTTCATCCCTACTTTTTTACTTGTTACAGAGTGTTACTCTTGATGCACACACTATATGCAACACGTTTAATCTGATCTATTAATAATTACCTAAGGAAGTGCCTTTTTTGCAGTGTTGCCAATTTAGCGCCTTCCGTGCTATTTTTAGCCCGTTTTAACTACCGAGAAGTCGAATTTTTTTCTTTATCGTTTTTTAAAAAACGTTAGAGGTTAACGCCCTTCTGTTTACAATTTTTTAAAAGAAATAGAAAGGTACTAAATTCAATAAACTCATTAATTCATATATATAAACTACCGACTTAAAAAACTTCATGCTGTGAAAATTACGTGATTCCAGATAATATTTGTGTAAAAACTAATAATAATAATGCATAATATATATCTTAAATCTTTTTTTTTTAGAGAAGTAAAAAAATTAAATATTTTAAAGAAGAAAGCCAGAAATTTCAGTTATTTAATTACAATACTAAACCTGTAAGTTGTTATTATAAGATCCTTTAAAGATCTATAACAAATTATTTTCATCTACGCCTATCTAAAGCTAATAACCTAATTTGGTTCCAAGTTATTCTATTGAAAGCAGCTTCTCTTTTAATCTATCTTCTCCAAGAATGGGATAGTCTTCCGATTCTTCTGCTTCCCTGCGAGTTCCATTCAATGGCCAGTTTCGCTAAGTTGTAGTTTGGTTTCCTCAGAGTGTGCCGAATTAATTTCAATGTTCTTCTCATAATTTCCTTTATTACAGGATCTTTGTATAATATGTTTCAGGCAAAAATGTTTTTTTCCCTTTTTTGCTGTATCTTTTGTAAAATTTTTATAATTTTAGCTTTGTACTTCTTTTAATATTATACATATTTTGTAATTAGTCTGTAAGGATTAAATCTATTGACTAAATTGACGCTTTTGGAAAGGTATGTAGAGAATAGGTTCACCCTGAATGCTAATACTGGCACCGCCGAAAGTCAAGAAAATACTGCCGAGATAGCAAAAAGCTTGTGTTATTAGCGTTGATTGGTATCATTTTGTATGCTCTGTATATTTCTGCCTGTATAGCATCCAGTTTTTTTTTGCATGTCACAATATATATGAGACAGTAATCCAGTCTTCCAATTTTGTGTTAAGTCCACAGGTTATACCATGTTGCAACACACAATCGAGGACAACGTTAAGCAGCAATGGAGAAAGAACACCGATAGGTATTATCTTATGTTACATCTGAACCCAAAAATAAATAAAAGTTGTTGTTTTGTTCTAAATCGTTATTAATTTTATTTTTAAAGCAATCGTTCAAATTATTAAAAAACCTTTGTCAAAATGGAAATTTGAATAATACAGGTCCGCAAATTACTTTTTGTGATTTCAAATTACCGAAAATATATTCTGTGCACAAAAAATTTTGAAACCGGTCAACTTTTTAGTGTCGATTTCAAATCACTTGCTTATTTTCGCAGAGAATGTGCTGTATAGAATATGCTAAATAGCTTTAATGAATAATTTAATGTATCTTTTGTTCAGTTTTGTTTTAAAATCGGTAATTTTATTGAAAAATAATTAAAAAATTCTTAAAAACCTCTTCGAATTTTGCAAACACAATTTTTATTATTTTGAAAACGGATCCGTGATTTCATTTTTTTCTTTGGCTGTCATTTGCGGATATTGAGGACACTTAGGAAATGGAAGCCAATCAGTTTACCAACATAAGTAGGTACAAATTTAGAAAAAATTAAGAGGAAATTAGAAGAAAATATTAGATATATAATAGATATTGTTAAAAACAGATAGCTGAAAGAGAAAGAGCTGAATAGAATGATTAGGCATAAATATTTAATCCTGATTACGGAAAATAAAAATCACTCCGAAAAATTTATAACCACGTGGTTTTCAGAACAGCTAAAAGTCACTTGGGTGATTTTTAAATAGTTCGTGATTTCAAATCGCGTGATTTTCAGAACAGACCTGAAGAAATGTTTTTACAATTTCAGTATATTTTTCTGTTTTTAAATATTATTTACGCTTTTTTTCAGGGCGTTTTGGTTATAAATAGATACAAAAATTATAATTTAACGCTTTTGAGTGCCTTTTGAGTATGGGGTCTGCGTGTTTTGATTGGTTAGCAACACTGCTTTTTTGGCCTAAAAGAAATTTATGAAGAAATTATTTATAAAGTGGTGTTTAAGAACCAGCTGGTTTTTTATTGTGAAATTTTATGCATTCGTGTTTTTTTTACAGAATTTTTGTGTTTTTTGAATAATAAATATATAAAAAATAAACAATTTCACAAACTTCTCCTGTAATTTTCTGCCACTAAACAAAACACCGATGATTGGCGCATTTATACATATATATTTATACATATGTATGATGTGGTTTACGGGTCATCATCATTATTTTAAATATTTTTTTATTATTGTTTATAATTTTTTTTTTTATAAAAATTAAAATTTCATTTTTTTCATATTTGTCTTTTTTGTGTCTTATTTCTCGTTTATTTTTTCACTTTAGACAGCTGTTTTTTTATTTCACCACGTCCTCTGTTTGATATAGTCTAAATGTCTGTTGCTATTTAGTAGTTGTAGACTGCCACCACATTATATAATTTCACCATGGACAAATTCAAATTCAATGCTTAAAAAAATAGTAGCGTAACATTGTCATGCGTAACGCAGCCAACAATAGAAGGTGTTGTCGTAGAGCAATAAAATTTAAAACTTTAATTGCTTTACTTTAATTGACTAAATATAGAAAAATTGTAAACTTAATAAAAATCCACATAAGTCTATGCCCGTGCAAATTCACAAAAATTCGTACACTAAGATTATCTATAATGTTTTTAGCGTTTTCTCCTAGTTCTATAAAATTCCTATTAAGAAGTGCACATGGTTCTTGAGAATTTAAAATAATACAGACATATTGTAGAAATGATTTTTTTTTTTTTTTGATTATTATATGGTAGATAATTTCATACCATTTATTTTCTAAATATGATTTCCAGCATATGTCCGCCACGACTACAAGTTACATGGTGATTTCACTTAGTAAAATATTTGACAACTTTTCCCAATAAATCTGACCGTATGGCGTCAATGGTGACTTGAAAATTGACTTCCAATACTTCAAGAGTTGGTGGTTTGTTGGTATAAGCCCATGACTTAACATAGCCCCATAAAAAGTTATCCGGAGGCGAACGAGGGGCCATTGAACAGGACCAAAAATTCAGTCAGCACTGCTCGATAGCGTTCGCTATTCAAAGTAACGGCAGTTTCTTGCCAATTTCGAAACAAATAAGGACCGATTATGTCGCCAGCGTGTTAACGGCTTGAGGATTGTTTTCGCTGCAAATACAGCAAGTTTGCTTATTGACGTAGGCATTAAGACAGAAATGAGCTTCATCACTAATCACGAAATATTGCATGAACTCACGAAATGATACATTTTTTCAAAGTAAATTTCCATAATTTGAAAGCGATGTTCTTAGGGATGCAACAATAACGATACATCGACGCTTTCCGATGTTTTATTTTCCTATAATTTAATAATTAAATAATAATTCAAAAACAGTAAATTTTTGCAGCAATTTAGGTGCACCTTTATATCACAAAAATGTTATTTAAAATAAAAATCACATATAAGAGTTTTTTTATTAAAATTTATAAAATTATAATTAATAATTAAATTTTTATTTTACTTGAATAAATCATTTATATATTATTGTCAAAAAAAATTAAATTATCGGGTTAGTCACATATTTCGATCGAAATAGTTTTAATTTAGTATTTTCAATAGATATAGATTTTTGTTTTGTTTTTTAAATCTAAACAATTTTGTTTAATCAAAAAAAAAAAAAATTTTGGTTTAATTTGCAAACCATCCTGTAAGATATCATCGATATGCAAACCGTCCTGTAAGATATCATCATCATCAGATGGCTTTACCAAGTCTTCAATGATTTGGTTACAACCTATAAACGCAGGAGTTGTTTCCATTTTAATATCTTTATATATTTACATACACTTTTTACGTTAAAAGTTAGTATTTTAACAAATATATTATTTTTTCAACAACTAAGAAACAAAAACAACTCATTGCAAAAACAAAATAACACAGGTGGAGTCTTACGTTCAAACGTGCAACATTCTCACCATGTGATTTTATTAAAGTCGAGAAATGCAAAATAGTTTAACTTTTTAAAAGTTGCATTTTTAGAAGAGAATATGCAACTTTTTTAAGTGTAGCCTTATTTTTCAGAAAAGAACACAAAAATGGTAAAAGGGCAAAAAATATTAAATCTTCATTAGAAAAGAAAAATTTATTAATTGATAATTGCCGTTTTTCTCATTTTTTGCTTTTCCCATAATTTTGTTTTAATATTAAACTGTATTAAATTGTTATTGTCTAGTATTCAAGTCTTCTGTTTCATTCATTTTAATTTGGTTTGTATTATTATTTTTCTTTGAATTTGACTCTACTTTCGTCAAGTGTGGTATTATTTTGTTACTTAAATTAACATTTGCCGCTTTTCTATAAATTGTTGCTGTTTAGTATTAAGCTGTGTTGGTTGTTCATTGTTGTTTTAACATTAAACTGAGTTGATTGTTATTGTTATAAAAATGTAAATTTGTTTCGTTCATAGTGTCTTCCTTTTCTCCCTCTGACCTGTCGAGCTAATATTTTTATTTCATATTAAAAAATGTAGTGATAGTTAATATCACTGACCTGTCGAGCTAATACTTTTATTCTATATTAAAAACATGTTGATAGTTAATATCACTTTTGCTATATCATTCGCCGCCGTTTGCACTTGTCAATAAATTTGTTAAATTTGCAGTAACATTAATGTTGTTACAAAAATAAAAATGCCTAAAAAGAAAATACACCACATTAGGGACTGCGTTGTCGGATTTTTGTCTATTGGTTTGTGTAAAAGTTGATAATAATGTGTTACCCTGCTATTCCCGTACTGATTTGTGTATTTGATGGCATTGCCACTTCGACCATCTTTTGGCAACTCAATCTTACATGCTTAAACTTAACGGATATAAAATAGAGGATATGAGAGCGTTTGAGACATTTCCGGAGCTTTCCAAACTGTAAGCAATTATGTATATAAAGATGCTGCTTTAAAAGTGTTGTATAAACGAATATTAAGTTGCTGTATTAAGACAAACTGTATAAAGATAAAGTGAGAAAATAAGAACTGTAAAACAACAAAAAGTGGTGTTTATTTTTATTTTGACGCAATTTAAAAGAACTCGAACCTTTAAAAAAATGTTAAAACTTAACAATATTAAAAAAAAATATAAGTATGTTAAAATGATAACAATAAGGACGGACTAAAGAAAACACGTGTGAATGGCACGGATGCGAGAGCACTACTCCCATTATCAAATGTTACTTTATTAGATGTTGTAGAAGAGCGTGAAGTATTTCATACGTATTTATTAAGACAATTGATTACATTTCCTCTGGGCACCGAGCTTTTAAAATGCATAAGCTTAAATCTGGGGTCCAAAGAAGTTGATAAAGAAAGAATTTCCGAATGATCTATATAGTCAAACCTTCTTTCTGGTTTTTTTTTTTATTTCTTCTTGAAACTTTAAAATAATTTTATTTTTTGGCTTCGTTTTTTCAATTACCTCCCGAACACAGCTATCTAGTGGAATGACTTTGTTCACAGTTATATAACTGTCTTCAAAAATCACTTTTGTTAACTTCTAAAATGGACACAGCAATTGTATTATTTATTTTATACAGTCTATTTCGCTTCCTTAAATCATAGGCGAAGCTTATCTGTGATGACAGCTAAAACTCTGGAAACGTATATATGTCATTCGGAGAGAATAATCTTAAGTTTTTCTTGTGTGTACGCTAGGGTGCGCCTTATTTTTCAACTTGCGAAATTGTACCGTACCTCCATTTAGAAATGTTCTTCCCATCAAAAAACTATGTGTCGCAAAAAATTAGGCTGATCACATATCGGGAAGGCGTTGCCCATCCACCCTTAAATTGCGATAAAATAACAATGTATATACAATTTTCACAAGTGTTTATTTGGAGTTAAGTTAATGTAATACGCTTTACTTTTCCAAAATAAATCATAATAACGTAGGAATCCGAATTCATCAAATGGATCTGAGGCGGTCCAAAGGGGAGACTATTTATTTACTCGTTGCACCAAAAGGTAAACTTTTTTAATTGTTTAAATAATTCTCGAAATACTGAGTTATTCGTTTACTCTTAGATTATTTTTATTATTTATTTTACGGTATACATAGAAATAAATACATTGACCGTCAAACCACAAAGGTACTAAATCGAAGTCCAGCACATAGTTAGAAAATGTAAATAATAAAAATTTGTGGCAACTCCGGATTGCGAAAATACTTTTCTTAACCCCAATAAGACTGGCAGTCTCTTATTCCTCAACATGAATTAAAAGTGTGTTAGAAACTGATGTTAACAGTCGAAATATATTCTGAAAAAAAGTTAAAAGTGAATATTACTTTCGAAGTTGTATTAAAGTTAAAGAACAAATTTGAATTATCTCCGTTGTTTGTGGCTAGGTCGGTAGATAGATAGGGGTGGTCGCCCCGAAAAGAATCACACGACGGTCAGATGTGATACTACAGTGGATTATCATCTCCTATATCCGGAACCACCCGGAACTCGTAATAAAACCGCTAAGCCAACAAATGTCCATATTCAACAACTCCGTAAGGCCAGTCGCATGGTAGAAGCCCAGGTGCCTTATTCTCGGTTCTCAGTTCGGTAACCTTATAGAGTAAGCTATATCTGCCGACTTCGAAAATACACGACCACCCACACCTCCGTTTAGCTTGGAGCCGTGTCGGTAAAGATTTGTTCGGAGTCTCTAATAGTGCGTTTCACCACCCTCCCATTCATCCCTATCCGGAATCGTGATCCGAAACGTCATTAAGGAGTAATAGTGCGGCGCTGTGTAGCCAACCCTTCCAAAAAACCCAAAACTCGTCAGGATCCGCGAGTGACCCACCTTTGAGTCATGCCACAGTCCAGCCGCCCGCAGACGCTGACTCACACTTGTCGCCACACCCTTACAATACAGGTTCAGCGCCGGTAGATGCAGGATCACCTCCATCGCTGTAATAGATGTAGTACGCAATGCATCTGTAATATAATGCAAGCGGACCTTTGTACCCGCCATAATTGGCCAAGGTTAACCTTCCTACAGAGAGATTCCCACCAGACAAGGCATCCATAGTTCAAGATAGGTCTGACCATGGCCGTGTACATCCAGTGACTCATTCTCGTCTAAGACCCGATTTTCTTCCCAACACTTTACTGCGAGTGTAGAGACCAATGGAGGCCTTCTTTGTCCTATTGTTTATATTAGGCCTCCAGGACAGCTTCCCTTCTAATATTAGCCCCAAAAACGAGCCTCGTCGCTAAGTCCGAGGATCGTGCTATTCAACCCTAATGGCCGAAATTGCGCGTGAAAAGTAATATCTCAGTTTTCTTGGGATTTACTCCCAAACCACGTGCAGATGTCCACTTCCTAACTTTCCGAAGTGCTAGTTGCATCCTGTTCCTACTAGGATCTACAAATCTACCCGAAATCACGAGAACCACGTCATCCGCATAGGCAATTGCCCCGCAGTTGACCTGTCCTAGCGTCACTAACAACTCACAAGATTCCAAAGAAGAGAAAAGAAAACCCCCTGCGGAGTTCCCCTACTTATCATCCTAGTGATGAGTGAGCTGTCTAGCGTCCGGTAGATTATCCTCCCGTTAAGCAATTTAGCTATCCAGTTTACCAGACTGCTTTGCACCCCCAGCCTGGTTAGTGCGCCCGTTATGGTTACTAGTTCCACACTGTTGAAGACCCTTTCTATATCTTAGAAGACAGCAAGGGTGTATTCTCGTTGAGGCGATTCCACGAGTAATTCAAGAGTTTATCTCTCAGATTGGGGCATAAACCATCAGTCTTTAGCAACACACTAGGTACGAACGTAGTCGTCGCCAAATAATCCGCAGCCTAGAGGTTTCACTGACCGTTTCAATGTTATCGCAGAACTCTCTCCACGAGTCCCTTTTAGCAGCCCTTACATTTCTCTTATAAGTCCTCAAGAAGTTTTTATAGTCCTCTCAGTGCTCTGGGTGTCCTAATTTGCGTGCTCTATTAAAAAGCCTTCTCTATTCATTTCGTAGCACGTCCTGTTCCCGATTCTACCAAGAAGGTTTTTCCCTCCCCCTTCTGAATCGCTTCGGACATGCTTCCTCATATGTCGCAACCACGATTTTCGTAAAATTATCCATTGCTGTCTCATCTCAGAAACATTGGCGATATTACCGCCACCAAGCGTGGCCGTGTTCCTGTTAGCCAGACTACTGAATATATCCCAATTCGTGTTCCGAGGATTTCTAATAGCCTGAACTTTTCTGATCCCCATATCAAAAGGGAATTCTATATACCTATGGTCAGAGAATGAATGCTCATTGGAAGTTTTCCAATCGCTGACATTATCGTAAACATTTCTCTAGGTAAGTGTTATATCCAACTCCTCCTCCCTGTTAAATGTTATAAAGGTTGGCGTGTCACGTCAGTTACACACCACAAAGTCGTTCTCAAGAATAAAATCATATAGCTACTCACCTCTTGCATGCCACAGATGTTGTGGTGGGAGTTGGCATCACTTCGTATCAGTAGACCAACTTTCATGCGCTTCTTGTACCAGTTTTCTCACACAATCAGGTGGAAGTACGTCTCCCTGATTGTGCGCGATGTAACTGGAGGAGAGCCTATCTCTAGTGTAACAGAAGTTAGATCTTCATTCCTGAAAGAAGGAAGTAAAAATGCATTTAAGTCTTTCTTGTTTGTGGCTAACTAGCAAAAAAGTTTAAATTAAAGCAAAATGAATACAAGAGGACAAAAAAAGTTATATCTTCTTGATCATGATGCGATCCAGATTACCGGTGCCAAATTACCCTCCATTGCGCAAGTTTTGCGAGTATTATTCTATAATATGCTCAAAGTAAAATTAGATTTGCGAACAAGTGCATCCCTTGTGGTAAGAGAAATAGAGAAATAGAAATGTGGAATAAAGCGAGAATTTCAACAAGAGCATCCGACAAATGTGTTTCAAAAGTAGAAAGTTTATACTTTGAATGGAAGAAATTGCAGAAATATTGCAAGCACCGAACACTTTTGCAAGAAAACCGAGAGAAGGAACTCTCGGAAAAATTTAACGATCTCTTTGATGTTGCTCACTTTAATGCATTAGATATGGTAAATATAGAGAAGACAAATTATTTTAGATGAATCAAAGAAAAAAGGAAGACCTGGTTTAATGTTGGGCAGTGACCGGGTTTTAGCACAAAAAGAAGAAAGAATACGTTTTCGCGAAGAGAAAAAGCAAAATTTTAAAGAGAAACATGAATCTATTTTGGAAGGTAAGTATATAAAAGTGTTATTATCAGGCATGTTCTGGCTTTCGAGTGGACTTAAAATGTGCGAATTTGACAAAGCATTGTTTGTTTTGAAAACTAACTATCAATTTTTTTATAGATGAGTACAAAATTCTGGATTTTGAATTAAGTGATAAGGAAGAACTCGACGATAATGATTCAGATGGAAAGTAAAAATCGAAAGATGAGCTGCAAAAAAACGAGGTGAATATCACTTTATAACACCGAAACTATTGTCAGTCTTAGACAAATGTAAGTGAAGCGATCGTCATGCAGTGCGAGTTCTTATAGCAACCGCTCAAGCTATGAAACGTGACGTTGGCGACTCAGTGATAAACACAACGTCTATCCGCCGATGACGTAAAGAGATTAGATATCAAAAAAATCAAGAAATTCGTGATGTATTTAAAAACAAACAAATATCAACATTAACTGTTCATTGGGATGGTAAAATTTTGGCATCATTATTGGGTATAGAAAAAGTCGACCGCTTACCAGTAGTAATCTCATTTAATGGAAATGATCAGTTACTTGGGACTCCAGTAATTTCTACCAGCACGGTAAGGCAACAGCCACAGCTATTTCCACTTTGCTGAAAGAATGGGATGTAGAAGAATAGGTGCAGGGTCTATGCTGCGATACTACAATTTAGGACGTAAGCAGGGTGCGTGCGTTCCTTTGAAGCAAATATTCGAAAAAGAATTTTTGTTTTTCCCTTGCTGTCATCATATCTTTGAAATTCTTTTGAGGAGCGTTTCTGATGACAAAATGAAAAATCTTGTGGCCCCATTGTACAAATATTTAACAAATTTAGAGAAGAGTGGGCAGAAATAAAATAAAATTAAATCTGGAATGAAAGATGTGCATGTAAAAAACATACTAGTCGATATGAAAGATATAGTTGAGTTTGCTTTCAGTACCCTAAAAGAAAGGCAACCCCGGGACGATTACAAAGAACTTCTCCAGTTGGCTTTAGTTTTCCTTGGAGAGTCGGTTCAAAGTTTACTTTTCGAATGCCAAGTGCCTTTCACCATGCGCGTTGGATTTCTAAGGTCATTTATACATAAAAAATATTTTTATTTAGAGAACACTTCTCTCAAAGTGATTCTGAAGAGGATAACGTTAGAGACATATGTATTTTTATATTGAAAATATATTTGAAAGCTTGGATAAAAGCGCCAATTACTGCTGAAGCCGCTAATCAAGATTTAAATTTATTAAAAATTTATGTTTGTGGTCTGGTGAATGAAAATATAAGTAAAAAATTATTATAGAAATTTTGCAACCATTTGTGGTTTTATCACCACTTATTCATGTGTAAAAATATTGAGGATTCTGTTACAGAAGGACTTTAAATTTCTTTAAAAGATTTTTTATTTCAACAGAAAGATCCAGAAGAATGACATACCGTGGTTACAATGCAGGCATGGATATTGTAAGTAACCTAAAAGTTGCAGAACGGGCGGTAAAGCTGATGGAGGAATTTAATCAAGGTTTGTCACTTGATGAGGAAGAACAGCAAATAATAATGCGCACAGAAGCAGATTATAGAAAAAAATGCCTCATTCGACCAAATCTACCCTAAACAATTAATACGGTAAACATACAAATAAATAAGTATAAAACAAAAATCTAATTAATTGTAAACAAATTCTATAACCTATTTTTGAAAACGTATTAAAAAAAGAAAATTTTCTGTATTTGATAAGTATATCTAAAACAAATGTTAATAACAAAGATTGAATTCAATTATTAATAAAAACCTTTTATTTGTGTATATTAAATTGAACCTTTTAATTACTTGTAAACATTTTTAAACTTGGGGGATTAATGGTATTTTGGCAGAATTATTTAGAAAATAATTGTAGTGTGACAAGTTTTTAGGGACTTTGTTTTAAAGACCATTGGTTAATTGTAGTCTACTTAAAAATAGACAAACTTATTTGGAAGGTTTTGCACATAAATACCATTTGTATTGATTTTATTGATTTTGGGCATACATCAATAACACAAGGGAGTTACAACCGAAAACTTGCAAAAAATTTTGGGCCATATAGGTAAGGCGCACCCTAATGTACTCTGATGTGTATTTTTCTGTCAGTTCTAAAACGCCTAATATTCGGCTGAGAAGCTTAAGCTAGTTCAAAAAGTATATACTTACACCTACAAATGATTTGTTTTGAACAGTTTCCGTCCAGATATCATATGTTATAGACAAATTTTTTGCGTTTTTTATATATGTTTTAAAAAGATTACTCGTTACCTCATATTTGACATCGATCCTTGATTTTACTGTTTCCCGACTTGGCACTTTACACAATGGGCAAACCACCTTCATTAGCTGTAAAAAGCGTTTAGCTTGAAATGTTGAAAATGGTTTATTATCAGTAATTAAAAAATGCACAATAGCTTTAGTTATTACTATTTGTATATTATATTTTGATTTTTCTCCATCCTAAGTGGATACACTTTTTACAATTTTGATGACATCATCAACATTTGGTGGCGAGGGACTTGCAACAGAAACTGATTTTTGTGATGACCCAATCTTACTCAAGTTGCTTGTGCTATTCTACTGTTTCCACTTCATTATATTCAGTAATAGATCTTTTAGCCTTTTTGCTGTGCATCCATCGATCTACGGATGTAAATTTTCAATATGACAACAAAGATTACCGGTATTACCGGAAATACTTAAGGGTTTGTTCCAAATTTTGCAGCTGGCTTCTTTATCTGTTGTACAATTTTGTTTAAGTTATTCCAAAATTTTCTTTTAAATTTATTGAGTGGCATTGTTGCTTTCTTTAAACAATTAAAAATACTTTTATATGTTGAATGGAAAATAGTTTAATTAACCTCCAAAAACAAATTTATAACATATTCAATACCCAGCAAGGAAAAATTTGATTAGGTTCAATATTTCTGTTAAATTTTATCAATGAAAAAACGTTATCGAATTAGTGCACTTTAGGGATGCGATTCCGGAATTTCCGGATTTCCCGAAAATCTCGGAATTTAGAAATCCCGAATTTTAGAAATTTCCAATCTTAAGCCTGGGACCAAATTACCACTTTCGATATCGAATAGTCTATCGTACGAAAGTAAATTTCGATACGTGTCAAGTTTCCTGATAATTGCATTCGATTGCTATCATATCGAAATTGTATGCTTATTCTGAATGAATTCATAAAATTTAAAAGAAAATCACAACATACAGATTTATACTTTTATAAATTAATTAAAAGGTTGTACTAAATAAACTATGAGTTAGAAAGTATTTATTCTAATGCATTTGTATTAATTGGAATTAGAAGACATTTTTGGTTTTTTTTGGCTTAAGTTTATATTTTTTAAGTTTATCCTTAAAATTAAATGTAATTTAAGCTTATCCTTAAAATTTAATATTAATTAATTTTATTTTAAATTAAAAATAAATAAAACATTGATTTTCGACAACTTTTCGTTGAATTCGCTATCAATAAGACATATTTTGTTTGATTACGATAGCTACATATCGAACAACATTTTCGAGATTTCACTCGATCGTAGACTCGATATCGAATGCTGTGACCCCAAAATAAATTTATTCCATAAAAACGACTCGATATCGAATGCGTTAATTCGGTCCCTGATTATTTTATAAAAAAGTATTATTTTTCGGGTAAATCCTTTTGTAACTTAAAATTATGTTATAAATAGTTTATCCCATCCGGCGTTGCCCGGAAATCTATGTGTATGTAATACGATACTCGCTTTTCCAATCTCTTCCGCTTGTAGAATGATGTGGATAGATAACGATGCTTTAACTGTTAATATTCTCAACACATGCGGAGTTGTATATTCATATATCTACTTATCCAATTCTGTCTACTTGACTGATGATTTGTATTAACTACGAAGTCACTTAGACCAAACTCAGAAACTTCCACTCTAACCGTTCTCAAGATATACAAAAATCAATACTTACTTTGTGTGGGAGTAGCCATGCCAACTTATTCAATCCCGTTTATATTCGCTGCAGTACCTAGAATATGTGCACTAAATCGACGTGCCAAATTTTATTCAAATACCTTTAACAGGAGCTGAGATAATGAAATGACCGCCTACAGCGCCATCTGTTGAGAATTTTTTGTCTTTTCTTTTTTTCTAAAAATCACAAAAGGAAGTATCCAAATTGGACCAGTCGCTTTCAAGTTTTAAGCATCCGAACAAATCGCAGTTCATTTTTATAAATATAGATAAACATGAAAAATTATTTGAAAAATTTTTTAAAATTCAAATTAACAATTGACAAAGATAAATGGAAACATTTTTTTTTTTTTTTTGAAAAAAAAAAATACAAAATTTGTGTAGCATAAAACCAAAACCATCAGAAAGAATCATTTTAGTATTATTTACTAGAGGTGCACGGCATTCTAAATGCCAAGATACGCAGCAATATTTTTAAAACAAGTGGCGACTCAACAAAGGGACTTTTAAATCATATTTAATTAGTAAGTTCGTCAAACAAAGTTAAATATTGTCTTATAACAATTTTTTTTTGTTGGAAAGCAATTTATAAAAATTTTCTTATAAACATAAGTTCTTCAGTGACGCCTTAATATAAAATCATCTATGTTTCACACAGATTGAACGACATTGATTTTTTTGTTATGTAATTTTTTTGTGGGTATTGTTGCATATGCAACTTTAATAGTAACAAGGAAGATAATTGAGAACATTTACTATACAAAAAAAAATTAATTAAAGCAAAGAGTAAAATTTCAATTATAATTTGCAATTTTTTTATTATTGTTTTACAATATATTTATGTTTTAAAAACTCAGGGGTATATAAAAACACGTTTTTAGTATACGGAGCGGAAACACATTTAGAGCATCGGTAATTTAAATGCTGTTAATGGTTTCCTAATTTTAACTCCATCAATAACAACGCAAAAAATTTATTCAAATAAAAGTACGCTGATGTATATACATATATGTATACACTACGCGACAATTGAAATTATAAATTCTAACTAATATGGTGACATATAGGAATATAGAAAAAAATTAATTTGTATGAGTTTTTTATAAATTAATGAATATTTCACACACCACAATTGAAAGTATAAAATCAAACATATTAGATTATGACGTTAGTTCGACTTTTTCAGGAGATTTAATTTCTAGAACTGGTGAGAAGAACATTCATGTTTTGGGAAAAATTTTTTTTAATATCTGTGCAATGGTCACAACTTAGAAACTCAACGAAAATATTAATTTTGTAGGAGATAATTCTCCTGCGAAATACATTTATATTATAATAATGGGTCTGAGCCAATCGCAGCGCGTCAGAACTGACCACAAATATTTTAATATTTTTATTCAAAATGATGCAGGATAAACAGTCGTAGCGTTTTATTCGCCTACATTCAATTATCAATTCATATTGTTACGTTTTTAATCTTTTCAAAACGTTTGAGTTCGTTTAAATTGCGTTAAAATAAAGTAAACACAGCTAATTTTATTGTTTTACAGTTTTATTTATTTACTTCACTATAACTTTTATAGTGTTTTTTTTAATACAACACTTAATATTCGTTTATACAACACTTTTATTTCCGCTTTAAAACAACTTCATTTATTGACATCCAAACGATAACTAAACTCAGACTGCAAGAAAAGTAGCCCCTTTATATACCTAATTGCCTACAGCTTGGAAGGTTCCAGAAATATCGGCCATCTTATACTTTTATATCCATTAATTTAAATGTAACGTAAAGATGGTCGATTTGGCAGTACTGCCAAATATGCAAATATGCACGGCATTGACAGGGTGACACATAACTACCATATATACAAACTTTAGGCATTTTTATTTTCGTAACAATATTTTCCTTTATATTAATGAAGGGAAAGACATAAACATAAACCAGCGATGTTCGTTCATATTGTTCAGATTACGGAGTTTTTCGGCTGTTTATTTATTCTCTTCGTGAATATTACAACCAGTGATGCTAAAAGGAAAAAAATTACCAAAAATTGTCATGAAATGTACCAAAATCAACTGTATCGCTAACCTTTATTACATAGTCTTTCAATTTAAATATCATACAGTATTTATTGACATTGCTTTTGTAATTCCTGGAAAATTGTTTTTGTTTTATTTTTTTACAAATATTTAAGAAATTGTAATATATTAACAATGTTAAAAATCTTGTATCAAAAAATAAAAAAAATCCATCTGCTTTGTTTACATTATGCCAAACGGTACCATAATTACTCCAAAAAACATGTGTGTGAATAGTGTTGCCAACTTTTTATAATCAAAACGAGCAGGCCTTCTATTCAAAAGGCACTAAAAATCACTAAATTATAATTTATATAAATATTTGTAATCAAAAAAGCGTTAAAAGTATTAAAAACAAACAAACATAATAAAATTGAAAAAATCTATTTCTACAAAGATTTTTTAATAATTTGAACGATTGATAAAATTAAAATTAATTTAGAACAAATTAGCTACTTAAAACCTTTTCTTTAATTTTTGGGTTCAGGTATAACATTAATAAAATACCTGTCAGAGGTTTTAGGCAAGGTTGTGCTTTTTTTCTACTGCTTTTTATCGTTGTCCCCGATTGTGTGCAACTTGGTATAACCTGGGTACTTAATACAAAGTTAGAAGACTTATATTAAGCAGACGACATCTAACATTTCCAAAAGCAAAATTATTCGAATCAATGCTAATAACACAATGATCGGGTGATACCTCGATTTTTTGCTATCTCGGCAGTATCTTCACTATGTCCGGCGGTTCCAGTGCTGATATTCAGAATGGATTGAACCTAGGCAGCCAATCTTTTGGCTGAATGAATGCTATAGATTATTCTCCATTTATCTCTCTAAAAACGAAAATTAATATTTTTAACTAGTGTATGAAGTCTATTTTTATATGATTGCGTGTCATGGAATGCAGCTATAATTGATGCTAATTCCATTCAGGCATTTATAAACCGTTGTTTACTGCGCATAATGATAATATATGTATCTGGAAAATATTGTGTGAGAAGAAACTGGATTGGGCATTCTCTGAGGAATCCAAATTACTACTTAGCGGAACTGACCATTAAATGGAACTCAGAGGCAAGCGGAATAGTCGCAAGGACAGATCATTTATAGAGAGGACAGACTTAGAAACAAGTTGCTTACCTTAGAATGACTTAGAGCCAGGTTAGATTCTTGGCTTTAAATAGAAATATATTGTTACGTCCCTATGATACCCTTAAAATTTTTATAAATTTTTTAAAAAATCGCCAACACACGTAGAGATAGATGTACTCTCGGCTGGGTAGCTTTTGTAAATCTCAAGCTATGACACTAAGATTTAGCGGGAATATCAACAACAATTTAACAAAAATAAAAACTGAAATCGGAACGATGGTACCGCCACACGGGCGTTACTCCGAAATCTTTATGATCAAGGTAGTATTTCAAAAGGTGTTGAGTGTTTAGTGGCTTAAAGGTTTCTTAGCATTCCATATACCCTACCAATATACATATGATTAAACCATGAAAGCTGATTGTTGAAAATATCTCCTAAGTTTTTGCAGTAACTAACAAATTCAATAATATTGTCATCTATTCCCATCATAATGTCAACTTAACAAAAATAAAAACTCAAATCG
Organism: Wohlfahrtia magnifica; assembly: GCA_023159175.1. Taxonomy (NCBI): domain Eukaryota; kingdom Metazoa; phylum Arthropoda; class Insecta; order Diptera; family Sarcophagidae; genus Wohlfahrtia; species Wohlfahrtia magnifica. Next base: position 95,349 of record JAKWBJ010000080.1, read on the forward strand.
GAACGATGGGACCGCCACACGGGCGTTATTCCGAAATCTTTATGATCAAGGTAGTATTTCAAAAGGTGTTGAGTGTTTAATGGCTTAAAGGTTTCTCAGCATTCCATATACCCTACCAATATACATATGATTTAGACCATGAAAGCTGATTGTTGAAAATATCTCCTAAGTTTTTGCAGTAACTAACAAGTTCAATAATATTATCATCTATTCCCATCATAATGCCAGTATCCAGAGTTATATTCCTATTGTTAATAAAAATGCACTTAGATTTGGACGGATTGACGTACAGTCCATTGTTCGCAACCCACTTGTTAGACAGATCGATGTTCGTATTGTTCATGCAGAGACGGAAATCATTCGCTATGAAAATTTTGTAAATTCGCACATCGTTAGCGTACATTTGTACACCACAATGTTCTATCGCATCAGGTATGTAAGTCATTGATGTACACACAAATTAATAGAGGCCCGAGAATTGAACCCTATAGTACACCCCTGTTCACACTTCGGGCTTTGATAGTTGCTATTCAATACAACTGTTTGAAGTCGTCCAGTCAGATGATTATGCATAAGTTTACAGGCTATAGGCGAAAAATAAAAAAGTTTCTCAAATTTATTCACCAAAATTGCGTGGTCAACTGCGTCAAAAGCTTTGCTATGATCCCAAAGAACTAAAAATGAGACCATAATCCTGTCGAGATCAGCCCTCAGATTGTCAGTCACATCCGTAAGCTCCGTAACAAAACTTCTACCCTTTACAAAACTTGATTACCATTCAGATAACAGGTTCGATTGCTTCAGGTTTTCATTAATTTGTCTACTTATAATATTCTGTATAACTTTTGAAAGAAAGGGAAGAACCGCAATGGGCCTGTCTGTAATCATTACTTGGCTTCGGAATTGGAATAATTTTCGACAGCTTCCATCCATCAGAGAAAACAATATGCGTGATAAATGGTAGTAGTCTCTGCAAAATTACTCCAAGAAGCGTTGGATTTACCCCATCAACACCAACAGCCTTAGATTTTACATAAGAGAAGCTTAACAATACCTCGCATTGACTCACACAACTAAAACTGAATATATTTTCGAATGGAGTTGAACATAAATTAGCATATATGTACATAGATTATAAGTGGGTTTAGGGATACTAATGTTCAAGAATTTATTTTAATTTTAAAAGGATCTAATATTACCAGCTTGCAAGTTTAGTAATAAAATTGTTAGTTTTCTTTAAAATATTTTATTTTTTATATGTTACTTAAAAAAGCCGCATGTTTTAAAAAATAGGTCCTTAGGTGAGATACGTTTAAAAGAACACTATTTTTATTAATTTTTGCACTAATATTATCTAGAGTTACGTAGTTTTCACAAGATGAAGCATTTAAAGTCCATAGTTAACATGAATTAATGAGTACATTGAACTTAATGATTTTCTATTTTTTACAAAAAAATTCAAATAAAAAAGCGCCAACCTAGCGCATTTTTGAAAAAGAGTGTGCGAAACACATCACATTCGTGTGCTGACAGTGCATGTGCAATATTGTGCTTTGAGTGCGCATAAAAAATATTCGTGATTGACAAGAAAAAGAAAGAGATAAGAAAAAAAGAGGAAAAAGGAAATTCCCTGTAATTCACATTGAGTTGTGAAGAAAAAGGAAAAATAAAAAAATTAAAGAATAAATAAAGGAGGAAAAAAGAAAAGAAGAACCCGAAGATAACTTTTGAAGGAATGGAAGAGAGAAGAGAGGATCTAAAAAAAGAACAAAAAAAAGGAGAAAAAAATGGAGGAGGAGGTTTTGGAGAGCGAGAACGAGAGTGAGCTAATCAAGGAACTCCATGCTCAAATTGCAAAACTGGAGAAGATGGTGGGAGATTACCGAAAACAACTTAGTGGATAATGGAAGCATCTTTGAGGAAGAATATATGGATGAAAACGAAATCAGCCCCATTGAGTGTGAGGCAATAATAAGTGCGGAAGAGGACAACGGCCAGAAAGGTGAAAGTTATGAGAAACAATTCCCGAGGATACAAAAAATCGAACGGAAGAAGAAGTGAAGGTTTAGAGTGGGCAAAAGGCCGATAAGGAGGAGGGTGCTAAGATGGAGAATTCTGACCGGAGGAAGCGTAAGAGCTGTCCACCTATTTTTAAGATATACAATGTTAATGAATATTGTGAATTGGAATTTAGATAATGTCAGGGTGTATACTACCCAGGATCACCAGAAGGTTAGGGTATACCTTGAGCAGAACGCTATTAATTTTTACACGTTTAATCCTAAGAAGCTTAAACCGTACTCGGTCGTGATCGCAGGCTTTTGGCCTCTTTTGAGGTAGAGGATTTGGAGCAGTATTTGAAAGTATTGAACATATATTTAGATGTTTTGAAGATTGTTAAGCTACGAGGGGATCAATGGCTTATCCTTGTATCGAATAAATCTGATGTTAGCAGTCTCTACTCGATTAGGTACATTTTACACTGCAGGGAAAGGATTGAAGGTATAGACAGATGGGACTCACTCAATGTCACATTTGCCAGAGGTTTGGACATATTTCGACTAATTGCCGTATGCAATTTAGGTGTGTGAAATGCGGTCAGTCGCATGAGCCGGGAAAGCGTGGGATCCCGCAGAAGGACGACAGTAATATGGAGATTATTGGAACGGACCCAGTTATGGGCCAGATAGTGAGGACCATAGGTCTACCGGTTAGGTGTGCGAATTGCATGGAAGAGGAGCATGTTGCCAGTTCACGTGATTATCCGAAATGGAAGGAATTGATTATTAAAATTGAGAAGAAGTATAATCAGGTGAAAATACTGGGGTCAAGAGTTCCTGTTGGTTCTAGTGCTATAATTGGTAGAAAAGTCGTGGATAGAGATTGTCAGAGACTATTGGGAAAGGATTTTGCTACATGTTTGGTGTTTTAGGAAGCTTTTAAATTAAATAATTTTTAATTTAACATAAAAAAAATAGGGAGTAGGAAAAATTAAGTGAGACGGATCGAAATAAAAACACGACCGGTTCGAAACGTTATTGCTTTTCAAGTGATGTTTATTTTATTTACATACATTAATATTATTTACTTAAACCCTAACTTAAAGCTATTCAGCAACTCGGTTGCTTAATTACATATATATATGTTATTTATATATTCAATGATCTTTATTATTATTATTATTAGGGTTGTACATAAATATTCATTATCATTACTAATTCAGTTTCATTTAATTATTATTAATTCTTTTACTTATTTATTATATTGTTACATTATAAATATAAAAATATAAAATGGCGCAACATTCTCGCCCTATTGAAAAACCGGAGGTCTTCAATCGAATGGCAGTGGAGAAAATTTATGTACGAGGCGCCTATATACGCCGTTTCAGGTTTTGAACTCCGCCACCCCGACCTTGCCGTCTTCTCCTTCGATTACGCTGACGACTCTCCCGGTCAGCCAATGATGTGGCGGGCAATTGTCTTCGTGGACGGTTACCACCTGGACAATCCTCAGGTTGGGCATCTCGCTGTGCCACTTGGCATTGCCTTGCAGACCCAGAACGTAGTCGCATGACCAGGCTTGCCAAAATTTCTGCTTGAGACCGCAGAGCAGACTGCTTGAGACCTCGCAGCAGCGAACGCAGACCCCTCCTGTTAGTAGGTGTGCTGGCGTTAGAGCTTCTCCGTCGTTGGGGTCTGGAGATAGCGGTGTGATTGGTCGACTGTTGAGCACCGCTTCTTCTTCTGCGAGCATCGTTACCACTTCTTCCTGTGTCAGCGATGCGTTGCCCACTGCTCGCAGAAGTAGGAACTTCGCTTGCTTGACAGCAGCTTCCCATAGGCCGCCGAAATGTGGTGCCCGAGGTGGTATAAAGGTGCGAACTGATTTACGAAAAAAAAGAAACGACTTTGATTGATTCTGAGCCTTGACTGTTTATGATTTAATATGCGATAAAGAGCATATACAAATGAATTTTTATTTATGTTTTTAGTTATTTGTTTATAAAAAATATTTTAGTACAAATGGACTGAAAAAAGTACACTTTTTCGTAAACGTCGGTACAATTTGAAAATATTATTTCCCATTGTGCAGTAAATAACTTCACAATATTATGCTGCATTGACTGTGGTAGAAAGAAATGAATGCAGTCCTTTAGTATGTATATGTATAGGTCTGTTAACGCTGCATTAAACACATAGATAATAGATACGAGTATATCTTCTAATATTTTAATATTAGAACGGACGACACTGCGTAAGATTCGAGAGCGTGGCGACTCTTGTCGAACGCTTGTTGAAGATCCTCCAGGACGTTGTTGGCTCCCACGAAATTCGTTGCGCTGTCGCATAGTACCTCTTTCGGAAGTTCTCTCCTGTCAGCAAACCTAATAAAAGATAAAAGAAAAGAATCAGTCGACAAATCGGACACAATTTCTAAATGTACCGCCTTAGATGTGAAACACACGAAAACCGCTATATAAATTTTCAATGGTGGTCGACCACGAATTCTCAGTGAAACGTTTATTGGACCACAAAAGTCTACACCGACTATGAGAAATGGTCGTATAGCTCTCACTCTATTAGTGGGTAAATTTCCCATGATTTGGGACATAAGACGTGGTTTATAACGGAAACAATGTACACACTTCCCAACGATTCTACTGCACTCTTCCTTGACGTTAATCAACCAGATCTTTTCTCTAGAGAGAGCGATAAGTGCTTTTGTGTTCTCAAAATGAAGATTTCGCAAATAAAGTGTGACAAAGTCATTTTGTTTCGGTAGTAAAAGTGGGAATTTTGTATCCTATGGTAAATTTGCATTAAGCAATCTCAAACCTACGCTTCAAAGTGTAAAAGTTCTTTCTTCTTCTGTAAATGTATGATTGAAAGGTGTCAGTTTCTGTATATTCGAAGACAAGGCTAGAGTTTTTTGTATTTTAGAAATTTCCTCAGAAAAATTTGATTTCTAGATAATCTCTACAAGCCGGTAAAATGACCATTTCATTTCCGTTGCATAGGTATAGTCGTAGGGTTATCTATTCTTTCGTTTCTTCAGATTATCGATAAATCTGAGCACAAAGCGCGTTACTCTTAGTAACTTATTGTATGAAAAATATCTTTGTATCATATCCAGTAGACAGTGTCCCCTTTACTGCAGGAAATAGATTTACTTTTCTTGCCTCCAATAATTTTTGGTTCTCTGTTAATTCAAAATGTTCATTAACAGGCCAATGAGGACTATCGTTTAGGAAAAACGATGGTCCTTCAAACCAAATGGAATCTTTCAATTCCCTTACATCAGATTCTCTTGATACAATATTAGTTGGATTCGACTTAGTGGGTACGAGGTGCCACGAAACTTGGCCCGACCACTCTTCAATCTCAGCGACTTTACTACTCTACTCTTCGGGTAGTATTTGATGCTTCTTGTAGAACTTCTTCACATATTTCATTAAATGAACTGTTAATCGTTGGTCCTACAGTTCAAGAAGAACTGTATTCTACATTAATCCGCTTTCGACTTCACAAGTACGTTATCACTGCAGATATTGAAAAAATGTATCGTCAAGTACTAATTGGTGAAAAGGACAGAAATTTTCAATTAATCCTTTGGAGAGAGAATCCATCTGATGAATTAAAAACGTTTCGGTTGAATACTGTTACTTATGGTACAGCTTCAGCGCCATTTCTGGCTATCAGATGTCTGATTCATTTAAGTGATATATACAAAGAGGCTTTACCTATTGGTTCATAAGTTGTTCGCAGCGAGTTTTACGTAGATGATTTGCTGACAGGTGCTGGAAGCTATGATGAATTGATTAAAATTTTAAATCAGGTGACTGAAATTTTGAAGTTAGCTGGTTTTTAACCTTAGGAAGTGGTTTTCGAACCATTCTGATTTTCTGAATTCACTAGAGAATGAGAAACTGATTCATAGCGATTCAGATTCAGCAAAAGTGCTGGGCATACATTGGGTTCCGAAGAATGATTTATTTAAATTTCATTTGGATGATAAGTTTCAAGATTTAGGAGCTACCAAGAGAAACATCTTTTCAGTTTCTTCTCATTTATTCGATCCTCTCGGGTTGTTATGCCCAATTGTTGCTAAATCCAAAATCTTATTACAAGAACTTTGGATTCAAAAGCTTGACTGGGATGAATCAATTCCTCTGAGTTTAAATATTTCATGGAAAGACTTCAAATCTAATTTACTGGAAGTTGATTCAATCACAATCCCAAGATTCGTTCACACAACATTCACATCAAAAATTCAGATTCATGGATTTTCCGATGCTTCATTTCGGGCTTATGGTTGTTGAATTTATATTCGAAGCTCCGAGTCAAGACTAAATCACTTTCTAAACTTTAGTTATGTGCTGCACACCTACTAGCTAAGTTGTGGAATCGAATTGAGCATATGATAAATTTCGAAATCGATTCTGTTTATTTCTGGACAGATTCGGAACCTAACCACTTTCGTATCGAATAAAGGACAAAGCATGAGATCAAATGATTAAATTTTTAAATATCCATTAATGTCGGATCGTTGTGGACCAAGTTCTCAAAAATGCTCATGAAATTCTTATAATCGGAATATTTTCCGCTGAATTTAGAGAGTTTCATGTTTGGGAGTCTCGATTGGTGTGCTTGTACGCTGAAAGATGTTGCAGTCACATTAGATATCCGATTCCTAGCCAAAAGACTCATAAACTTAGATTTCGTAGTCACACAGACATCCTGAAGCTCAGCTCTAAATTATCCACCTCTGACTGGAGCTTCATTGCTTGGTCAATATAAGTTGTATAAATATCTAATCGACATTCGAGCTCAATAGGATCAAACGAAATAGTCTTATCTATAATAGACTGTCGAGTTCTCTCGATATTCTTTACAACCTTCTCTTTCTTCTCGAGTAGCTTATCTAAGATTTCATTATTTTGCAGATTTTCCGCATCGGAAGGAGAATTTTGACGCTTAGAGCCCCAGGTATTCATTATAATTTGTTCTATTTAAGTTATTCCTCAAAGTAAAATAAATTATTGAATGAAATATATTCAATTGTTTTGGATTAAAGAATTTATTCAATATTTCCGAATACAATATGTTAGAAATTTCCGATATAAGTGTAATCACTCCGTTATATAAAATTACAAAATTAAATTGAGCCAAAAATATCTTATTTGAACTCAGAAGTACCACTTTATACAGCCTTTGTTAAAAAAAATTATAGAATTTTATCGAGCAAAATCGTTAATTTGCCAATTTATTTTGATGTAAATAAATATTTAATGTCAATGTGAGCACACTATATTATTAAAAAGTAATAAATATGTACAATTAAAATTTCGAAGTTAGTATGAACACACAATAGACTTTATACTGAACTGTTGTTATATGAATATTGACTTTTCGTTGCTAGTATACACGCAACACACTGTAAGCAGCTGTAATATGTAAATAAATACAAGTGGCATATGAACGCACGGAATGGGACACCGACCGAACAAAGCACAAAGAAGAAATAAAAAATAAACAAAAGCAACACAAATATTGCTGAATATTCTCCTTTATTTTAAAGGGATAAATTGTTTGTGTAATTATGTATTAACTTAAGAAAATAACACTCGCGACTTGTTTCACAAGGGGTGGTTTTTTATTTTATAAATAAAAATATTTATATATGTAAATAAATAAATAAATAAATTGTTTCACAAATTGTAAGTGTGATATATATCTTGTGTTCGACTTGAAAAGCGATATTAATTTTCGAGTAAATTACGAAAATCTCTTAATTTTGATTAACTTATAAAATTAAGGCGATATAAAACACAAGAACTATTTACACTTTTACCTATTGATCAGAGTCGGATCTACTTCGCAGGTTGTGTTCTGCTTTGCACAAAAAACACCGACAACGGGGCATCTGTCCAAAATTTAAGGTGTATATGATGATGATGACTCCTGAACGTCTGTTTTATTTGTTGTTGTTTATTAAAAACACTTCACTTTTATATATTTATGTTGTTTTTATGTTTTGTTTTTATATTTTGTATATTATTTATTTGTTTTTTTAATATAGTATGTTTTTTACACTGTTTATTTGTTCGTGTTTTTGTATTGTTTTATGTCTTTTGTGTTTTTTATTTAAATTTTAATTAATTTAAAAATTTAACACGCAATCCTTTTTTATTGCAATTTTAATTAGTTTATAAAATTTAATTTTTTATATTATTTTTTTTAAACTTTAATTAACTTATAAAGTTAAACTTTAATTAACTTATAAAGCTAAACTTTAAATAATTTATAAAGTTTCCCGATCACTAATTCACTTAATTTTTCAGGTCCCTGCTCTGGCGCCAAAATGTTTTTTCCTAATAGTTTTAGGAAGCTTTTAAATTAAATAATTTATAATTTAAAATTTAAAAATAGGGAGTAGGAAAAATTAAGTGAGACGAATCGAAATAAAAACACGATCGGTTCAAAACGTTATTGCTTTTCAAGTGACGTTTATTTTATTTACATAGAGTAATATTATTTACTTAAACTCTAACTTAAAGTTATTCAGCAACTCCGTTGCTTAATTATATATATATATGTTATTTATATATCCATGAACTTTATTATTATTATTAGCGTTGTATATAAATATTCATTATCATTATTAATTCAGTTTCATTTAATTATTATTAATTCTTTTACTTATTTCTTATATTGAATCTCCAGTGACAGCGAGAGGAGCAAGGCGTTGTTTCAATTGCTATTGAGTACTCGTTTGGATGGATAGGGATTTGAAGTGCGTCTACGTTTATGTGGATTCAATAGTAGCTAGCTTTAGGAGGTACTTTTTAAATGAGTTTATTGCGGCGCATAAACCTAATGTTGTGTTAATAGCTGAGCATAAGTTGAATTCTAGGAACAGGTCTGGGATAAGGGGACTTCGAATATATAGGCTGGATAGGCTTAATGGTAGGTGAGGTGGTACGGCTATATTAATCAGGGAGCGATTTAAGTGCGAGAGATAATATGTCGGCACGGGTAATATAAAGAGTATTTTTGTCAGGGTGAATAGGATAGATAGTGGCCATTTGATATTGGGGGCCCTCTACTTGAGGCCATCGATGCCCATGGGTGATTATGACTTGGACCGGATTTCGGATGAGATAGGTGATAATGAGGCGATTATGGCAGGAAAGTTGAACGTGAAACACTCGCATTATGGTGGCCTGGTTGATATCGTATGATGGCTGGTAAAAGTGCGTCGGGAAATGTTCTCATGACTCATGATTATGAGTCTGATCACAGGACGATTAAACTGAGGTCGGTTTGAGAGGATGGAAAGGAAGAGGGTATTTGATTTCGAATCCTTCAGGAGGAACAGGTTCAATGCGAAATTAATGGCATAATTAGGAGGTTGTAACTGACCCCTGGACAATAATGCGTCCATGGAGGAGATAGATAGTGCGATTGAAGATATGACCCGGGCATACAGGAGGGCTATGAAGGAGAGTATGGACCAATGTACTCCGTCAGGTTGCCGTATGTCTCGGCTGCCTATTCACATAGCAGATTGTATAGGACAATGGAAATGGATAGGAAGAATACACTTAGGGCAATTATCAGGAATATAAATAGGATTATTCAGGGGGCAATATCAGTTTTCGAAGAGGATGCTACAATTAAGCATCTTAAGGGGATTAGGTTGAATAGTGCCATGTATAGGCATATTAGTCGATATGTTGATTTGACCAGGCGAAAGGTGAACTTATGGACACCGAGAGTAGGAGAATTGTAGCAGATCAGGAGAAAGCTGATGTGATGGCGGATTACTTCTCTAATGCGCAGAAAGAAAAAGGTAGCTGACACAGTGGCGATGTTAAACAACTACGAGCCTCTTATGGACCCCGGGTTCTTGCGGACGGTTCGAATGGGGTGTCGGTGAGCACCTTGATTAGACCAGCGGAAATAAGGGCGACATTGATAAGATTGAATAAGAAAGAAAGGGATTCCGAATTTTGTACTCAGGAGGACTGATGAGGGTGTCCGTGGATTTATTGCGGCATTATTTAATCAATTTTTGAACATTGGTTTTTTCCCCGTAGTATGGAAATACTCCAGGGTAGTACTGGTACCCGAGCCTGGCAAGTACCCAATGGCTACAGGGGGATATAGGCCTATATCCTTATTGTCGAACTTAGGAAAGCTTTTCGATAGAATGATATTTTGACGAATTAGGAAACATATTGGGAACAAGCGGATATTGAGAGATTTCCAATTCGGCTTTAGAGAGGGATTGTCGGCGAATCATGCCCTTCTTGTGTTTTCGGATAGGATTAGTAGAGGTTTGAACAGAAGGAGAGTGACCATAGCGGTTAGCTTGGACTTCGAGAGGTCATTCGACACTGTCTGTCAGGATGCGATTGTGTACAAGATCCTTGTAGGGCAACAATTTGATAGAATAATTGTGATAATCATATCTAGCTTCCTTATGAATAGGTAATTTTCGGTCCAGATTAGGCGGCCTAGATCCGTATCGCGCCAGACTACAGCGGGGGTACCTCAGGTCGCGATGCTAGGTTCAGTCCTGTACAATCTATTCCTCGCATATATTTCGGAACCGCCGAACGGAAAACTTATGGTCATCTTTGCTGATGACATATTGGTTGCTGCAACACATTCAAGGGCGAAGCTTTGTGAGAGGAACTTCAACCAGTTCCTGTAAACCATCGGTGATTATTTTGTGAAATGGCGGCTTAGGTTGAATATTTAAAAGTGAAGCTCTATTATCTTGAAGGGCCTGAGTATTAGATTATATAAGAATGCAGGGGTTTTATTCCCAACATTAGGATTGGAGGTGAGTCGATAGCGAATGCCGCGATTCTCATTACATGGAGGTGGTATTTCAGGAAAATATAAGTTTCGTTGCGCATGTTGATAATATTGCAAGAAGGAGTTCATGGTATACGGTAGTATACTGGGAAGGATGCTTGAATAATAGGACTAGGATGGCGATATACAAATCGACCGACGATGACGTATGGAAAGACTGAGGAGAGTAGAGAAGGGGGATTCTGTGATATTGCTTGAATCTTAGGGGAAGAAGGGATAAGTGGGGTATTTACAATTTTCCATCGTGCAGACTGGTGTATGATAGGCATTGAGAGGGTCGATAGGATTCTGATCGGAGGTGCAAATAGTTTTCTTGAAAAGGCTCGTGCTAGGGATAACTCTTTGATAGGCGAATGTTCTGTCTCATCTGAGGAATTCAGTACATTTTAAATTTGAGTGATGATAATATGGTTTACGATGTGGAATGACATGTGATATTCTATATGTATGTTGTATATAATATGGCTCAATGAGTGTAAGGATATATTAGTTAATTAATTAATATAGATTTGTTTGCTGGATCATCTTTAATTTTATTGTGTTATTTAGTTTTAAATATTAGTTTTAAGTGTTTTGTTGTAATTTTAAGGTAGTTCATAAGATAGTATAAGTATTATAATACCCCCAGTTTTTACTTCCTTTGTTTTTGCTGGAAAATAGACAGGACAAAGTCAGTTGTAATATTAATGGAAATATGTTCTGGTTACAGGTCATTCTTGTAATTAGTTTTAAGTGTTACATATTTTAGATAGATACTATATATATTAGAAATAAGTATTTGATTAAGTGAGCTAGATTTTGTAATGAATTGATGAGAGGAATGAATAAAGATAATGTCAAAAAATGTCACAAAAAAACCGGTTAAACTGTTCTTGTATTTAAATAAAATTGCTCCTAATTCTTGAAACGCAGGGCTGGACCACGTCGTTTTAAAAATAAGCAGAAGCTGATAGAGAGCTTAAAATTAAAGTGGCAACAATAATTCTAGCAAATCTAATAAAAACTATGCCAAAACGGTGTGCAGTGGCCTAAAAAACAAAGTTTATTACACAAAGTACTGAATAATGCTTAAGTTTCGAACAGCTACTCAAGGAGCTAGTTTCGTTTTTGTTTTATTACTTGGTAGAGAATGGAATTAAAGGTTTGTTATTATAGTTATAATTTAGGTGCCTAAGATAACAAAAATTAAATGTTTTACTTTGAATAAATCTATTAGTAATATACGAGTTCTTAATTGCCTCGACAAAAAAATTTGCTTAGATTTCGAGAAGCACTATATGTAAATTTATGCACCACGTATATAATAGTGTGTGTGTCACTGTGGAATGTTAGGTAAAAACCCACATCCCAACCAAGAAGTCGTCGGTTCAATCCCAGGCAACACCATCTAACAATATTCAAGAGCGATATCACCTCACAACATTACTAGCGATTGGTTATGTGTATTTACCCTGTAAAAACTTCACTAATTAATATTTATATCTGCCGTTCGGAGCCGGCGTTTGTAGGTTTATGGGCTTTCAATGAGTCTAGTAGTCATTCTCCATATTCATACAAAAATCAATATTTATTTACAGAAGATGAGAAAAGGTAATTTTTGCTCAAGAGTGTATATCTTTTTCGATCTACCTTGGTTTTCACGTTCTTTGTGAGGCGTTTTAGGTTGTCATATGTACAAAATTAATTAATTTTATACAAATAGTAAAACGATGAGCATATTTTCAATAAAAAATATACAAACTTATAATAAATATAGTTATTTAAATTAGCTGGTGATGCGTGTTAAATTAACCGGTTTATTCGGTATTCGAAAAATGAAGGTTTTGAAAAAACCGTATTCGAAAAAACCAAAAAAACCGGTTAAAACTGGTCGCATAATAACCGTCCTACCTCTCTAGTACATATGTAAAAGAAGCTCAAAATTAAGCTCAAACAATTTTAAATAAAACAAGAACAGCAATAAAAATTAACACACTGTAAATAAAACAAGTAATTAAATTAAACGAAATTCAGCAAAATAAATTTTAAAACGGTGTTGGTTACAATTTTTGATTAAAAGTATGCTTGATCACCTAGAGGGTATTAAATTCACACAGCGTAAAGTAAGTGCAATTAATAAATTTTAAGACTGCGCTGAGTCTCCTTTATTTTTATAACAGCATTTTAACGCTTATTTATAGTATTTATAAGATGCTGTTTCTTTTCTGGTGTTAATGGATTCCAAATTTCTTTTATTTTGTAATTTAATCTCTTTAAAGTTGTTTGGGATTTACTACGCAGCCGTCTCTTCATTAACACCCAAAAGTTTTCAGTAGAATTAGAATCGGAACTAGAATATTGCCGCTTTTTGTGATTTTGTCTGTATGGCATGAAACTCTGCCCAGCTGAAAAACTAATTCATCAAAAGAAGTTATCATGGGTATCGATGTTAGTATTTATTGCTCTAAAATTTGACAATATTTTGCTTCATTCAAAGTTCTCTCTAAAAAAATGCATCTCTCCCACACACTTTGCTGAAAAACAATCCTATACCATTGTTAGGAACTTTACTGTCGGTTTTAAGCAGTCTTTATAATACTCTTTACATTTTTTCCGAATAACGTGTTTCTTGATATCACCAAAGCAAACTTCAAATTTGGATTCATTACTAAAATTACAAATTTGGATTCATTACATTCGTTAAGTCCAGGAGTTTCGAATTTGAGTCAATTCTAATCGCTTTTCCTTTTGTAAAAATGATCGATAGCTCCACATGTATGAAAAAACGTACACTGTGCAAATTAATAGTGGGTAGGGTAGGGTAGGGGTAGGGTAGTAAATAATCGTCAAATGGAGTCACCCTCACGGGAGAACTCAAAGTTACATCGTGCGCCACGGACACAATACACAAAACAAGAACACAACCAGTCAAGGATAGACCGGTACAATACAAAACACCCATGATTGGCAGCTACGAACTAAGACCGCAAACAGCAAAGCAGGAAACAGCAAACAGCATGCAGCGGACAACACCCCCATGGTCGGCAGCTACAAACTAAAACCGCAAACAGCAAAGCAGGAAGCAACAAACAACAAGCAGTATAAACACCTCAAGAGTAAAAACGCCCAGCCTACCACAAGTACGATCGTCCAACAATGCTTTACTGAAAGAATGCAATTCTCTGTCACGTAAGAATCTTGCGCTGTCTAACAACCGACATAACCCTCTTGTACCACACAGATGCGCCATACGCTGCATAAGCAACGAAAAGCCCATTGTATATGATACGGACGGCACGCCTGCTGAGTCCCCAATCGCTAAATATGGGTGAGATGAGCTTGGAAGCTCATATGCACTCCGACAACTATACCTAGGTACCTGACCTGAGTCACATAACGAATGCTGTTGTCACCAATTCTCATAAGTGTAGGTCGCGTGGTTGACAATGTGCCAATGCTGAGCCAGATATGCAACATTGGCACGCCTACCCCTCTGGAAATGCCTCCGAAGGTGTCAAGCGTGCCGCCGCATCCTCTCTATCTCAGAGGTCCACTTCGCATAACTAGCTCAGCCCAACAATGCATCATTCACCACAGATGCAGTTCGGACAATCTTGTCAACCCACACGATAAAACGCACTGAAAAGATTAGCCAATGGACGCGCAAGCGTCGAAGAGCACTGCTTCTGGACCGGGCTGGAATGCCATCCGGCCCAGAGGACTTATTAACGTTGAGATTTGCAAGAAACTTTTTAACTGCACGGGCTCGAAAAAATATACTAGGCATAGTCACTGATACTCTTTCAAGTTCGGGCAGTGGTTGTACGCTCTCCGGCAAGCTCCAATTACCTGCAAACATTTCAGCCAGTAGCCAATGCACTGCATGAGCAGGGGTTATCCCATGAGCGCTGGTCTTATTGAAAAAAGAAATTGAAGACTTTAGGCTACTGACGATTGACGACCAGGTTGACAAGATTTGTCTTATCAACTGGGTTAGTGAATGTTTGGTCATCCTTTATAAGTACTGGAACCGAACTAGCGCTGTTTTTAAGCCTTTTAACGAATGACCAAAAGCTCTTACTTCCCCGCGGAAAAGTAAGAACTTTAGCACGTAGGAGCTGTTCGTATAGAGACTTTTTGCGCGTAAGTACTACGGCACACGAAGATCTCACCTGTTTGCGTAGTATGATCCCATTTGTTATTACGTCAATTTCTGAATGCTTTCTCTCTGGATCTGACTACAAGCTTGCACATCAGATTGAACCAAGATTTATTACTTGATTTGATTGGAAGCTTTCTGGATGAGATGAAATTATCCATCCCTAGCTTTATTATATTGACAACCATTTCGACCATGGCATTCACGTTAGAATCAAGGAAACAAAGTTTCCAATTGAAATGCCCATAGAAATTGTTAAGCTCGGCCCAACAAGCTTTCCCGTAATTGAGAAACAAGCGCTTCGTAGTTGTATTTGAAGCGTTGCGAAGAGTGGAGAAAGGGAAAGAGGCAGAAATAAAACAGTGATCCGAATTTTCGAGAGGTGCAAGGACCTCAACTACATACTTTTCAGGGTGTGTAGTGAGGAAAAGGTCGAGGGTGTTATTTTGGTGCCCATCTACACACGATATATGAGCAGGTTCATTCATTAATTGCGCAAAGTGGTTGTGCGTGGCAAATAGCTCTACGTATTGGCCTTCTGGAGTTGTGCGGCCTGAATGGCGTAGACAAGACGAATTATAAACATTGAAATCACCAGCAACAACAATTTCACTGTTCGGGTAATTCGCAAGCATACTCGATATTGAATCGGAAAGAGAGTCCAACCAGATATGGAAACCTCTCTTCCCGCGTTTGGGCTTCTATACAGGAACCCAATATGCAAAAATGTGCCCTGATTTTGAATTTAACCCAAAGACAGTTAAATTCTGCATCATATATGCCAAGTGGTTGCTGGCGTTAGTACACAACTTCATCGCGAATGTACAGTACAAGACCCCTATGAAAATTATAGATGGATAGGTGATACCCAGGGATATGAAAATCCTGTGGATGTCCATTTTCAGAATCCTGGGTCTCACATAAGGCGAAAACATCCGGCCTATAGAGACAAATGTGCACATACACGGAGAAGAAGTTCGCCCGGAGTCCGCTCACATTGCAGAAATCTATCCGAAAACGTACTGCCATTACGCAAATAAAACAAGAATAAAATATAATGTAAATGCCAAAAAGGAACCATAAGCAATCAAAAATCGAACAACCAACACCCGGGTGCGGACGTAAGGAAGTGGTTTGCTGCTAGTTGATAATTCAGTAGCCAGTGTTATACCTTCTCTACTGAATAACCCAACAACAACCCCTCCAAGCGGTTCGCACCTAAGGGCTTAGTAGGGAGTAAAAGAGAAGATGGGAAAACAAAAACACTGATGGTAGGATCTAACCGCCTTTCATATCCGTTTTGATTTCATTATTTTTTTATTCATTTTTTATTTAGGTGTCACGTGTGTGTTTAATTTTCTGCATTGGTGTTTATCCCGTTTGCTTGACTTCTTGTTATTTGTTTTAATATTGATATTGTAATATTTCTGCTTCATCCTTTTCTCCGCTTTTGTGGTTTGATTTATTATTTGTATTTGTTTTTTCCTTTTCTTTTCTTTTCTTTTCTTTTTTTTCGGTACGAGTGCTGGTCACTTTATTGTTGAACTTGTTATTTTTTGTTGTTCACCAATTCTTTATTACGAATTGTTTCGTCAAGAGTTGTTGCAATTATTGTTATGTTTTCTATTTTCTGGTGTGTTCTTAATAAAATTCTCTTAAATTATGTTGTTGTTATTAAATGTAAAATCTTAATTTTTGTCAAGTGTTATAATTATGTGTATTTATGTTATGATTTTCGTTGATTAATTTTTCTTTTGTCTTCACTTGTGTTCTTGAATTTTTGTTGTTCTATTTTAGTTTTTTAATTTTTATTTTTATTGATTGTAATTTAATTTAAAGAAAAAAATAAATAAGAAAAGACACTGAAACACTATGGACGGATATCAGAAACACGTATTGACGGCACGAACGACAGAAAACTCATCAATTGGCACCGATGACAATGCCTCCCTAACACAGTACCGATAATGGTCCCAATCAACGTCACGCCTTCGCCATCGTAAAACGCTAACATTCCTCTAGCCCGTTGTCCCTCAATGTGATTATGGTAACAAACTCTCCAACTAAAGTCTAAAGCGGTAATTGCTGCCCCATTCGCAGCCATCACGTCAATGTCACTGACGCCCATTGGCTCAGCGAAAGTATATAGCTCACTCGGCTCATTAAAAACGCTCAAGTTTCGCGAGAGCAACCGTTCACTAAGCACTCCTCCTCGTATAAGGTTCGGTGTCCAGACTAAAGTCTGAAGATCTTGCTGAACCACATACGAGAGGAGGCATTCGATCTAGGCCGGGGATAACAGGAATACTACTCGCCGTGAGTACTACCGTGTCTATATACCCTAGATAAGGTTACAATGAAACGGCAGGCCTACAGTAGATGCTAGCCAGAAACATCTCCCCAAACCGCCCTTTTAACCTACCCCAACATGTCTATTAGCTAATTTCTGACAGTGCAGGTCACTGTCCCTAACTATAATCGCGGCCTTTCCCACATCGACAGTAAAAACGCGCATCTCCCTGGAATCCCCCTAACATCACCATTCAGATAGTACGGCTCCTGGATCCGAGCAAAGCTAGCTTCCAGCTGACAGATAGCTTGCCCGAGCTCGCACGTCACCACCTTCGAGCGTTGACAGTTAAGCTGCAAAAGGAGCAGCTCCATTAATCTCTGGCGTTCGCTCTGGCAACCATAGTCGAGTACGTGGGACACGCAAACAAGAGCTTGCTATGGTCTGCTGGTAGATCCCTCATCTCACAATTTCGGCACCTCACCGAATTAACACAGCGGGAAGGCCGGTGTCCTATCATCCCGCATGATCTGCACAATCCCTGCCCCATCCTGCACTCACGCAGCAGGTGATCAAAGCCGAGGCAGCGGTAACAGTGCGGGATCGCCGCAAAATTAAATTAAACCACTTTATATAGACCCTGCCGACATCCAAAAGCGTGTTCATCACACACTCGCTGCCTTCAAAAACCACGTTGACCTGTCCGGGATGGTCAGACCTCTAGGGACTGGTTACCAGCCGAACGCTTTTTTTGAAAGCCTCAGGTTCATCTCTGACAGCTCCGACATAGACTCATCTGGAGTAATTACAGCGTGTACTCCAGCAACTACCAGCCTTGGGCCAAGCTTATCGCTCACGGATACCTAAAGACCAACCCCCAACTTTTTGTTTGAGACAATCTTAGAGCGTTCCGCCACAGAAGGTGTACGGATAACGGCACCACTACACCTCTTCAATGGCCCCATTTCGTGCACTCTGACCCCAAGGGTTGGTCCGACCTGTTCGACGACCTTACTCACTACCTCTTTGGAAGTTGCGCCCTTCTTTCTATCACGAACAATCACCGACCATATTTCCACAGGCTAATTCGCAGGCCTGGGAACAACGACAGCAACCGTTGGGGCCTGAACAGCAGGCCTGGCAGCGGGAGCTGGCGCCATCGTCACCTGGAAGACTGGAGGATGTCCAGCCTACCCCTTAACCACTCATTGTCTACCAATAGCTTCCTAAACAACTCCTCGTACTTACCAGCCTGGCTCATAAGTCTGCTCATAACCTTCGCACTCATATTCTCACAGAACACCAACCTCACGGAAATTGTCGGTAACAACTTTAACGTCGGCCACCGTCACGCCAACATCGCAGCCAACAGAAAAGGCGGCAGCCGAAGCCACAGCCCTTTTACGCTGTCTGCTCTCCCTGCCAACAGATGACAATGGGGGAAAAGCAGCAGACAAACCACCAAAAAAAAAGAGCTGTCAGAGATAGCAGCAGCACCAGCATCAGGAGTAGCACCAGCATCGACATCACCACCACCAGCAACAGCACCATTAGCAGAAACGCCATCAGCACCAACGACACCACTCTTAGCCGCATCAGCAGCAGCAGCCTCTAATACAGCAACGGACTTAAAACGCTTGGTAGACGCTTTGCCACCATTCGCCTTAGCCTCAGCTCACTCTCCGTATGACGAAGCCCCGACTTCGCAGGTGGAGGGGGTCCCATCACCACGTCAGTGACTGCCACAGACGCAGCGTCGGAGGCGTCACCCTTCGCCGTCTTGCGAGGTTTCCCCACAGGAGGCATAATAACAAAAATTCAAATTAAACAACTCACCAAATAAGCACAGCAAAAGAATAGTCAATGAAACACAGCCAGTCGTCAACAAAAGAACCAAATAAACACAACCGAAAACCGGAATATAACTCAAAAACAATGTCAATTAAACGCGCCGATTCGTCAACAAAATCACACTCTGGTAGCACCAACACCCACCGCATGAGTATGGTAACTCCACTCCGTTATTCCTCTTTAACCTCACTTTCAGAAATTGCTACTGACTACTGACCTTGAAGTCAAAAACTGAAACACCACAGAATTACCCCAGGGAGTCTCAATTTTGCAACAACAATTCTTCACAATTTAATAACACTAATACAAGCAAATCACTGTGTTTTCACACACGATATTTGGACTACGCAAATTTTCCGCTTTAAAAAACTCGTCTTTTCTCCTCAACAGCCAAACTAAAAGTCATCATGGACTTATTGTGGAATTTTAGCTATGGACTTTATTGGCTTGTGTTGGGGCTTGCCATTGTTGCCATAATTACCAGCTGCATGCGTAACGGTGTTGCCAGTTTGATTCTTTTTGGGGTATTTTGGTTTTACACCATTTGAATTTACCGTACATAAATCGAAATTTGTAGCAACTACAAGAACATTTGATACTAATAATGAAATAGTATAAAAAGATGGCGCAATGCGGTTAGTTAGACTAGTTTTCATTTGGCTGTCACAAAGTAAAGTCTGTTTAGGCGCAAATAAAAAGGGTTGTAAAAGCGAATTTGCTGTATTAAGACAAAGTGCAGAAAAGTTACAGTGCAGTAAATAAAAAAAGAGACAAACTGTAAAACATCAAAAAAGTAGTATTTTATTTCATTGTAGCGCAATATAAACGAACTCAAACGTTTTAAAAAGGTTAAAACGTAACAATATTAATAGACACAGCTGCTACAAACAATTATATTAGTACTAGCTGTAAGATAGGAAAGCCAATAGAAATTCATCCTGTGAAAGTCAAAACACCCGATATTCTGTAGTAAATACGAAAAAAAATAATAATAATTACTGTTCTGAACCACCATTTAACTTTTTATAAAACAGAGGCCCTTCAAGAATTGGATGTGGCTTTGGGAGAACAGGAATTAATATCAGTCAAAGCAGAGATCAGAGATCTTTGACTACAGTTTAAAACATAAATATAGGAAAGAAATTAGAGAAAACGAACAAAAACTAAATTATACAGAGACAGAGAGAAGACATTGAAAAGTTAATGGAAAGGAATAATAAAACTAACGAAATATTGCCATTTACTACAACCATTCAGGCGCCCATTAAAACAAAATCAGATATTAATAAACACAATTGAATTAGACTTAGGTTCTTTAGCTCTTTAAGTGATCGTTCTTTTTAGTTCAGCTCATTTAAATGAACTAGGTCGTTCACTTAGTTCAGTAGTTCACTACTCAGTTGACTTCACATAAATTATTATTATTTTGTAGAAAATCTTAGTTTTCAAATATTTCGCTTTGTGGACGTTTTTCAATTATAAACATTGAATATTTTGACATAATTATAAATATATTATTTTTTGATGCGTTTTGCAAATATAATTTAACGATATCCATGGATTATTCTTTTTAATAATAAGTCTCTGCTGCGCAAGAAAAACAACTTCACCGGACAAACAACTTCACCTTATATAATTTCACCATGGCGCAACCGTTGCCACAATCTACTTTGACTGATCATTGATTTTTCAAAAATTGCACACATATAGTGGATATGTATATAATTTTTTTGCAGATAATTTTTGAAACAACATTTTATTCCGGTTATTTTTAAGGGTATTTTTTTTAAATTTTAATAATTAAGAATTTGCAATAACATGTTATTGCAGGTAAATTTTAAAAGTTTATTTGTCGCAAAATTTGCAAATGTACACTAGCATTTGAGGCAGATTTTTTTATTTTATTGCCGGGGTTTTAATTGATTTTTACATAAATGTCATTGAATTAATTATTTCTTTAAGGGAGACTTAAAATTAATGTGAAATTATTCTCTGTAGGCATTCGTTTTTCCATTTTTTATATTCTTTTGAATGATTTAGACCGTTAGAAAAACTGAAGTCAGCGAGACAAAAGACATATTTAAAATAAAAAAAGAGAAAACAGAGCAAAATAAATTGTGTTGGTTTTATAACTTTTTCATACGAGTTTTCAATTGTTTATTTATTTATAAAAGAAAAAATATATTATATATATTTAATATATTTTTTAATATAATATATTATATATATTTAATATATTTTTTAACATATTATTTCTTTTGCTTAATTTGCATATTAAGATTGTTGCAGCACTGCTTATAATGGGTCCGCTATTTAACGTTTTTTTTTCAACTAGTGCTTATTTCGTGAATGATAACACTTATCTCATGTCTGGTTTGACAGATAATTAGTTTTATCCTTCCGCTGAACGAATATGGTTGTGTATACGCTTGAACAACGCTGGGAATCTGATCTTACAGAAGATGCCGATTTTGCCAAAAAAAATCATCTTTTCAGATGAAGCTCATTTTGATCTTTGGTTTCAACAGGACGGCGCTACGTGCCACACAGCCGAAGCTACACTCGATGTTTTGCGCCCTATTTTTGAAGATCGCATTGTCAGCCGCAGAGCTGATGTCGTTTGGCCACCTCGGAGCTGCGAATTGACACCGTTGGACTATTATTTGTGGGGTGCCGTCAAAGATAAGTGTTACGCCAACAAGCCAGAGACAATTGACGATTTAAAGGACAATATTCGTGAAGCCATTGATGAAATACAGCTGCACACAATCGATAATGTGCTTAAAAGTGGACCGATCGTGTAGGCTACTGTATGGCCAACCGAGGCAGCCATTTGAATGAAATTATTTTCCATTATTAACCGAAGGATTGTACTTTCAAATAAAAAAAGAAATTTGAGAAAATATTCAGTAGTTTTTTTTTATAGCATTTTCAAATTTTGGCGGACTCTATATATAGTATTTACAAATCATTTATTTTTCCAATTAAGTGTCAAACATATCTATGAAACAAATATGAACGAAGAAGAAACAAACGAAAAGAAACATGAACTACGGAGCCAATGGAACTTATTGTCTGGCAACACTGATTGTGCATGTTATTTTCAGCGTGGCACTACCAACGTACATTATATAAGAAATAGAAGGTAGTTCCACTCGAAATTGTTTGACAATAAATGAGATTCTTGAAGTTTGTTTTATATGGAAAGATTTAAAAAAGCGTTGCAGAAAAAGGATCAATATTCCCAGCAATTTTTCACAATTTTAATTTAATCAAGATTTTAAATTTAAAATATTATATAGAATTTTGCGACATAAGTACCAACGTTAATTTCGAATATATAATGTATATATGTTTTTCAACCCAGGCTATTTCAGAATAAATTCTAAAAGATATGCATTGAAATGGGAAATTTGAAAGTTTTATTAAAGATTTGTTTTAAGTTGTTTTCTTTTTGATTTTTTGTTTGCACATTTAACATTTTGTTTTGCCTTATATTACGGTTTAATAATCGAATTCGAAGAAAAACAATGTATGTGAAAAATGGGATTTTGTAAGCAGGGTATGGTAGCACAAATTTCAACATAAATGTCAGTTCGCCTTTATTGTCAAATGGTAATATGTCAGAAAAAATGAGAGAGTGACACTACCTTCTATTTTCTTATATCAGGCCAACGTATGTTCTTTTCAGACTCATTCTAATGACCGGCTCTCTTAGCTCACTTGTGTGAGTAGTTCAATTGTATTAGGTCGTTCACCAACTACCCAAGTCTAAATTGCATCAGTGAAAACAAAACTGATACCGAATACGTACCGTGTACCGTACTAAACCTCCTAGTTGAAGTTCATCTCCAGTATACCAGATCACGACGACTTAATCGAAATAAAGAGAGGACTTGATCAAATAATAGATAATAGTAATAAGCAGAAAATAATAAACTCACGGTTTGAAAAAATTTTTAGAAACATTAGATTCTAAAGATAATAATCCACGAAGTATATCTTGAACTTGAAGCTATAACCAATACAATATATTATGCAAAAAATTTAAATATTTAAAATTTAAATATTTATTCATTAAATTTAAATAATGTAAAAGAAATCATATTCAATGAGGCTTTTCACTTACCTTTAATAAGTATTCTAAAGTATTCAGACATTCACGATTGTTAATCAAGCCGTAATTACAATTTATAAATATCCTATAATAAAAAACTATATAATTATATAATATATACCCTCTAGCACATAAGCAAAGAAAATTAGAATTAGATAAAAAGATTGCCGTTTGATTACATTTCAGTAACTCAATGTAAAAACTCCATAGGCAAGAGAATCTGTAGAATTAACAAGCCCAATAATTGTACTATAAATGTCTTAGAAAATAAGCCAGCTCAATGTGAAATAATTCAGGAAAATAATGCACCACTCACAATACTACAGAACGGTAACATTCTCACTGATAATGAACATATTTAGAACGTCTAAATAATCGAAGGGCCTAAGTAAATCCGATTTAATATCTCAATAAGTATAGATGCCAAAAATTATTTAAATCACCATCAGGAAATTAAGGAAGCTATTCATCAAAAACGTGATGAACAAATGGAAATCCTTCTTATCTTATCTTATCTTATCTTATCTTATCTTATCTTATCTTATCTTATCTTATCTTATCTTATCTTATCTTATCTTATCTTATCTTATCTTATCTTATCTTATCTTATCTTATCTTATCTTATCTTATCTTATCTTATCTTATCTTATCTTATCTTATCTTATCTTATCTTATCTTATCTTATCTTATCTTATCTTATCTTATCTTATCTTATCTTATCTTATCTTATCTTATCTTATCTTATCTTATCTTATCTTATCTTATCTTATCTTATCTTATCTTATCTTATCTTATCTTATCTTATCTTATCTTATCTTATCTTATCTTATCTTATCTTATCTTATCTTATCTTATCTTATCTTATCTTATCTTATCTTATCTTATCTTATCTTATCTTATCTTATCTTATCTTATCTTATCTTATCTTATCTTATCTTATCTTATCTTATCTTATCTTATCTTATCTTATCTTATCTTATCTTATCTTATCTTATCTTATCTTATCTTATCTTATCTTATCTTATCTTATCTTATCTTATCTTATCTTATCTTATCTTATCTTATCTTATCTTATCTTATCTTATCTTATCTTATCTTATCTTATCTTATCTTATCTTATCTTATCTTATCTTATCTTATCTTATCTTATCTTATCTTATCTTATCTTATCTTATCTTATCTTATCTTATCTTATCTTATCTTATCTTATCTTATCTTATCTTATCTTATCTTATCTTATCTTATCTTATCTTATCTTATCTTATCTTATCTTATCTTATCTTATCTTATCTTATCTTATCTTATCTTATCTTATCTTATCTTATCTTATCTTATCTTATCTTATCTTATCTTATCTTATCTTATCTTATCTTATCTTATCTTATCTTATCTTATCTTATCTTATCTTATCTTATCTTATCTTATCTTATCTTATCTTATCTTATCTTATCTTATCTTATCTTATCTTATCTTATCTTATCTTATCTTATCTTATCTTATCTTATCTTATCTTATCTTATCTTATCTTATCTTATCTTATCTTATCTTATCTTATCTTATCTTATCTTATCTTATCTTATCTTATCTTATCTTATCTTATCTTATCTTATCTTATCTTATCTTATCTTATCTTATCTTATCTTATCTTATCTTATCTTATCTTATCTTATCTTATCTTATCTTATCTTATCTTATCTTATCTTATCTTATCTTATCTTATCTTATCTTATCTTATCTTATCTTATCTTATCTTATCTTATCTTATCTTATCTTATCTTATCTTATCTTATCTTATCTTATCTTATCTTATCTTATCTTATCTTATCTTATCTTATCTTATCTTATCTTATCTTATCTTATCTTATCTTATCTTATCTTATCTTATCTTATCTTATCTTATCTTATCTTATCTTATCTTATCTTATCTTATCTTATCTTATCTTATCTTATCTTATCTTATCTTATCTTATCTTATCTTATCTTATCTTATCTTATCTTATCTTATCTTATCTTATCTTATCTTATCTTATCTTATCTTATCTTATCTTATCTTATCTTATCTTATCTTATCTTATCTTATCTTATCTTATCTTATCTTATCTTATCTTATCTTATCTTCAAACGCCAACCTCAAATTTGGGACATACAATACAAGAAATTTTGAAATATTTAATCCCTATAGAATACCATCCTATACGATTTACCATTTACTGCACACTTGACACCTTCGGAACAATAAGTCGGTACATTCATGATAAAATTATATAACCACTATAATTGCTGAACACATATATGGAATAAAAATGGAAAGATTGAGAAAAGAAATAAATCGTGTAAGTGAGAATTTTTTTTTTTTTTAGAGGGCAATTAGTACCTATTAATAGGAACGGCTAATTAGTATGGACAAAGAAAAAATTAATTTTTAGACAATTAATTCTATAAAATACGTAGAGAAACAATTTTATAAATAGTTATTAGGTAAGCAAACATATTTGTAATCTTCAGATATAAATAATCATTAAGTAAACAAAATTACTTTCAGGACAAAGAACTGAGTTAACAAACATGTTTGTAATTTCCAACATGTTAAGAAATATTCTTTAATGTATAGAAAATCCATAAAAATTAATTTTTTTTTATGTTGTGTATATCAAAATTGATTTTTATTTTCCAGATACGTTACTATTCTATATTTAAAATGAATTTTGGAAATATCCGAAGTGGTTCTTAATTCTCAGCAAAATGAACATATTAGTTATGAATTTATGCTTTCAATTGTCGCCTAGAGTATGTAAAGATCGGTGTTTAGAAAACATTGATGTATCGTTTGAATCCCTAGTTATTCTGGCATTAAATGATTCATTATGACTTGCCATACATTCTGCTTATAAAGCGCAACTTGATATTCTGAGCTGTCAAACAATAGTTATCAATTGTTATCATGCAGCTAAAAATCATTTTTTGACCAATTGATTTTTTGGTATTTTTATAATATTTGGATTGGAATCATCTAGAATAAAAACTAGATAGCATTACTTCTTTTTATTTTAATAATGGGTTGTAAAAAATGTATGCAAAACAATACGTATTAAAGACGTATTTTTTTCAGAACGTTCTTTTTTCATATTGCAATTTTTGCTTAAATGAAAGATCCAATCCATGTGTAGTTTATAAAAACAGACATTTTAACAGTTATTAGCAATACATTTTACTTAGATTATTTTTTTAAGGATAATTTTGCGAAATTGTTGTATTCTAACCAAAAATAATTATTTCCGTTAATAATAATATATTCTAACCAAAAATAATTATTTCCGTTAATAAAAATGTTTAATACTATATACCATATATATTTATATACTTTTTAATGCCAAGTTTAAAAACATTTATTCAGAATATTGTCGTTTAAAAAACGCATATCAAAATTGGTTTTTTTTCTCAAAAAAAAAGTAAGTTATCAAACTCCCGTCACGTTCAATGCGCGTCTATTAATAAAAACAAAATCTTGTAATCACTTCCAAGAAGAGTATTCAAAAACCGAAACCAACAACCAGTTAACCTATTCTGTCGTTTTAAAAAAACCCGATTTCGAATATTTTGTATTTTCGAATTATTCAGAACCCGGTTTTTGAGTCTCGGTTACCAGGTTTTCTCTTTTTATGCACCAATGACTTTTTTAAATTAGAATTAATATTTTTTTTCTACTAAAAGAAAAACACCCTGTCGATATGTTATATTCTGTAATTTTTTTTATAACTTATGAAATTATGTTGAAGGATTTCCTTAGTAGAAGTCTAGATTAGGCATTATAAAACTTCCTATATTGAAGAGAATAAGGACAGTTTTGAGTGTTTGAGTTGTTTGCAAACTTGTTGCCATTGAGATTGATTCTGATTAGATTGATTGATTTATGATTAAATTAAAAGCTATTAAGATACATGGAAAAATTCATGAAAATACTATTTGGACTTAATGCCAGTGATGGTCGGCGGCAAAAATTTAAAAAAGATATGGCATTCGGCTGCTTAAAATTTGTGCAGAGAAACTTCTTGCTTTTCAAGAACATTGGAAAAATTTTGTACAGAAAATATTTGATTATACAAAGTTTTTGAGATTAAAATGTAATTAAATAACAAACGTGTTTGGATATATCTGTATTATTAACGCAAACTTGATAAAATGTAATTTTAAATGTACGAACAAAAATAAAAAATCCAATTAGAAACCTGAATAAAATCAAAACATGCAAAAATTAGTTCACGTTTCCGCAAGTTCTCTGTAATAATAATGTATAATATACACATTTTTTATGAAAAAACCGGTTAACCGCTTTTGCTTCCATAAGCCGAAAAAGGTTATTAAAAACAAACGAATATTTTCGTAATTTTCGAAAACTGTTTTTTTTAAATCCCGTTTTTTGAGTACTCTATTTTTAAGTTCATAGTATCACTTCCATGATATTTATTTTTGTCCCATAGTGTTATTTTAACAAACATATACAGTTTGATAGATATTAGATTGATTTGGCTATGTTTATAAGATTTGGCTATGTGTATACATACATATGTATTTTTGTTTTACTTTTTTATATTTAATTTAAGGTAAGGCTGGACGAAAATATGCTCAGCATGGATATGCAAAGATCTCATCTTAATCATAGTATTAGTTCGTTACCATCAGCTTCGATTCATCATGCCAGCGCGGTTGGGACACACCATCATCATCACCATTTTAATCACACGCATCATCTTCATCGACATCAGCTTCACTGTAACAATCATCAGCACTGTAATAATAGCAATAACAACAGCAATAATAATAGTGGAAACAGTAACAGCAACACCGCTGGCCAACAACAAGAATACAACTCGCAAACACACCATCATATACAGCAGCATTTAGATTCTAGCGTAATGCAAAACAGCTCAAATGAGCATAATAGTCACACTCAACTTACTCAACACACACTGCAATCAACGCAAACTTATGATGTCAAATCCAAAGGTATGAATGCATGCAATTTCAATATACATACATACATACTTACAGACAGACAAATATTGCATATAATCGGTTGTATTTATTGTTTTAGTTAGTGAAAACAAGAAATATCATCGAAAGTATACTCTTGTGCCGTGGCTCGATACAAACACTGCTTTTTCTCTTATGTTGTCTTCTTCTTATCAATAACATTCTCCGCTCGTATACGGATACGATATATTTTGCATTTATTTATTGCTCGAAGGAACAAGATTTTAGTGAAAACAAGAAATATCATTGAAAGTATACTCTTGTACCGGAGCTCGATACAAACACTGCTCTTTCTCTTATGTTGTCTTCTTCTTATCAATAACATTCTCCCCTCGTATATGGATATGGTATATTTTACATTTATTTATTGCTCGAAGGAACAAGACTTTCCAATTTAATCTATAGATTGCTAATAATCTTGCTTCATTCCATAATTTGTCGATCATAGCCCTTTCTTACGACCCTTTTATTTAATTACGTAATTAATTTATTTTGCCCATTTTCTGCAAAACACGAGATCATCCAAAAACAGATCCACTCGATTTCGTCTATCGGAAGAGTATTATCATTTCCCAGGTATTTCAACTTCGTTCTTTTTTGTCGCACCGTGTAATCGCACGATTTTTCAAAAGTTGCTTAACTTTTTGGACGCGTAATATATTGTTACATTTTAACTTTATTAAAACGTTTGAGTTCTTTTGAATTGCGTTAAATAAAATAAATACCACGTAGTTGTTGTTTCACTTTATTCGCTTATTTATTTAACTTGCACTTGTACAATTATAACCATTAAGTATCCAACTTATTTATCTTGCACTGAATATTCGCTTAATACACAAATACTCAACACTATTATTTACGCCTTAACACGACTTTATGATTGCAAAACTATAACTGAACTAACTAATTGTAAGGTGCCACCTTTTATACACAATTGATATTGCTTCCGAATCTACTTGTTCTTACCACAACATTCGATTCATTTCCTTTAATTTCAAATGTAACAATCAAAATCGGTACGGTACCACCGTTCAATACGCAAGTGGTAACGCTGTTAATAGCACAGATAATGTGATGCGGCAGATACATTAACAGCCAATTAACAAATCAATAAATTCTCCAATAAAGTTCATAGCTAAAACAACTACTACGCTAATTTAGTGTATCTTTTTTAAGCATTGTTTATTTTCGTAAATATTTATATATATGGTATTTGTTTTTGTTGCACAACTTTAGCAGTTGTAAGAATTTTTGTGTTTAAAATTTGTTAATAATCGCATGTTTTTTATGAGGTGCTTTAACAAATAGCAGAATAACTCTGTCAATTTCCAATGGATTTTAAAAAACGAAGTGGCATTTTATTCTTTCATGGCCATTTATATAGAAATTCAGATGTGATGGAAAGTGTTTTTATTTCACGTATTTTGATTTTATCAATGGCCATCAATGGAATAAAAATCAGATTCTGCGACCCCTAATAAAATAATAAGTTGGAAATTTGTTGAGTAGTTTAATCGACTGAAGTTGAAAAATAAAAACTAAATGTTAATATCATTGTAGTAAAGTCAGATAAAGTTACCAGAGAAGAATTTTCTAAAAATGGTTGCGTTGCATACACAATAAACTGCCTTCCAGATAAATGGTAAAGAACGTGGGATAATGATCTTTCTACCTCTAAGGGAGCTGGCAAATCTTATTCCGTCATAAATGTATCCAGGAGCTTGCATTAAAAAATTAACTTAAATCTAAAATAGGCTTTCAACAGAAACACCGTAAAGTTTTGCAGAAAAATGGGATATACGATCATACCTCAAAGCATTGTTGTACAACACCTTTAACTTATGTTTGTTATCAGAGTTACAACAGGCTGAAAGTTCACAGCCATAAAGAAATGCCAAAACAAAATGCGCTTTAGCAAGTAGTTTCTTTATATGTAGGGGCGCGTAATACCATGTTTTATGTATTGACCAAAGTAACGTCGATTTAGAGTACGTGTATTTATATGATTCGACCATGCAAGGGTTATGTTAAGAGTTATATCAAGATTTCTAGTTATATTCACGACATCAATTCTTTCCCCCTTTTATAACACAACTTTAATAATAGTTCTTGCGCGAATAACAATGCACTTGGATTTAGTCAAAATAAGCAAAAGATCGTTTGCAGTCGTGGGAACTTCTGACATTCTCTGTCCCTAAATAAACTGGACCAATCAAACATTATTGTAAATTAATCAAAAGGATACTTTAATCAACCATAACAAACACTTTCCAATAATAGAGTAAAATCAAAAAATTTATCATGTTATTATTTCGCAGTAAAGGTAGAAGTACATACTACGCATTAGTGCGCATGTGAGCTCCAGACTTCTGTCAAAAAAGTTAAACTAGTGTACTTTCATAGGATGGGGTACATAAAAAATATTTTAACAATTTGGCGGCAGAAAGTTAGTTAACTTTGAACTTTTTGACGCGTTGTGTACTTTTGACAGTTGTCAGCTGACAACAAATAAGTATTTTAAAGGAATATGAATCATTTATCAATATACTCATAGGGAAACAAATAAAACAAACAGCTGACAGAGAACATATTTTTAACGCGTGTTATGTAACTTAAAATTTTTTTAAATGCACGATAATTGACGACAAATAAACACGTGTTATGTACTTCTACCTTAAGTTCTTTGAAATATCAAGCAATGGCGATACACATCTACGATTTGAGCGAATTCCTAATTGCATATCATACAACTAATCATTCGTCATATTGATGACGGTAATAGTCCGGCTTTCGTATTGTATACTTGTAAAGTGTTGCTTAGACCCATTAAGCATTAAACACAAAGTATCAGCTAAAGTTTGAAGCGCAAATAGTTCGGAGATACTAAGAGTAATTGGTTCAAGAAAGGAAATAGCGTGCTACTTTGGAAACTTGGTTGTTAAATTAACTCATTCTAAGCAGGCGTGTCAATTTGGGAACACCTAGTTTTTGACAAATAATAAAAATTTCTTGTGAAAATTAATTAAAGTAATATGTTTTTAGTAGTCAAAGGCGAAGTCATTATATAAAATATAAAATATTTTTAAAAAATCATACAAATTTTTTTATAATTCTTTTAATTCTTTGGTTTTTTGGCATTACTAATAATACAAAAATAAGATCATTAAATAAAAACGGTTTTCGCAGCAAAAAAATACGCAAAAAACCGCTTGTTTCAAAGAAAACATATTTACTGATGAATCCAAATTTAGTATATTTTATTATGATGGAAGGGAAACGTATGGAGAAAACCCAGTACTGCCTTAAATAGAAAAAATGTCGTTTGCACTGTTAGGCACAGCGGTGGCAAAATTTAATTTCATCAATGGAAAAATGGACTGATTTAAAATTAGGGATGTATTACAAGACAATTTGAAGCAATTGGTCGATATGTTGAACCTTAGCTTAAGCTGGATATTCCAACAGGACAATGACTATAAACATACAGCCTTAGTTGTCTGAGACTGGCTTCAAGACAACTGCGCACTCTTTTACAGAGCCCTGATTTAAGCGTAATTGAGGATGTTCAAGACATATTGGAGCAATAAATTAGAATTTATAGCAACACAAGTACCGTGACGCTTATAATAAACTACAAGAAAACTGGCTAAACATTACTCCTCAGAAGGCGCAGGCTATAATAGATGCAAATGGTGGCCCAATCAAATACTAAAAATATTTCTAATAATTTTTGAGATATCATATTAGCTTCTTTGGGAGTGGCGTGGTGTAGTGGTTAGAGCACACGCATAACAACACAAACGACCCAGTTTCGAGCCCCAGCAGAGGACATGACGAAGAAAAAATTTAACTGTGGTTTCGAATGTTTAATAATAATAATAAAAAAAGGCTTCAACTTCCCTCCAGACAACTCCATCTAAAAAATAAAATAAAGAAAAAAATCCTCTGACCCTCCTCGCATACCTCTGGCGATGGGAAAAAATTACAATGCTAAAGTAAAGATCACCACCAATTAGCAAAGATCTTCACCACTCCACAAAAAAAAAATAATATGTAGGAAGCTACAGCGGGTTAATCATCTACTTAGCTTGAAATATCAAATTGATTAAAGAAACTGAAACAAAGCAATAGATGCTTTGTGGGAAAGTCAATATGCTCCCTAGAGGAGTGTCGGAGAAAAAAATATTAGCTTCTTAATCTGTATGTACAATGTATGTACATCATTGGATTTTTGGAATTATATTTCTTACTTTTCTCTCTGTGATGTTTTTGTTTGTTTTTTGTTAATAAAAATGATTTTTTTTTTATTCTTAAAGCCAGAACTCAGGCACCCTACTCATGCAGTGCATTGTGCTGGTACTAGGAAAATAGGTTGAGGAAGGAGGATGGATAGAGTAGTGTCTATGGAGGTTCGATTTAAATTTGCTCATGTCGTAAGTGGCAAGAAAGACATTCACAGGAAGATTGTTCCACAAACGAACAGTGTGACCAAAGAACGAATGCGTTGTGTGATTCACTGGACAATCAACTACAAATGGATGAGCTCTACGAGAAATACGAGCACTACGTAAGAATATATAAATACTAGGAATTAGTTCCTTAATTTCGTTATAGTACCGATAGAACAATGAAACACACGCCATACTGCGACGATGCTGAATCGATAGAGTTGGCTACCCTACCGTCATTAATAAGAACCTTCGCCCTCTCCTGTACGCGGTCGAGAAGCTCCAAAATAGAGTTTGAAGCACCGGCCTATACATGAGAGTTGTATTCCAATTTCGGTCGGATATGGGTCTTGCAAATATTAAGGAGATTAGATGAAGTGAAGTAATTCAAGCACCGTCTTAAAAAACCGAGGCACTTGAATGCTTCTTTAGACACTTGAAATATGGGATCACTCTAACGAACGTCACAGTGAATTATCATGCCCAAAACATCAAGAGTATCTGATTCCTCAATATCTACATTACCCATGGACACAGATAACAAGACGCCACCACGTCTGTGTGTTAAAAAACATCATTGGGTCTTACGCGCATTAAAGTCGACCCTCTTCGCGCAACCACACTCAGATATTTTCGCCAGCTCGCTTGTAAGCGTGTTGTTCATATTCCGCCTTTTCGCCCCAATCCCCAAAAGGCTCAGCCTACGATCAAAAGAGTATGAATGACAAATATTGCTGTCATCTGCAAAAGATTAGATAGGATTAGAAGTAAGAAAAAGAAAGTCGTTAAGAAATATTAGAAATAGAGCTGGAGAAAGAACAGAGCCTTGCGGTACCTTATAGTGCGATTTCTGAGAAAGTTGATTATGAATCGAAAGAAGTGACTACCGATACCAAAAGCGATAATTTGAAGAAAATCTCCTTCATTCGTTTTTTTTTTAAATTATTGGCTTTCGAGAATTAGAAGAAATTTTTGGGGGTATATAGAGTTTTGTAGTGTGCTAGTCTGTCAACTCGGATTCGATTCGCAGACTCTGGTCATCACACCGAACATATGGTCTTAGTTACCCTGCTTGTAATAGTTGTAATATAATTTATAATCGTATTCTAATTTAAATAAATTAATAAAATAATCTATCCGTCTTTCTGTTAATGTGCCACCTATTTATCTTTATAAAGAAAATATTAAGACAACGTTTAAAGCCTCCCGTTATTATTTTTGTTGAAATGTACGTTAATAAATATAATTTTTTGAGGAAGGTGCCACGCCCATTCTTTCTATGGAGTTAATTTTTTAGCCTAATGTGTACCTTCATAAGAGAATGGCATATGGAATGTGTGTAGAATCTATTTTTTATATACCGTACTACCACTACGTGCTCCTTAAGAATGGCTTATGAAACCAAAATTCTCATTTTACCCCTTATTAGTCCCTTGAAATGTATGTTAGCAAATAGAAGATAATGTTTCAAAACGCAAAAGTACGTGTCATTTCAGAAGAAACTTCTCAGATTTTAACCACTTCCACATTTAAATTGGAAAAAAATATATCCTATTGGTAAGAAGTTCAAGTACACTGATATGTATATCCAGAAGCTCTTATAAATATACATACATACGTTAGGTGGATCTATCTTAGGGTGGTCCTTATTTTTCAACTTTGCTCTTTCAAGCGTAGCTCCCCTTAAAAATTTTCGTTATATTTGAAAAATATTATCAAGATTCGGCAATGTTGAAACGTGGCGCATCGCTCTTGAAATTTGGTTTGAAAACTTTAAGGATAAATTCGGGAGACCTTACAATTGGGGGTTTAGTATAAAATGTATTGAGACGGCAAAAGAGTCTCCGTCTCCGCTAGTACACTACAATGGTAACAGGATAAATGCGGAAGACCTTGCTACCAGCTATTTTTTAATTTATTGTTAATAAAGTACTGTGTGCTCGTGTCATATGTTAGTGTACTGTCGTGTTATTATTTAAGCTTGTCTGTGTGTTGTATTTGTCATTTTATGTACTTTGTAACGTCACGTTAAAAAGTTGCTAAAAAATCAAACGATATATTATTTTATTTCCAAAGAGAACATTTGTTCATATCAAGATAGAGTTTCCCATAATGTGCTACAATTTAAACCATCAATTGTTTGTCTTCTTCATTCTTGGATAAAACGAAATTAAAACCTTTCATTAGCTTAACTGCTTGTCCTGCCGAATCATTTTCAGCATTCATATTTTGAACGATATTAAGGCCAACGCTAAAACTGGGTTCATTTTCCCAAATTTGGGTTCAAAAAGTACGTTGGAATACCAAACCATTGGTAAAAGTGATGTGAATCTTGCGATATAATATATTCAATATTCTTGTTAAGATATTGGCTTACAGCGTGAAGAGTTACGACCATTTTTTTTAATTCAGATTATCCAGAGCTTGCACCATAAACTTTTTAACTCATATGATATCTTTGGATCAAACAAGGTCAACGGTGCTGTTTTTGGAGTTAAATAGTACTTATCTTGTCATCAATACTCCTATAATCATGCAAATCTTTAAGTAATTGAAATCCTGCATAGAGGCTTCTGCTTCAACTGGTGCTTGTATTTTTTATTAGGTACACACTTACAGCAAATATACAATAATGTAATCTCTAATACTGTTTAATTTCAATTGTGTATTTTTAATTCAATTCAAAAATAAATATGACTTAAGGCAATAAATAGCTTTCGACATTCAACAAACATGAAGAAATACTTCAGGTTTTTTTAAGGTAAATAGCGAAACTGTATCACCAAGAAAAACTATACTCAATTCAAAAAGTTCTTTATAATCATCAAGTGGTTGTTTTACTTCAAGACTTTTTTTATTTTACATTATAAATGTACATGATATTAATATTCACTTCATTTAAGGCCTCAGCTCCAAACAGGCATTTTTGAGGCAAGTTGGCAATGGTTTATAAATTAATTTGGTCTTATCGGAATTCAATAATAAGCCATTTAAACGAGCAAATTCAAATAAAAGAGACGCATCTCTCGCCATATGTGTTCTGAGGATAATATCTTGCTTATATGGGTAGAACAAACATATGTCATCAGCAAACATATACAATTGACCAGTAAAATTTAAATTTTGTATGTCATTCAAGTAAATTAAAAATAATAGATGTCCAAGTCCACTTCCCTGTGGTACACCATATTCTACATTACCAAGAAAACTTTTGCATTGTCCGATCTGTACATACTGTTTTCTGTTGATAAAATAATTTCGTAACAATAATAGTTCCCGTCCTCGGACACTATAATATTCTAGTTTCTGGAGCATTATGTCATGATCGACAAGATCGAAGGCCTTTGAAAGATCAAAAAATAAACCCGCTACTCCACTAAAACCCTCATCCAGACCCTTACAAACATAACTCACTACATTCAAGACAGCGTCTTGGGTACCTATGCCTCTTCTGAATCCAAATTGGTATATATCCTCTAGATAAGCAAAGAGTTTATCATACACAAGTTTCTCAAATATTTTGTCTAGAGTAGAAAGCACAGCAATTGACCGATATTTATCCGCAGTGCATGCATGAGCAGTGTTTGGAATGGGTACTATTTTGTGAATTTTCAAAATACCAGGATACTATGAAGTTGTAATTATTTTATTGAAAATTTCAACTAAGATGGTTGAAATTCCACCAATACATTCCTTCACAAACTTTATGGATATGTTATAAAATCCAGGAGATTTATTTGATTCCATTTTACACACAATATTATTAACATCGTTCAAATTGACGACATCGAGATTAAAACGTCTTCGTGATGTCCTAAGTGTCCCTAAAGAGTCCCCAGGCAAAATATAAATTTTCCGCTTAACTTCCTTTACATCAGAAATAAAGTAATTATTTACATAATCTGCTTTGCTCTGTTCATCTGTAATAATTCTACCTTGTGAGTCTTTAAATCTAACATCACTAGTCTTTGATCGACCAAGTGTATCGTTGATAAATTTCCAACTCTTTCTCGGATCACTTTCAGCCCTATGCAGACTATCAGTATAATAATTTTCTCTACATTCTCTAATGGACACTCTAATAACCTTGCTTAATCTTTTCAAGTTCATCGCAATATTTTCCTTATTCCTCAATCTGCGTCTCCTCTCTAATAATTTATATTTAAACAATATCAGCCTTTGAAGATTACTACTTATCCACGGAGTTAATTCAAATTGTAACGGTTTCCGTAACTTTGTAACAATCGTCGAGTTACCAACAGCTGATTCAATGCATGATATCAATGAATCCGTCAAATCATAGGCATCAAAATCTGAGTAATTACGTGGTAATGTATCTCTTAGGTTGTTCTTAGCTTTGTCATAGTCACAATATGTTTTTAATTTATCAATAAATCTCACACTCTGAAAGCTATTCTTCAATTTACATGATAGTATATTATGATCTGAGAGTGTACACTCAACAGAATCAATATAAAGCCTTTCAGACAAGTTACTAAAAATATGATCAATGCATGTTTTACTCCCTGGCCTTGTGACAAGGTCATGAGCACTATCGCAATCATAGCTTTGAAACACTGAGTTCTTCAAGCTTTTCGAGTTTTTTAAGTTCTGTTTTGATTACGTTTAATTCTTGTCTTATTTTACCTCCTTCTCCTTTACATAAGTGATATTTGAAAACTTCGTTTTCGTTTTTGATTAGTCTCTCAAACTCTCTTCTACTCAAATTCGAGCATTGTGAGTGAAAATTCTTGCAGCAGTTGTCGCACTGGATGTAATCATTGGATTCTTCTTTGATTTTTCACATTGATCACAATATGTAATTTTTATTTTATTTGCAATACTTCGGCGAGCAGGTTTTTTTGATTTATTGGCATATTTGATTTATTGTAAATACTTTATGCTTTATTTTATTTGTTTACAAAATTTATATTAATTATAAAGCTTTAAGCACAAGAATTTTCGTTTTTTTTTTTACAAGAACGTTCTAAGTACAGATGAAAAGTACGTTTAGCTACTTTAAGATGCAATTTTAATAATTTTAGATACACTAACAATTGCATCGCTCAATTTTGTCAGTTTTATTCTAGTAATTGAAAACTCTTCTTAAAATAATTTCATAGATGTAATGACGGCAGGGTATATATAAAACAGCGATGCTTGTTCATATTGTACAGATTGGGAAGTTTTTCGGCTGGTTATTTATTCTCTTCGTGAATATTATAACCAGGGTTGCTAAAAGATAAAAATTTCTACCAAAAATTTTTTTGAAATCTGCCAAAATCAATTGAATCGCTATCCCTTATTACATAGCCTCTCAATTTAAATATCATACAGTATTTATTGATATTGCTTTTATAATTCCTGGAAAATTGTTTTTGTTTTATTTTTCTATAAAAAACTTAAAAAATTGTAATAAATTGATAATGCTAAAAAATCTTGTACAAAAAAAAATTCATACGCTTTGTTTATATTATTTCAAACGGCAACCATAATTACAGCAAAAAATATGTGTGTGAGCAGTATTGCTCAATTTAATTCAATTACAATGTTTTCAAACGTCAAGATAATGATTGCATAGAAAAAAAATGGTTGTCATTCCCAAAAGGATTCCATTTTAGTAAACTCGTAGGCATCAGGTTCAAATATAGATCTGAGACTTTCTAAAATAGTTAACTGTTTAGGGAGAATAAAGAGTCAAAGAATGACAGAACTACTTCAAATTGATAAGGCCGCTGCTGAAAGTTTGAGGAGATCCTTTAAACGAATCGATCGCATTAGTGAAC
Organism: Wohlfahrtia magnifica; assembly: GCA_023159175.1. Taxonomy (NCBI): domain Eukaryota; kingdom Metazoa; phylum Arthropoda; class Insecta; order Diptera; family Sarcophagidae; genus Wohlfahrtia; species Wohlfahrtia magnifica. Next base: position 133,899 of record JAKWBJ010000080.1, read on the forward strand.
AAGTGTTACATAGAAAAGTACATCACTTATACAAGCTAATTCTACTACAGAAACCTTAAAAAATAGTGACCAAATAAAGTGCATTAAAGTAAGTAGTCCTAATCAAGTGAATTTCGAAACTTTGTATCTATAAGTTCTCCTATTTTATTATAAATCAATGTGGGTTTTTAATGAAACCATTGATTAACTTTTTAAATTCATTTATTTATAGTATTTATTTTATTATTTATTAATTATAAAGTTACAAACTTATTTACATATTTAATATGTATGTATGTCTGTGTTTACATATTTATTTATTATTTATTTACTGATAATATAATATTAAAGATTTTATTATTGACAAATTATTATAATGAAATTTGTCAGCTAGAGTTTTAGTGAACGTCTGTCTGATTTGAGTGTCGAGTAAGAACTCAAGCTAAGAAAATGTCCGTTCGCTATAATCGAACGAGTCCTACGTTAACAAAGTTGCACTAATCAGTACGTCCGTGTCAGTCACAAAATACAGTGTCGCATTATTTAGTAAGTCCGTCCACTCCTAGTATTACGTCCGTTAATTCCCAATCCCACATTCGGCCATCCTGCACGATCATTCGACCCGAATGATGGGTTCCACTTTTTCATGTATTCAGCTACAGTATTGGTTCTCTTTGGGCCTTCGCCCTCACCAACTTTTTCAACCTCGTACCGATTGTGTTTCAAACTTTTAATCACCTTATACGGACCAAGATATTTCGATTTCAACTTGAGGCCTGGTCCATATTGAGTCCGTTTTATTGCCACCAGTTCGTTCTCCTTGTATGTAGGTGCTTGAACTCTTTTCTTGTTAGAAGACTTCTTATTCTCCGTCTGTATTTGCTCTATATTTGATCTTGCCTTGTCGCGAATTTCATCTCTTTGTTCATCCAATTCTTTTATAGCACATTCGTCGACTAATTTTTTAATGCTGTCTTGTGAATCGATTCTCATTTCACCTCCAGTAAGAATTCTAAATGGTGAAAATTTCGTACTTCGTGGAGGAGTATTGTTTATACACTGTTGTACTTTGTCCACATGTTTATACCACTGCTGCGGATTTTCTGCGCACATTTTCGATAACACCGACACCACTATTTTATTTATCCGCTCGACTTGCCCATTGCCTCTAGGGACTCCTGTAGCAATGAGTAAGTGTTGAATACCGTTTTCCTCGCAGTATTTTTCAAACAAATTGGACGTGAAAGCGCTTCCCCTATCTGAGATAATCCTTTCTGGATTCCCAAAAATTGCAGATTGGCGCTGAAGTCTATCAATCACTTCCTCCGCCCCAGTGCTTTTTGTCGGGTACAACCAAACGAATTTTGAAAACGCATCAACCACTACTAGAATGTGATTATACCTTTTTTTGGTCTCCTCCATAGGCCCAACATGATCAATATGATATGTCCTTAATGGTTTGTCCGATTTGTCAATTGAAGTTAGAAATCCTTCCGCTTTTCCCGTTTTTGCCTCTGTAATTATGCATTGTATGCAGCTACGCACAACTTTGTCAACCTTCTGCGAAATATTAGGTAAGTAAAATTCCTTTTCCACTAATTCACGTGTTTTCTTCGTCCCAAAATGGCCCTTTCGGTGTATACTGTGAATTATCTCTTCTTCCATGCTTTCGGGTATAACAACAAGTTCTTGATTGGGATCCTTAAAAACTATACCGTATTTCAAATAAAAGTCCTCATACTCGTTTTTCTCAAGAATTTTTCTAATAGCCTTAATCCAATTGTCCTGCAGCTGTGCTTGTTTGAGCCGATGCTTTATCGAGTCATCTGACAACAAACATGAAAACCTGCTCAAAGCATCTACGTGTCGCATTTTATTACCAGATCTATGCTCTATGAAAAAATCGAATTCCTGTAAAAACATGGCCCACCTAGACACTCTTAATGGAACATCTTTCTTTTTAATAGTCATTGCAAACGCGTTACAATCTGTTACGATTTTAATTTTGCGGCCCATGAGATATACTCTCCACTTTTTCAAAGCTTCGATGATCGCCAACACTTCGAGTTCGTAGGAATGATATTTTTGCTGTGCATCGGTTGTCTTACGGCTCATATACTCTACCGGATGTAAAAACTGATCATCTGCACTTTTCTGAAGTAACACACCACCGTAGCCATACATACTCGCATCCGTATGCACCTCAGTGTTAGCGTTAGGGTTATATAAATTCAACACAGGTGCGTTTATCAGACATTCCTTCAGTTGTTTAAAAGCTGCCGTCTGCGCTTCTCCCATTCGGAACGCTTCGTTTTTCTTTAGTAAATCGGATAACGGTTTCGCAATTGACGCATAGTCGCATACAAATCTTCTGAAATAAGATGTGAGGCCCAAGAAACGTTGAAGCGATTTCTTATCCTTTGGAACAGGAAAGTTTGCCACTGCCGATGTCTTTTCTTTTGATGGTTTTATAGTTGAATCTTCCACTATGTATCCCAGAAAATTAACCTTACTCATCAAGAATTGGCATTTCTCCCATTTGATTCTAAGGTCGTATTCTTCCGCTACGCGTAATACCTTCCGCAACTTTCCAATTCCCTCTTCTACATCACGAGATGGAATTATTATATCATCGATGTATATAACTATTGTGCCGTCTTGAATTAATTCTCTATAAATTGAAAAAATAAATCTCGAAAATACCGCTGGGGAATTAGAAATTCCGAATGGCACGTAATTAAATTCGTACTGCCCGTTGTGCGTCACAAATGATGTAAATTTTCTGGATTGTTCATCAACCGGTACATAAAAAAAACCGTTTCTCAGATCTAAAGTTGAAAAAATCTTAGCGGATTGTAATTTGTGTAACACATCATCGATCAATATCATTGGAAAATTATCCCTCATTATCTTTTCATTTAATTTTCGAAAATCGCAGCACAACCTTTTGCTGCCATCCTTTTTTGAAACGAGAACTATTGGTGATGAATATTCGGAAGTGCTTGGTCTTATAATGTCGTCTCGTAACCATTCCCCTATTTGTTTTTCTACAATTCCCTGGTCTTCAAGTGATAAACGACGGGGTCTCTGATATATAGGAATATCATCTGACAAAACAATTTTCATACTAATCGGTGATGGTTTTCGATTTACTGGGCTATAGTTTTTAATTAAATTTTCAATTTCGTCCGCAGTTTTTTTTGGCAAGTGCGACAAATTGTAATCATCTTCATCCTCTATAGCGACTGTTGAACAAAACTTATCGAAATCATCTTCAACTTTCTGCCCTTCTTCAATAAAATGTTTCTTTTTCGAAAAGTTAGCACCATTTGATGTTAATATTATGTCCGTCTGTTGTAAAATATCATTGCCAATCGCAGCCTCATAGGGGAATTTTTCGGCGACATAAAATCTTATATTGAATTCAAAGCCGTCAATTTTTACGACTCTATCAAAGCTTCCTAAAGTTGCTAACTCACCGAAATCAGCTGTTATAAAACACTCGCTGCCTTTAAAAATTTTACAATTTCGCATCCTTTTGAAAACATCCAATCTGATAATCGATATATCGCTTCCAGAATCGATAATAGCCGAAATTTTAAGATCATCCAAAATGACTTCCTTGAAAATACGATTCGCTTTCAACACACAGCTCATCGGAGAATCGACATTTCGTACCGCCGTAAAAACATTCCTTACCATACATGAATTATCATTATTCGTCTCCTTCTTAATATGTGCTTGAGCTTTCGTCCTACATTCAAATGATCTATGGCCCTGTTTACCACATGTAAAGCATTTAAAATTTCCCGATTTACAATATTTAGCAATATGATCGTCGCCTCCACAGTTATAGCATTTTTTACTCGCATTATTTGTTGACTTGGTCTTATCTGGCTGCCTGAAATCAGAAGTTGCCTTAGAGGTTGATGCCTGTAAGGAACCCCGAATTTTCTCGTATGTCCTTATTTTCTCTTTCAAGTCTTGTATGTTCTTCGCCTGATACAAAATGCTTTTACCGAATTTAGAATCAGGTATTCCGTCCGCAAAGTATTGAATTAGGCTGTCATCATCGAGCTCAATAGGTTTCCCGATCTCCATTAGTGTGTAGAGGTACTCCCGTAAACTCTCATTATTTCTTTTCCTACGATTTTTCAATATACGATGAACATCGATTGCAGCTAACTTAGTTCCAAATTCACTTATAAGAGCTTCCTTTAGAGAGATCCAATTTCTTATTCCGCCTTCACTTCGAATAAACATGCGTGCAGCACCCTTCAATAACTGTTTTGCGTAAATAAATTTCTGTAGATTACTCCATCCTACCGCCTCGGCATTATCCTCAAAATCAGAAATCCAATTATTAACCTCAATGTTATCTGTACCACAGAATGCAGTGAGAGAATCCTCAATATCACGTAGCGTGAATACACTTCTACTACCAATATTCGAACCCACATCAGCATATTCACATTCGGATTCGGAATCACGTACATTCAATCCGAAATGTGCTCTAAGTCGTTCACGCAATTCGTCCTTTCGTCCATTCGTAGATAAACCCAATTCCGTCAATTTACCCCTCAGGCCCTCAACTGTCAAAGCAAAAATCCCTTCCAAATCCATATTGTCCGTCAAATCCAAGACTGTCCAATTATATAAAAGTACAATATTCCGTATATAGTATCAAATGATATGATTAAAGATATATGGCAAATAAAGAATTAAATGTTATCAAATCAAAATAGTACATATAGTGTGTAGTAATATAAAAATATGTTAAAGTAAAGTAAAAAGTTAAATATAAAATTAATTTTAATTATTAATTCCTATTATTATTCAATTATTATCGTCAACTATTGTTAAAAAAAAAAAAAAAAAAAAAAAAAAAAACTAAAACAAGACAATGTATTTCAATTATTCAATTATTATTCAATGTATTTCAATTATTAAAAAAAATCTATTTAATTTCAAATATAACATCCAAAGTTTTCTCAAAAATTAGTTTATATAAAAAAAAATCGAAATAGTTTAAAAGAAAATAACAAAATCACAAGAATTCCAATTCCAATTCAAAATTTGTTTTCCAACTAATTTAAAATTGCCATCAAAACAAATGCATAAAATTCCAATTAGATTTTCTTCCTTACTTCTCTTTTCTTTTAATTCTAATTCAATAAACTATTTACTCTTATTTTCTCTCTCTTTACTTACTCTACGTGTAGTAAAAATAACAAATAAACGAAATAATACAATACAAAATAATGTTACTCAGCTTTCTCCAATTACAAGTAGAACTTTTTCTCTCTTCTTGGCTTCGATTTATTCGCTACCACTTCGTTTCAAATTAAAGTTTGATCTTCATTCTCTCCACTTTCGTAAATATCCTATTTACTCGCCGGATCTTCCCCCGCTGTCACTTATTTTAAATTAACGTATTTCTTCACCTTCTTAAATCATTGTAATCTTACTCGCTGGCACCATATTAAAATAACGTGTAACCTGCACCCTTTCCTTCTGTTTTTGCAATTCGTCGCTATTTTCAATAGGTTTTCAACACATATGTTTTTCTCTTTCATACACACTATATAAGCCGTATAGTCATTAATTTAAGTATTGCATCGCACTTTTATTGTCCAACGAGAATAACTCTTTCGCTAAGTCCTTTCTTTACAACACTCTCTTTTACTTTCTGACGACGTTCTTCTTCTTGTTTGCCTTTTCCTATACAAAAACTTTTCCCTTTCAATAAAACTGTTTCTTTTTTTTTTCACTTTCAAATTATTCGCAGTAACTCGACATGAACAGGGCATAAACACTTCACTTTTTTTTTAGCAAATCCCGGTTGAGCCCCCATAATGTGGGTTTTTAATGAAACCATTGATTAACTTTTTAAATTCATTTATTTATAGTATTTATTTTATTATTTATTAATTATAAAGTTACAAACTTATTTACATATTTAATATGTATGTATGTCTGTGTTTACATATTTATTTATTATTTATTTACTGATAATATAATATTAAAGATTTTATTATTGACAAATTATTATAATGAAATTTGTCAGCTAGAGTTTTAGTGAACGTCTGTCTGATTTGAGTGTCGAGTAAGAACTCAAGCTAAGAAAATGTCCGTTCGCTATAATCGAACGAGTCCTACGTTAACAAAGTTGCACTAATCAGTACGTCCGTGTCAGTCACAAAATACAGTGTCGCATTATTTAGTAAGTCCGTCCACTCCTAGTATTACGTCCGTTAATTCCCAATCCCACATCAATTTATTTTTTTTTTTTTTTTTTATTTTAAAAGAAAAAAAACTTATTACCCCAAACACTTAATGTAAATATATTTTTTTTATTATTTTGAGAAAAAAAGTGAAAAAAAAATAGAAAAAACATCTACACATTGAAGAAAAAATAACCAATTTTGGTTAGTAATAACCAAAAACGGCAGCACTGTGTGTGAGACACAAAATTTTTTCAGTAGCTTGTTAGCCGTCAACGAAGAAGTCATGTAGCGCATTTTTTAGGTGTTTTATTAATTTTAAGAGATTTTGAAGTGAGCTAAAATTTTGCTTGCCAACACCGAGAAGTGTTAATAATAAGCTACATAAATTTATGTATGTTTATACTTTGTATAATACCTATTTTGTTACAGCATTTTAACTTCAGTGTATTTATTATTTCAAGTATTTCGCTGTTTTTGCGCACGCTTGATATAAAAAGTCCTTTTCGATCGCTTGCTACCTTTAGAGTATTCAAAAAAGGGTAAAAAAGCTTTATTTAAAACTCATTAATTTTAAAATATTTGTATAAATGCTTCTACACTAATACCAGGATATATGCCCTTTTAAACGCTTCACTTGCTGCCGCAACATTTAAAATCTTATTCCACGTACGTTTTCATAATCAAAATGCTTGTAACAAATCATGGCAATTACCGTTAATTTAATAAAATTTTAGCAAAAAAGTTATATCTCTTTCGCAAATAAGCAAATAAGAAAGTTATTATTTTTTTTTTTTTTTTGATTATTTCACCAACAGGCGTCACATTCAGTGACGATGCGTCACGCCTTTATCCGATGCCCATAACTTTTTCAAAACGTATTTTTACACAAAGCTACATTTTAGGGGGGAGTTACAGTCTCTAACTTGAAAAAAAAAATTTTTTCCATACACCTAAAGTCCACCATAATCTTTCTATATTTAAATTTCAAGAAAATCACAAACAAACAAACATACAGATTAAATTTAAATTTATACTATAAATATACTGAAAATATAATGAAAGTTTTTTTTAGAAAACTATCGATTAACATAGCTATAGATTGAACAAAAAATCATTATTATTTTTGAATCAGAAACTAAAAGTAAAACTTGTTGAAGCAACTAATTTCTATTTGCTTCTTTTTGTTATTAATAAATTACAATTGATTTCATTTTAAACTTAACTATTTTTAAAAAATTTTCTACAGCCATTTGTAGGGTATTAAATAAAATTGTCAATATTCTTAGACGTTCTAAAAAGTTTTTACTTTTGTTATCACATGCATACTTTTTTTCTTATAATTTTACTTTATTCTGTCTATTTAAAGTTCACAAATTAGATGAATATTGCCTGACAAGTAATGGGAACACTATTCCTACAAACACCACATCGACTGGATCAATAACACAGGTGCCTTCAAACTTTATGTCTCAAACAGCAGCATCAGTAGAATGGATAACAGTCATGAATGAAAATCACAACAATGCAGGTAAAAGTTTCTTTTTATTATTTTTGGCTCTTTTTTGTTTCTCTAACTGTTTCTTTTTCTTTGCAATAACACAAAAACAACAAATAGCAACGAGAAGTATTACAGGCAAACAGAGATACAGACAGACAAAAATAGATACATACATATACACATACATGCATACATATAAACTAACATTAAACTATTTAAGTTCTAGAACGGGCATATTGTCATATTTTTTTCAAAAAAATCATTCAATTTGGAAAAAAACTTTTCCTGGCTAAAAAACTTTTTTTTTTTAAATCATAAATATAAAAAACACTAAAACTGAATGTATTCTATAGTTTAATTTATTTAAAAACGTAAACAGAGAACATATATTTACAAGTATTTAATACATCGTATATAAAGTTAAGTTCATTAATTTATTACTTAAATTACGCCTTTATACTAGTATACAATGACGAACCTAATTATTGGCAAATTAAGCTCTTTCAACAAAAGGGTAATTTGATGTTCTTATTAAAGAGATTTTTGATAAACTAATATACATACCTATATCGGATTTAGATCTGGCGATTGTGGCAGATGTGCTGGAACGTTTAAAACATTGTAAATAGCCCCATACGCCTAACATGCTTCGCCGAAACATTGTCTTTAGTCAATATTAGCTATTAATAAAATAAATTTGCAAAGATTTTGTAACTAAGTTCTTGATTTTTGCAAATAAATACAATAATTTATCTAAACGACATAGATTTTGAAAAAACTTTTTTTAGGATAAAAACTTTTTTGCATCTTAAAAAACTAGCAAAAGAAGATAAACCTTGCAATATGACAACACTGTGACCAGGCATGTGCCAAAGTAAAAATGTAGTTGTGTTAGTAAGAACATGAAAATTATTCTCTCAGAGTAATAAGGTTAATGTCAAGGCGAATTCAATAAGGTGGAGTTGTCACTACAACAACTAATATTTTATCGTGACTAATGAATGTCAAAATAATTGACATAAACAAAATATATTTTTGTGGATTGACATGTATTTTCACTTTATTTATTGAGGAAATATTTCTTAAAGTGAATATTTATTTACTTCTTAAAGTGAATTTATGAAATATCAATCAAATCAATAACACGAAAAGAAAACAAATTTCAAAAAAGATGATAAGATTCAAATTATTTTGGGTTCCCATGCAGATTTAATATTTCTGCCAAGAAGCATACCAATCGGAGCTTTTACTGGTGAAGTTTCTCTTGCTATGTTGAAGGGTGTAGGTTTTGGTTTGGTCATTTTAAGTCACTCTGAACATCGTAATGTTTACCATGAATACGTTAATTAATTGACGAAAAGGCTACCCACGGTGTGGCTAATGGACTTAAAGTAATTTCCTGCCTTGGTGAGACTTTGGTTGAACGCAAAGCTGGACAAATTAATTGTGTTGTTGCATTTTAAATGTAAACCTTTTTTGTTATCTATTTAATTATAATACATATACCGTGGTGGACATTGGGCTGGTACATTACATGTACGCTGCATTGAAAAGGATATATTTTATCTAGGCATTTCAATTTGGGTTGAAGATTTAAAACGAGGCCCTTTAAATAAAGGAATCCTTTTTGCTAGTTGTGTGATACTTTTATCTGTCTCATGGACTTCAATATCAACCAATACGATGTGCACCATCTTTTTATAGCAAAATATGTATATACTCTTTTCATTGACGCATATATGAAATGTACCACCCCAATGTACAGCACTATACATTTTAGACAATAATGTAGTGTGTTTCATTATGGATATTTTTTAACCTTGAATTGTTGTAACTGTTGACATGAAATAGAAAAAAACAAATTTATTATCATAATAATACTATATATCATGCCGGGTCTGAAAGTGAGCTCTAATAATTATTATAAATTGTATTACTTGTATATCAATATTTTTTTGTACAAATAAAAGGCAGTGTTGTTGCAAATTTATATGAATGTATTTAAAACTGTCTTTGAAAATGTTTGTAGGCCCTGAAAAGGACCGATCATAAACTTTTTAGTTTTTTTGTTTGTCTCTTTTTGAAATATTCAGTCTTTGAGAGGATCGATTGTTTAATTCATGTTTGGGTTCAGTTCTGGAAGAAAATATAAAAAAGATTAGATAATAATAAAAAAGGAAAGATTAATTTCAAATTTAACGTTTACTACAAAGCAACAACAACTATAAACATAACTTTTGACAATCATCAATCACAATATTGCTACGTTTTTACCTTTTTAAAAACGTGTTTTTATGAGTTTGTAGACTGTGGTTAAAATAAAATAAATTTCTGTTTGGTTTTTAATTAGAATTCTTTATTCAACACAATTTTGTGCGCCACTGCTTGTAACCTTTTTACAAGCAGAACAATTTTATTATATTCTTAATTACTATATCTGTTTACAAGTTTGTAAACAACAACAATTACTCGACAGATCTTTCTTCCCAAAGATCTTCCAACCCGATCGTAGTTATAACTTAGGTTCGATCACAACCTTTTCAACCAGAGGTTATCCACATTTAACTCTCTTTACTGAGTTGGCTCCAACTAAACTGGTTTTTACTTCACTACTAGCTTCACGAGTTTACTCCTTATAAACTTTCTTCACACCAATAATACTTTCGCTGAGTTAACTTTACTTAAAGACTGCACTCGCTGAGTTTACGACACATAAACTGATTGCTGTTTGCATCGATGTGCTTTTTATATGGCTGAGTAAACAACACATCGAAAGCTCTCGAACATCTCGATATTTCAGGTAGATTCTATTTCTATGGCTGAGTAAACAATACATCGAAAGCTCTCGATATTCAGGTAGATTTTATTTCTTTCTTTTAATTTATTTTTAGTTCTTTTGTACCCATGCGTATATAAACATCTACCTCTTTCAGCTTTTAGTATTTGTTGTTGCTTGTTTATTGTCTGCTACTTGTTTTCTTTGCTGTTAGTTTGTTGTTGCTAATGCTGTGTTATTTTTATTTACTTTATCTCTGCTAATAATGTTTATTGTTGTTGATTCTGGCTATTTGTAAACATCATGTATAGTTGTTCTTGCAGCTTTTGTTTATTTATTTTAGCGAAGTAATAAACGCAGAGGTTCCCAATCTTATTTTCGTAACAATATCAATTCAAAACCAACAATCAGCCGAATTGGCAACACCACCTTATTCAATTCGCCTGGGTTTTAAAAAAAAAAAATTTTTAAATCATCATGCATCCGTCACACATGTGCATTTGTCGCTGTTTCAGTGACAACTAAAAGTAAAGGCCTCATTAGCCGACGTAGAAATCACAAATGTGTCGTAAATGTAAATGTAACGTAAATGTAAACGTTTTGCCACTTATATAGGGTCCGCCAAATAATTTTTTTTTTTCAAATGCTATAAAAAAAAAACTAATGAATATTTTCTCAAATTTCTTTTTTTATTTGAAAGTACAATCCTAATTATCTAATTATCTGTCAAATTAGACATGAGCTAAATGTTACCATTTACGAAATAAGCACTAGTTGAAAAAAACAACGTTAGATGGCGGATCCTTTAGAACACTTAAAAACGTGTGATATGTTTTAAGTATTTAAATACATATATATCAAACACAAACATGTGTATTTAAAAAAAATTATAACAGCTGTGCAAAACAGAGATGGCACTCAAACATGTGTTATCATTATTTGAAATTATGTGAAATAGTACGGAAATTATTTAAATGGTACAATGGTACATTATTTAATGAACATTCCTTTAAACTTTCATATATAATATTTAAAAATTTCTGAAGCTCACGATTTAAAAAAAAATTATTTTATTTTTATATCAATAAATATATGTAATTTTTTACAAATAAATATAATTTAATTACATATTTTCTTTCGAAGCTACACAAAGAAGTAGTAAAATATCGATAAAAAGGTAAAGCCATTTTTATTTAAAAATATCTTAGGCTTGAATAGTTATTAATATTTGATTAATAAAGGTAAAAAAAAAAAACAGAATAATAGAATAACTTTTATATGTAATTAGATTATAATTCTGATTTTCCACATACACTCATTACTGGATATATACAATGTATTACACTTATAAAAACCTTTACATTTTTTATTCTTATTTTTATTTGTATTATATATGTGTATTGTTACTTATCTTATCTACGTTTGTACGTATAATTATTTTGCAATCCTTAGCATAAACGTACTATATACATGCATACCTATAACTATATATATGCTAACCTATAACTTTTGCTTACATTACATTTTACAAAAAAAAAAATAAATAAATAAAATAAAAAAAAAATGTAAGTACCAAAAAAAAAAAAAAAAAACATAACATCCCACATACAAACAGCCCATCACTGCTTGACAAATGTCACGTAACGTTGCCGTCAAATTCTATTTTCAACCGATTGGGACGTTACAGTTATATTTCAATACGGACAAGTAAGAACTTTCATAGCTTTTCATTTATCAAAAACGATGAGCCGACCCAACATTTACGACTTCTACATTTACGTTCGGCTAATTCTACTCCGAGATTGTAAGAACTTTTTCTGCACATGTGCTTTCGTCGGTGCCTAATTGACGACTAACAAAATTAACGAAAAGCCTGTCAAATGCATAAATGAATAAATATTATTTCTAGATGGTCATATTGTACTTATGTATACTTAAAGACTTTAAGCCCACTGTTGCACATTTTCGTATATTTTGTAGTTTTTGTTAGTAGTTCGTTTAAAAAAGTACCGATATTACCAACAGAGTGTTTGTTTACAAATAATCATTTCAAAAACAAAATAAAAATTGGTGATTTCCTGAATTTAAGTTTAAAATTATTAAAATGCATAACAGGAACAAATGATTAGAACATATTCATATAATGAAGAATGGTATTGAAGCATTGCATATTTTGAAAAGTGTATTTGAAATAAGAAAAAAATTTCCTGTTCTGTTCGGGAAATAAATAGACAGAAACAAATGGATTTTTTGTTGTGACTTTTTGAAGCTGAAAGAGGTAGACCATCAACAATTTTTCATTTACACTAGGATGACACCTCAGTATATGAAATTTTGTTGAACCTCATTAGGCTGTTTCTTCAAAAAGACACAACCAGAGTGTGGATTGGCGGTAACATTACTGTAAGTATTTTCTATTATAATTCAGTTCAAATAATGTTCATATGTACTTTTTCCTATTTCATTTTAAAAAAGATATTTAACGCATGGAACTTCACTCCAATCATTAGCTTGGTCTTTTAAGCTAGATAAAGAATCCGTTCGTTGCATCATTCTGGAAACAACAGAGATCATATGGAGCAAATTAGGAAGTCTATACTTATCTGAGCCAAAGGAAAATGATTACAAAGTAATTGCTCAAGATTTTTGGGAGTTGTGGAATATGCCAAACTGTATCGGCTCCATCGATGGCAAACATATCGCCATCAAATGTCCTCCTAATAGCGGAAGTCAATTCTTCTGCTAAACAAATATTTCTCCATAGTTTTATTAGCAGCAGGCGATGCACCTTACAGGTTTAGGTACATAGATATTGGTGCCTATGGAAGTCAAAGTGATGGAGGTAAGAACCTTTTTGTCAAAATTCTTAATGAATATTTTTGTGATTATAATTTATTCGCAGAATAGTAATTCAAATTGTAATTCTATCAGCTAGAATAAACGAAATACATCTACGTTTTCTTTCTCTTTATTTTTTAAAGGAATTTTTCAACTAAGTCGGTTGGGAAACAGAATGCTCAGTAATAGCCTTCCAATCCCTCCACCTGCAAGGTTACCAAATAGTAGCATACAATTTCCGTCGTGTGTCACTTTGCATAATGCTTTACAACATTGCTAGATCTTCCTACATTCCTAAGAACTTCGCCGATTGGGAAGACTCAAATGGTGAAATACATGATGGACTATGGGGGATTGAAGTTCGGGGCAATATTCCATCAATTTTGGGGTCTTCAAACCCCCATCACTATGGAGGCAGAGCTTCTAAGGATATACGAAATAATTTGTGCGATTTATTTAAAATTTCTTACAATAATTTTTTTAAGTTTACGAGTGTACAGTTTTTTCATATTAATCCGTTATTTAATTTTAAACTTAAATAAAATATGCAAACTTTTTTTGAATTTTACTTTATTTTTGAATTTTAGTGTTTAGTTTACATTTTCATTTACATTTTCGTTTTTAAATTCATCTTTATTTACATTTCTTATTTATATACTATATATTTACATACTTTTCTTTGTATACATAATCATAATACAATTTTTGGTTTTTTATAGTCTAACAAAAAAGAATTTTTTTATTTAATAAAAACAAAAAGATCATTGGATCTTAGTAAAAAGGCAATAGTATTACATCTTATTTTTTTATGAAGAACAAAATCATAAAAATGTCTTCAGTGACATAAACAAAAAGCGAAACCTATTAAAAAAATTGACTTCTTGACAAAGAATAATATTTAACATAAAATTTAATTTTTCGACTTAAGATATTATTCCATACCAACACAGAATAACTTAAAAATATACATTTTACATCCAAAAAGCTGTGCGTAGACGATATAATTCTTGTTTAGTGCCTGCTTGAAAATCATCTTTAGATTCTGTGGGCAGGTCCTTCATTAACAAGAGAATTTTCTTCGCAAACGCTTCATCTGCGGTTTCTTCAACAGGTGATAACAAATTCTTTTCCATATTTTCTATAGTATCGCCACATTTTTGGCAGAGACTGTCTATAGTTATTTATTTTTTATTTTTTGGGGGGGTGGAACTGGAGTCACTGTTGGCGATTCTGTAAATGCAGCTACAATGAAGGACTCTTTCAAGATGTGTGAATCTGGGTCTTCAACATTATCTCGAGTGCTACAAAAACCAAATTATTAAATATAACAAAAATTTCAAAACTAATAATAAGTACTGGCGTGGAGTGAGAGACCCTTTCAAAAACAGCATTGACTGGAAGAATGTCCACTTCTGCAAATAATGCACTCCATTGCCTGATGGAGCTTCCAGTCTTTTTAATTCCTTACAGAACCGCTCCCGAAGAAGTTCCGCCGATGCTTGCATTCAACAAAACCACTAATTAATAAAACAATACAAAAAGGAGAACAAAAAGTTTGATTACCACTCTTATTGCAAGCTTCTTCTTTCAATCCATGATTTTTCTTTCACGTGTTTATTATAATAAAAAGCATCTGACTTTTCATACAGACACTTTCGTTTTTTCACGTTTTTTATTAACTTAAAAAAACCGTATTCTCGTCCGCTGCTTCCATTTTCTTAAATTATTTTAATGTTTTTTTTTGTAATTTTTTTTATGGAAACACTCACACAAAAATACTTTTAACAGCTGTTTCCGTACGAAATATGCGTTCAGTTTCGCACTTTGCATATGCAATTGACATTTAACGAAACTTGACGAAAAATTTCTTAAGTACAATATGGTTTGTCACATATGTTTTATATGGGTTCGCACTGTAGCTTAAGTTTACCTATGCTATTATGGTTGGGCCTTAGAGCAAGAGCGTAAGAATACGTGTGAATTGAATGTGAACAATTGTTTTATGAAATGAACAGGAATGTGGCTTCTACCAGGCGACTGGGCTTACGAAGCTGTCAAGAACGGACATTTGGAGGCTAAGCATTTTTATTATGAGTTCCGGGTGGTTCCCGGTATAGAAACACCCTCGTAATATTGTAGAAAATTACAAGATATACTGTTACCATATTTAAAGTAACGTTTGACATGGAATGATACAGACAGATCCGTTTCTATTTTAACACAATAGGAACAAGGCACTGAGCTAAATATACAAGAGTATTAAAATGTGTAAATACTGTTTGGCACTAGTTGCTTTTTCCAAAATTCTGCCTCAGTTCGCTATGATATTTCTTCTTTTCTACAAAATTCGAATCACTTTCTTATAATACTTTTTTTAAGATCGATTTGGGTGGTTTTGTGTTTTATTCTTATTATCAAGCTACAGAATCTAATCAATTATCAAGCTAGAATAACTAAGTAAGTAGAGTAAGTAAATGAATAAAGTGAACAACTAACCGATTAACTAACTAACTAACGCTTTCACAACTAAAAGTAAAAATAAAACAGCTTAAGTGGCTTAATATTCTAAAAAAAAATTTTTTTTATTTTGTAGTTTTTCGTTTTTACATAAGAATCTATGGCAAATCGCCACACTTCAATCATAAAGACAAAATTTATAGCAATAAGGTTAAAATATAAGAAATAAGACTATTTTTATTATTTACAGTGGTTTCGTTTTGTTTAAATTATAAAAATTTTATATCAAAATATTTGAAAACTTTTTCATTTATTACACTATGGGACAGAAAAGATTGAAGTAGAAATACATGGAAAGTGACTCTCTGACTGCCACCATCGAGTTGAACAATAGTGTATTTTTAAAATTTTCGAAACACTTTCACCTTGTGGTAAAAAATCTGGGTTTCTCACCTTCCTGCACTTAGATGCAGATCGAGATCGATTTAGGTTTTTCGATAAAAATCGATAGTTTTCGCTCATTCGCATCATCAGACAAAATCTCTTAAAGACCTATTAAACTATTAAACTTCGCCTGACTGTACGGCCTGATAAGAGTGTTTTGCTATTACACGATCCAGCGAAGTCTGTATACCAGCAGACACTAAATAGTGAGTTTGTGTTTATGATGGCGCATGAATTAATTAGGATGACAATCAGAAATTAATGTTTCTATTGGTTTGGTATTAATTATACGAAATATTATTATATATTATATTATTACTAATTATTATTAATTATTATTATATTATTACTAATAAGTAAAACGTTATTGAACCGAAATTAAAAAAATAACGACAAAGTATATAATTATAACGACCTATATAAATACAGCATGATGTAGGTCAAATTAGCGCCAAAATCGATTAGTAAATGATAGGCATGCAGTATTTTTTTGAAATACTTCGCTGTTGTAAAGTTATTTTGGAAATTTAAGCCAAAGAATATACAATACAGTATTTTGACTTACCTGCGCAACTAACTTTTGCAAGAAAAGGCAAAAGTGGAGCTAAATAAAATGCCTTTACCTGTCTTATCGTGTAGGTATGTTAATAATTAAAGATTACTGCTTCAAAGACCAGCAAATAATATACAATTAAATTATGACAATTTGGTCTTTGTAATCTAGTGATTATTTCAAGGAATAAAGTTGAACAACAAAGTTTTTGGAATAAAAAATAAAAATTCACTTTTTTTGTTAAACGCAGCTAACCGTAGTTTTTCTATGAAAAAAGTTTTAAAGTTCTAAAAACATAAGGCACATAAGTTAAATGTGTGGGTACATAAAGTGCACTTAAAAATAATTTTGTACTGAATAAGGACACAAAACAATAATGTTGAATAGGTAAAGCATATGCACTTAAAAGGAAAAGTAAACACAACGAGAGAGAATTAAGAATTTACTCCTATCAAAAGATAAAGAGTGCATAATAACAAAATATAAACAAATGTATGTATGCACAGCGTTACCGTTGAGTTTTTTCAAATAGTGGCACAAAAAGGGTATTTTTTTCAAGAAAAGGTCGCACAATAAGTTGCATTTTACAAAAAAAAACGCACAGTTTGTTTCATCGTTTTTATTTAAATAAAAAGTTAAACAGAGAAAAACAAGACTAATTCAATAGTTTAATAAGTAAAAAATAATTCATTACTAATGTTAAAATTATTTTTTTTATAATATAACTTTATAATAATATGTATAAGATGTATTTGTAAATAAGAAAGTACACATGTATATAATATATATGTATATATGTACATGCATGTATTTAAAATTTTATACATACAACTTTTATTGACCTTTTTAGTATAAAAATATAATAGGTTTATTTCGTTTAAATAATTAATTATTTTTTCATTAAGTAATATCAAAATTTAGGAAGTAAACTTTGCTAATAAAGACCCTTAAGTGCAAAAATCTTTCGTAATTATTTGCATTTTATTTTACTTTTACTTTTTTGAAACTTGCTTTCTGTATTTTTCTATCAGATCACTACTTGGAATCTAATTTTCTATTTCCTCATCCAGTAAATTTAATGAAGATAACATGGATGCACAAATTTATACTTTTAATCTATTTGTTAACTTATTTTTCACAAGATCTAATTTAGAAAAAATTCCTTCAGCGCACGCGCTACTATGAGTTAACACATGCACGGCCAGGTTGTACATGATTAAGTACAAAAATTCATTTAATGAATTTTTAATATTACCTATTGTGTGCCAAAAATGTTCACAATTATTAAATTTAAACTTATTTATCTTCCGCCTCATTCTTTAATAATTTAAATTCGTTAATAACAGCCTCTAGATTACTTATAATATAATTAAATTCTGAAATGGCATTTTTAGGCAATATATATATTGTTTGTAAAAGCGCTCGGTTGAACAAAACTTAAGACTTTAAGCCTTTCATAATTGATTTGTAATAATATTTCGTCACATGGTTTTTAGTAAAATTTTTAAATATTTGTTCTTATTGCTATACATTCTACATCCGATATATTTTTAAAATTTATTGTTATTTCAGCTTCATGGCCTGGCCTACGTATGTATATATTTTTAATATCTCTTTTATATTAGAATTTGCACTAAAATTTCTTTGGTGTAACTCGGTAAAATATAAGTTGTGATGTTTCAATCTGAAAACTTTTATTTAGTTTGTTCGTTATACCTGATACATAGGACGCAAATTTTATATAAACCAGACTTTCAAATTTTAAACCTTCTTGAATAACGCTAATTTATTCTAAAGTTGATATTAGTTATTAATATTCCAGCGATTATGAAAATTGATTGTGAAAAATGTGATTTAAAAGATAAAATGTTAGTGCTAATGTAACAAAAAAAGATGCAAAAATGGCAAAAACTTATGGAAAGTAGCAAAATTTAGTGCATTTTGATAAGTCGCACAAAGTAATTTTGGCCGCCAAAATAGTTGCAAAATGCGACTTTAGTCGCACCAACGGTAACGCTGTGTATGCAAGTACATTAGGGTGCGCCTTATTTTTTAACATGCGAATTGTATCGTAACTCCCCCTAGAAATGTTCTTCCCATCAAAAAACTATGTTCCGCAAAAAGTTAGGCTGATCACATATCGGGAAGACGCCCATAAGTTGCGATAAAATGACAATGTATATTCAATTTTCACATGTAATTATTTCGAGTTAAACTAATGTAATAAGCTTTATTTTTCCAAAATAAATCATAATAATATAGGAATCCGAATTCATAAAATAGATCAGAGGCGGCCCAAAGGGGGGGACTATTTATTTACCCGTCGCACCCAAAGGTAAAGTTTTATAATTGTTTAAAGAATTCTGGATATATTGAGTTATTCGTTTACTCGTTGATACTGTCGCAACCTTTTTATTATTTATTCTACGGTATACGAGTACATAGAAATAAATATATTGACCGTCAAACCATAAAGGTACTAAATCGAAGTCCGGCACACAGTTAAAAAATGTAAATATTAAAAATTTGTGGCAACTCCGGACTGCGAATATTACTTTCGAAGTTATATTATTATTAAGTTTAAAGAACAAATTTACATTATCTCCGTTGTTTGTGGCTAACTAGCAAAAAAAGTTTAAATTAAAGAAGATGTTATGTCTTCTTGACCATGACGCGTGCCAGATTATAGTTGTCGAATTACCCTCCTATCCGCAAGTTTTGTGAGTATTGTTCTATAATATGCGCAAAGTAAAATTAGATTTGCGAGCAAGTGCATCTCTTATGGTAAAATAAATAGAAATTTTGTGGAATAAAGCGAGAATTCCAACAAGAGCATTCGACAAATGCGTTTCAAAAGTGAAAACTTTATACTTTCCAACAAGAGCATTCGACAAATGCGTTTCAAAAGTGAAAAGTTCATACTTTGAATGGAAGAAATTGCAGAAAAATTGCTAGTGCCGAACATTATTGCAAGAAAACCGCGAGAAGGAACTATCGGAATAGTTTGACGATCTATTTAATGTTGTTCACGCTAATGCATTAAATATGGTAAATATGGAAGATGACATATTATTTTTGATGAATCATGTGTAAAAATATTGAGGATTTTCTTACAGAAAAGACTATAAATTTCTTCAAAAGATTTTCTATTTTAACGAATTTTTTTAAGAAAGATCCAGAAGAATGGCATACCGACAGTGGTTACAATGCAGGCTTGGATATTCTAAGTAACATAAAAGTTGTTAATTACACTGCGTAATGGGCGGTAAAGCTAATGGAGGTATTCAATCAAGTGTTGTCACGTGATGAGGAAGAAAAGCAAATACTAATACGAATAGTTGCAGATTATAGAAAAAAAATCCCCTCATTCGACTAAATCTACCCTAAACAATTAATACGGTAAATGTACGAATAAATAAGTATAAAACAAAAATCTAATTAATTGTAAACAAATTTTATATGTATTTTTTTCCAAACTTATTCTTGAAAACATATCAAAAAATCATTGTTTTTCTGTATTTGATACGTATATCTGAAACAAATGTTAATAACAAAGATTGAATTCAATTATTAAAAAAAAAAAGTATTTGTGTATATTAAATCGAACCTTTTAATTTTTGTAAAACTTGGGGATTAACGGTATTTTTGTAGAATTATTTAGAAAATAATTGTAGTGTGACAAGTTTTTAGTGACTTTGTTTTAAAATCGTACTCCACTTAAAGATAGACAAACTTATTTGGAAGGCTTTGCACATAAATACCATTTGTATTGGTTTTGTTGATATTGAACATACATCAATAGTTTAATGGCGTACGAGCTACGCCTTCCCATTATGCGATCCGAACATTTTCTCCGCAGCTTATTTTTGCGATGTAAAAAACATTTTGAGAGGGAGTTACAACCGAAAACTTGCAAACATTTTTGGCCCATACAGGTAAGGCGCACCCTAATAAACATATATATGCCATTTTAAAATTTATATAAGTTTTTGTGTGACATATGCTTTCGATTGCCTACTCAAATTTTTAGAAGTTTTTGCAAGAATTGTCTTTTATAACATCGTCTTTTGTAACACCTTTTGTATAGGTTAACCTCTGTTTTTTTCTTTTTTGTACGGATAAACATAATGGAAAATCACATAACTAGCATTTTAGATTTTTTCAAATAGGTTTTTAAAAAATTTTCTTAAAAAAATGTAACATTTTGAACCAGGTACTCATTTCTTAATAAAAGGGCTAATAAAATGTTATATTTCACAAATTTTTTAAAAGGTTTTTCAAAAAATTTCGTTAGGAAAATGTAGCTACATTTCAAGAGGGTTTGCTATTTTTTGGTGAAAAAGCAATACAAAATAGAGCTTCCAGTATTTTGCAAATAAGTTTTTCAAAAATGCCATTTGAAAAATGTTACATTTTGAAGCAGGTATGCATTTTTCGATAGAATATCCCATAAAAAAATACATTTGAAGTATTTTTTTTTTTAATTTCAGTAGGAACATGTATGTAACTACATTTTACACATGTTTGTAATTTTTTTATGAACAAGCCGATAAAAAATAGTCCTTCAGATATTAAGTTATATAATATATAAGTTCTGTTTTCATTGTTAGTTTACTATCCATCAGATATACATATGTATATGTACGTACTAAAAATATTAATACGATGAGGGAAATTAAGCAAACAAAAAAATACTTTATCATCGGGAATAAAGTGTAGCGTCAAAATATGTAAGAAATTCAGAAGAGATTTCAAAGTACTAAAACTGTTCAAATTCCCGTCGGATTATAAGTTGGTCATTTGGCGGGAAAAATGTAAAATTCCTAGGGATGATTACGAAAGAAATTTGTACATATACGCGAAAATCTTTTTTTAAGTACGTATCTTGAAATAATAAAAATGAAAGCGGAAGCCATTCCTACAATATATTTAGGTGAAGCGGAGGACGATTTAGAAGATATTGGTTCAGAAATACATAATACTCCTAAAATGATGCTTAGGAAGACGTGTAAATTGCGACAAACAAATTCATCTGATGAATTTGTACAGGATGAAATATAGTAAATTGCTGATGAAATACAAAAAGTGTCAAGCTGCTTTAAAATTCCATGGACGTATTAAGTATCATGTCAAAAAGCCAATACTCAAAGCCCTGGAAGAGTTCAACAAACAGAAAATGTTTCTCTAATTTTGCCATGGTAGAAACCTCAACATTTAAGACAAGTTCAACAGCCAATTTTATAGCAAAAGTTGATAAAATTTTTGATTGATTTAGTAGCGATTCAGTCTATGCTGATAATTGTTACCGATTTGCAGTTCAAGCCAACAATTACAGTTATAGATTCATACAAACATTCCTTGAAACTTGGAGAGAGCGAAGTTTTTTGATGAAAAGAAATGCGTCTTCTTTTTAAGTGGGATGCAGCTCATTTCTGTTCTTTTTAAAGGAAGTGGTGTCTACTTTATTATGACAAAAGCTCTTAATCAGTACAAATTGGAAAATACTTTTTAAGTAGTGCGACAAAAAGGAGGTAAGAATAAAAACTCTTCTGTAGGCTAACTTAATAATGTTATGGCAAAGTTTATTGTCTTCACAATTTTTCAGTCGAGCTCGTTCAGTAACTGTGAATCGAACAAGATGAAACAATGGAAATTGAGAAAATGAAATATAGCGAATTAAATTCAAGCGAAACATGCGATGTAGAGTTCGATAAACATGTTTAAAGGGGCTTACACGATAATACAAGTCATACGACAAGTCAAATTTTTGTGTAGAAGATAGCGAATAGTATCGTATAAACACAATATGAAAAGAGAACGTAAGACATGGAGAGAAAATACAGATGAAAATTTGACAGTCGTTTTTTAGAGTTTTTTAAAAAACCATCACACTTCATTAGATCAGGGGTATATTTTTATGTAAGCAAAGAAAATAAACAAAGAAAAAAGCAAATTTTTTCGCTCGCACTATTGGTCTCTTTCAAAACAGCTGCTTTCATTTTACTTTGTTTTGGTTTTCTACGTATCGTGTAAACGTAAAAAAATCTGTCGTAAGATTTTTACTCTCATACGGACGGAATTTTATAATATATTCTCTCTGATATTACGTACGTAAAGTATTATCGTGTGAACTATCCTTTAAGCTACTGTCAAAAACTAAACGAAAAATCTGTCCAGTGTTACCAGAATGAAGATTTTATCTTATTTTTCAACCAAATAAAACGTGAAGGTCTTTTAAACAAATTAAGAAGTTTTTAAGAATTATTTTCGTCACACGTCTTGTTGAAATTTATTTAATGTACTTATGCATGTCTTTTATTCTTGCCAGCTTTATAAGATAACGTATTGCAGAAAATTGCCATTCAAAAATTTTAAAAGCATACATACTTAAAAATTTGGCACTGCCTTTTTATTGCAAAAAGATCCCTTAGAAAACAACTTTAGTTTCGCGCTTTTTATCTACCTAGTTCATCCGCTAATGTCGAAAGGATATTTTCAAAACTTAATCTTAACAAAACAAAATACAGGAACAGATTAGACAACACGACATTGGAGGGTATTTTATATACTCTAGATTATCTGTTAGTGTTTGTTCAAATGCTATAGTTTAATAATAGACTCTAATATTAAAAAAAATCTAAAACCATCACAAAAGTATGATTGAATATTGATAAACTTCTTTTAATGAATAATAAAATTTTGAATTCTTTTATAAAATAAATCATGCCATAATTCCAAAGGGTTGGTTTAAAACCAGAATAATATATGTATGTACATTTGATCTAAATGTTGTACAAATATCATTAATTTACTTATTATTATTAATTTAATTACTGAAAGATTGTTTTTAATAATACAAGAAAAACACGAACAAAAGTTGTATACAGTTAATACTTGTGAATTAGAAATATTTTATTTTGTTGAAAATTTTAATATTCAAATATTTCGTTTTCTGGACTTTTTCAGTTATAAACATGAAATATTTAGACATATTTATAAATACATTATTTTTTAATGCTTCAAGTTTTTTGCAATAAGATATAGTTTAGCGATATCCTTGGCTTTTGACGTCATATGAACACAAAAAACAATCAGCTGGACAAACAACTCAATTTTTTATAATTTACTATGATTTGATTGTACAAATATTAATTTAATTATTATAAAATTGTTTGAATTAAACTTTTTTATTTTAATGTGATTGTTTTGGTTAATTTTACATAGGTACATATGTATGAATTATTATTATTATTTTTTTTTAATTAAGATTTTTCTTCGAAAATTTCTGGCAGCACTGAGTCTGTCAAATACTTAATCAACTATAATGTACTTTTTGAATAGTTGTTTACTGAGAACATTAAAATTGGTATCTCAATTCAGTTGAATGGATAATTAGCATTCTTGGTTTATGAATGGATTTATTTTTTTTTACTAAAAATATAAAAATTTTAATTTTTTTTTTTTGTAAAAATTTAAGTATTGTCAGAAAAATGAGTTTATATAAAAATTAAAAAAATCTGCATACACTTGCTACTCATGTTTAATCGTCGTTGTTTCAGTGACGAATAAAAGCAAGAGCATCTATTGCACAACGTGTTTCTTTTGTTATTGTTTTGCATATAACACACACACAGCTGTATACGTATGTAAAGTACGATTAGGTCCACTCAAAACCATGGTGAAATAACATAAGATGAAGCTGTTTGGCCGGCTGATAGCTTTTTTTGTTCACCATGGTTCACATGCTGTCAAAACATTTTCTTGTACAGCAGAGACTTACTAAAAAGAACATTCCAGGGATATCGTTAAACCACGTCGTATTGCAAAAAACATGCTTCAAAACGCATTAAAAATAATATATATATAAATATATAAATATGTCTAAATATTTAATGTTCATAATTGAAAAACCTCCAAAAAACTATATATTGGAAAATTAAAATCTTCAACAAAATAAAATATTTATAATTTACAAGCATTAACTGTATACAATTTTTGTTTTTATTATATGGAAATTTTTTGACATCTACTATACAATGTAAAAAAAATATTGCCTGTTGTTTTTGTACAAAAGTTAGTTGTTGTACAGACTTCACCTTATTTAATTTCACCATGCAGAATACATGCAAAAAACTATGTAACGGTACTGCACTGCTTTTTTTTAATATCCAGTATTCATTCTGTTGAACCATGGGTACATATGCAAAATATTAGATTGACCGATCAAGTGACTATAAAAGTATTGTCACGGTGCTGTTATCCACTTATAAAGATTTAGGTTGTAATATGTTTCCAAAACTACATTTTCTATTCACATTTAGATTACTTTCCTAAACATTTGGGAGCTGTCAGCGATTACCATGGTAGAAGATTTTACCAATACAATTATACAATAGAAAAATGATATCAGGGCAAGAGGAGTGCATAAATGCTGGCGGACTACTGTTGGACATTACACAGAGCCATTCCTGAAGCGAAATACAGGAGAAAGTCAAAAAGCTACATTGGCGTTAATATGAATAACAATATAACGAAAAAACGTCATTTTGGAAAAAAAACTGAAATTTTTTAAATTACATACAGTGATGCTCCTTAAAATAGAGCCACCTTTACTTAAACTGTTTAAATAAGAAAAAACGTTCAAAAATTTTAACGTGAAATGGTTAGCTTTTTCTTTTCTTAAAGTCCTAATACTAACAAAATAGAAAATAAAAAAACTAGTTATTCAATGCCCAAAATTAATAATTTTATAAAAAAGCAAATTATTCATCTGCTTTGGGGTGTGAATAAAAATAGAGCTATCTAAATTTGTTGTCTCAAATGTAATAATTGCATGTATTTAATACAGGTGTGCGCACAAAGATTGAAATACTTAACCATAGAAAACTGAACCTCTTTTTTCAGCGTTTTAAACTTCACTTTGAGGTTACTTTTTCTTTAAACGACCGTTTTTTATTTTTTTATTGAAAAGCAGTCTATATTAAATATTGGTATATTAAAATGTAAAAAAAACGTAAAATTGTTATTAGGAGACATTAAAATGCAAGCTTAAAAACAGCACTAAAATTTTTTTAAGAAATCTTTTTACAAAAACAAAAATTTTTTAAAAACTAGATTCACATTTTTCTTATAGATATTTCTACTGAATTTTATTATATCAAAAAAGTTTTAACATGTTATTTACATTTTGTTTTGTACATAGTAATTAGATCTCCGCTTTTTTCAAAGTCACATTGATAGCAATTTGGAGATCGTTGTTCTAGACAATACTTTTTATAGTATTTTGGACAATAATAAATGTTCATACACTTCTTCGTTGATGGACAGATTAATTAAACGATCACGACTTAAAATAATTTTGTTAAAAAAAAAAATTAAATTCTAATAAGAACGTGTAGTCAGAAATATTACTTTAATACTAAATCTCGCCTAACAGGCAACACGAAGTAGTATATCTCCCTAACAAAAAACAATGAATGCAATGAACTTCTCGCAAGCTCACACGATAGATTACTGCGTTGGTTTCAAATCTCAGCATTCGTTACGCTTCTCAGACGGGGTTTAGTTTTCTAGCGTTGAAACAGTGATGTGCAAAAATAAAAATGTAGCTGTGTTAGCGAAAACATGGAAATTGCTCTCTCACAGAGAGTAAAGTTGATGTTTTAACAAAATTAACATTGCCACTAAAAAAATTTTAATTCTACCAAAATGTTTTCAAAAATCTACGAAACTCGATACATATCTACCAACTTTCAAAAACCATTAAAAACATACATATTTTGATATGAATAACAATTTTTAAACAATAGTTTTACATATGTTGGTATACTGTGGGCGACAAAATAGTCTTTTAAAATACAATAATTTTCAACATTTTATTTGTTTTACACTGTTTGTGAGACTACAAAACTTTTGAAAAACAGCAAGATATGTTTAACTACGACAAAATTTACACGACACAAATAAAAAGTGCACCATGTTTAACGTGTCAAAAAAGTGTATAAGAAAACAATTCTTAAATGAGAGAATATTTTAGTAATCGGTCCCTTTTCCTTGTGCTAACCGCATCTAATCTTCTAGAAATAGATTCCACTAGGCTTTTGTTTTTGTAAATTAAGATAAAATTTTTCGCCATTCATCTGTTATAAAACATGCTTTTATTGTTGTTACAAACTGGTCTTTTTTAAATTTTATGATCAAAATGTTCCCGAAACTGCTCGATTGGGATTAAATTTGAATTTTAGGAAGGATATAACCGTTGGGCAGAGGTGCGAAAGAGGAACCATACGTGCAGTGTGATTAAAATCATTGTCTTGTTAAAGAAATCATGCCCAATTTCTTCAAATTGTTTTTTTAATATGTTTAAACAATCTATTTCATTCATAGTACTTTGTATGAAAATCAGACTTCCACCAAACATTCTCACGTTATTACCAAAACCACACCAAGCTTCACAGTGAACATACAATATTGTTCTGAAAGTTCTTCGTATGTGGTTCTCTATATTTTTATGATGTTTTTTCTGATCATACACATGAAATTTGATTTCATCGCTTAATAGAACATTTTTCCAGAAAGATACATCTTTGGTTTGATATTTTTTACATAATCAAGAAGTCACTTCTAAATTACTCTTGTTATAAATGACTTCTTTATGTTAAATCTAGCAAGCAAACGATTCGCATGTAGTACTGGCTTTAATGCTTGCATCCGATGTAGCTAATATATCGTCTAATATTTTAACATCACTTTTTGGTGCATTTTTTTATATACCATAATGCGCAATAGTTCGCATTATTTAAATTTCTCGACCGGGAAATTTTCTAGTTAACCGAAATTTTTTTGTGTTTTTACTTTTCACAGTTTTGAAAGTCTTTTTCAAAGTTTTACCATCATTGTGGAATTTATTAAGAAGTTTACGAATATCAATTTTACTTTTTTTTTATTCTTTTATAAAAAGGGCTACACTTTAAAAAGTTGCATGTTCTTTCCTATAAGTTTTTTTATTTACAATCACAGGAAAATGGAAACAACTTCTGCGTTTATATGTTGTAACCAAATCACTGAAGACTTGTTGGAGTCATCTGATGAAATCTTACAGGATGAGTGCCAAGAGTAATACATTAATTACGTTTTAAGGAGGATGATTATATTTTCACCAAATTTTACTTTAGTTTAAGAAAAAATTGTTCCTTAGTCGCGAAAGTTCCATGTATCTAATATAAAGATGCTCGCTTTTTTATTAAGGAGAAAAAAAAAATAAAGGAAAGGAAAGACAGGTTTTCTCCTTTTTGTGGTAAGCGTATTAAGAAATACTTATGTATGTATACAAAAAATATGAAAAGAAAGTGTCGGCTGGTAAACAGCTGTAAAGAAAGGAATTTTTCGTTGTTCTGTTGTAGTGATAAAAATGTTAAAATTTTGGAAATGTAAAGTCGACATTTTAGAAATATGATATATGATACAAAAGCAATATTTTTTCAGAAAAGAAAACGCCATTAATCACCTGTGTTGTGTTTATTATTCATATACGATTTTTCCCAAAAATCGGACAAAAATAATCCGATTATGCAAATGGAGCACTTGTTTAAAAGATGTTTAAATCGCCGCTAGTGTAAAAATTTATATTTTTTAAGTGAATCAGTATGGGGTGTCATACCCCATAAAAAAAAGAATGAGGATATTAAACGAAAGAAATCTTAATTAGGGTTAGATTATTACAATACCAATGGAAATTTTTGATTCGCCGAAAATTAGCTGGTAACTTTCAATTCATGCGCCTTTGAGACCGGATTCTACCTTTTTTCAGGTTCTGTACAACTCTCATATATATAAGATAAAATATTAGCGAATGACTAAAATAAAATTGAATAAATAAAAGCAAAATTTACAACTTACTTAAAACTACCTTTACTCATCCGGTGTTGCCCGAGAATCTATAGAAAAAAAAAGAAAAATACGTGTCATTTCAGACGAAAAGCCACTAGTTTAGACGTCTCCGATGTCTAATAAAAAATAAAAAAACTCCACCTTCTGCATTTTTGTAAGCTGGATCTCTGTATTTGTGATCTTCATTGCAACAAAATCGGTTCAGTCCTTTACGCGTGATTGGCTCATAAACGAACTGAATAAACAAAATTATTTTTTAGTTTTATTCGCATACTTTTAGTTTTGTCAATTTAATTAATTGTTGATATTAAGTGGCAACTCATGTGATTTATTTGGCCAGTTTTCCCCCAAGTTCAATTTTGGAAAATAGCATAGTTAGATCTAAAACGTTATGTATGTGTGGTATAGCGACAAAAGTATTTGTACATATGCTTGTGTATAGTATAGTATATATATATATATATATATATATATATATATATAAACATATATATATATATATATATATATATATATATATATATATATATATAAACAGTATAGTATAATAAATATAATAATAAAAATAAAAAAAAAACTATGTTGAAAGACAAAATAAAGAATTCCGCATTAGTTACTTTTCATATTCATTGTGAAAAAATTAAGTAGTTTTTCAAAAGCTTTTTTCTTTTCATTTCAAAATTTTCGTTGATTATTTGCACAGGAATTTTGTTGAAGATTGTGGGCAGCATCACGTTTAGAGTACTTCTTCCGAATTCATTGTTGTATCGTTCTACCTTATATCTTCCTTGTGCATTACATCGTGTGTTGTGATTATGATCAATAGGTTTTAGAAATCGATTATCCTTATAAAAATCATTTACCAAGTTTATGCGATATATGCTGTTAACGTTCAATAAGTTAAGTTCTCAAGCTAGGTCTCCAGTAGTGCTGAGATTAGTTGCGTTCATTTATTATAAGCCCATTGTCATGACACCATTTGCTCGTAGTATCAAGTTATTCCTGCATTATTTCTGTGGTTTGCTTAATATTTTTATCCGAAATGATAATTGCAGTATCGTCAGCAAAAACTACATTGTTACAAACAGTATTCGTCAACTCATTTGCGTATATTAAGTAAAGTATTGGCCCAAGTTTCGAGCCCTGAGGGATGCCACAATCTACTGGTACTTCATCACTAATGTTATTACTTATCGTGAACCTATTTGTTCTGCTATCTAGGTAATCTCTAAACCACATTAATGCATTCCCTCTAATACCACATCTCTCCATCATTTGAATTAAGTTGCTGTGTCTAAGGGTATCAAAGGCCTTACTAAAATCGATGTATAGAAACAAGCAGTGCATATTCTTCGATAAACAATCATTTATGTAATTCGAAAATTCTCCTAATAATTTACGAGTGATTGCCAAGCAAACAAACAAACTTACAATATATGTATGTATATGGATTTGAAAATTGAATGAAACTGAAAATTATGTACATTCATGTATTTCATTTGAATTTTTATTGAAATTTTTGTTCAATAAATAGGTTGATGCTGAGCAAATAGGTTTGAAAGTCATATCTAGTTTATCACCTGAACAATTGTTTTTACTTTAGATTTACAGAAAACAATTTACATATATAGTGATGTATTAACTGTATCTAATATCCAATTAAAATAATATATGTTAAAAAACTATTTAAAATTTTAGCTTATTTTTTTGGCCGAAAACAAAATTTTTTAGCTTTTTTTGAACGCGATTTAGCTTTATGTCATTTTAAAATCTGATCACCCTGGTTGACAAGCAAAATTTTAGCTCTCTTCAAAATCTCTTCAAATTAAAAAAAAAAACTTGCGCTAGACCCCTTCTTCGTTGACGGCAAACAAGTTTCTGAATAAATTTTGTATTTCACACACATATTTTTTGTTGTAATCATGATTGCCATTTGAAATAATGTAAACAAAGCGTAGGAGTTTATTTTATACAAGATTTTTTAGCATTGATAATTTATTACAATTTCTTAAATTTTGTATAGAAAAATAACACATAGTTTTCCAGGAATTATAAAACCAATATCAAAAAATACTGTATGATATTTAAATTGAAAGAGTATGTAATAAAGGTTAGCGATACGGTTGATTTTGGTACATTTAAGAAAATTTTTGGTATGATTTTTTTATTTTAGCAACCCTGGTTTATAATATTCAGGAAGAGAATAAAAGCCCAATTATAATATACTTTTGCTTACTTAAGGGAGGTTTACACGACAATACAAGTCGTACGATATGTCAAGTTTTTGTGTAGAAGAGATCGAGTAGTATCGTGAAAACTCAATATGTGATGACGGCAGGCCTGCCATATTTGTCGATTTATCGACATTTTGCCGATTATTTGCCTTCAAATTAATAAAATGCCGATTTGCCGATTTTTGCTCCAAAAATGACGATTTTTCTAGGAAATCTAAAACCTCGGCAACCTTATTTGTTTTAGTATAATTTAAGTTTTTTTTAGAACACTGAAATACTTGCTACATATATACCAAATGATTTTAACTCAACGCATAATCTGACACAGTAACATATGAATACTTAAAATACCATAATCGGCCAATTAGTAACAATTTTCTTATCCTTTGTAATCTAGAACAGACAGAAAGCTGCTTAGAACTGATTTTGAAGAATTTCGCCATACTTCCGGCTCTATGGAGTTCAATATTTCTAATAAAGTCACTTTAAGCCAACGTTGGCAACCCACGGGGTAACACAATTAAACTACCTAGGTTTTATTGGGTATTATATTAAAAAAAAATCTGGTGATTTTAAGTTTTTTTTTTTTGTACAATCAATAAAACAAATTTAATTGAACTAATTTTTTAGCTCTAAAAATTATTTTTGTTTTGTTTTTTTTTTTTTTTTTTTGAAAGAAAATGAATTAACAAGTAAGTCAAAATAATCTCCATCAGTGCTAACGACTTTTCCCCGCCTCTAAGGTAATTTCCGAATCTCGTCTAGAAAAAGCACCTCGGCTTTTGAGGCAATCCAATTTTGAAGCCAAGTTTCGATTTCCTCGAAATAGGTGAAGCGGTGAACCGCCAAGTCATGTTGTATCGGTCCAAGCAGCAAGTAGTAAGAAGAAGCAATGTACAGAGAATAGGGCGGATGCGGTAAGATATTCATTTTATGGTTTCTAAAATCTTGTTCGCAACTTTAATAACTTTATCACGTTTGTCCTTATATTCCGGCCATTTTTCTCGTAATTCAAGATGCAAATGAATAATATATTGCAGTGTGTACAGTGATTTTAGCAGATCGAAGTATATTATGCCCCCTTGGTCCTACCAAGAGTTCAAAATAATAAAACATTATAAATAATAAGACATATTATTTGTACTAACAAATAAAAATATATTGTAGAATTGCACGAAATTTAAAAGCAGTATAAAACCCAATGAAAACATTGGCTGGGTTTAAAAAAACAAGTTTTTGCCAACCCTGCTTTAAGCTGTCAACTCTTCTTGATGGACGCCCTTAGCCAATTCATCCAAAAAATGTGCAATTACTTAAATTTCTGTGTTCAACGCGGGTTTGCTTTGTGACACCTGACGTGTGTTTGAGATCGTTATCTTGATAGAATTCGCTGTTCTTGGCTATAGCCAATTTTCTTGCACTTTACTTTACATTTTTTTTCTCGAATATTGAGACAAGCAAATATGACCATTGTACTAACAATAAAATGCAATTTGTTTGCATAACATAGAAAAAAGCAAATTTTTTTCGGTCGCACTATTGGTCTCTTTTAAAGCAGCTGCTTTCATTTTATTTTATTTTGGTTTTTTACGTATCGTGTTAACATAAAAAAATCTGTCGTAAGATTTTTATTCTCATTTTTAAAATACGGATGGAATTTTATATTTTCTCTCTGATTTTACGTACGTAAAGTATTATTTTTAGTATTAGTATTAGTATTATTCTTTGGAAGGCGTTTTTCATAACTTTTCTGTTATATACGTCGCATTGGCCTAAAGTTGTTCCGAAATAACAATATGAAAAGTGTTGTAAAGAATTCAAAAAAGCTGATGAAGTACTTACAGCACCAAGCAAAATTTTTATATTATCTAAGAATTACCAGAGATTCAAGGATTTTGGAAATTTATTTGCTCCATCAGGTTATATTCCACAAAATTTTAAAGGATGAGCCAGAAAGAGTTGCTATAAAATTTAGAATTTTTTAATATATATGAAAACATAATTATATGTATGAAAATACATGTATGGATTATAAAAAGAATATTCGATGTAGATTAACATATTTTCGTTTGTAAAACAAAAAAATCAATATAGTCATGTGAAAAAAAATAGTGACACTTATATCAAAATAGTTAAAAATCCAACTCTGATTTTATATTCTAACAATAATCAACTAGATCTTATAAATTGTCTGCTTGAATTTCGACGGCTTAAAGAACCGTTATTTGACAAACAAATTTAGTGCCGTTTTTCAGTTGTAATACATTTTTCTCTTAAGTTTTTAAGGAAGAGCGCAATGTGTCTCAACTATTTTTCACATGTCTATATGCTATGCCATACATTAACTTGCATAATCGAATTATGCATTGTTTTATTTACTCATAGAAATTTTTGAATTTATTTAAAATAAATATAAAGAAAAGGAGAGCAACAAGCCAAAACTAAAGGCTCAACTATATGCGCCGGGTAGTTTAAGCGACTGTGCGAATACACACAATTAAATGTGTATAATTATAATGTACTTAACAAGGCGAATTGAATAAGTTGGTGTTGTCATTTCGGCTGACTGCTTTTTTAATTGAAATGGTGATTAATGATTGTCAAAAGTTTTATTTATGCATTATGTTATGTTATGTTTTGTAATTGGCAGTTGTAGAAAATTTTGTGTAATGTTTTTTAGAATTTACATCAAAAAAATAAAGAAATGAATACATATTTGGCGGTTAAGACCCATACAAGCTTTTCTAACAATATCCTTAATATTGGAGTCATCCAGCCTTCACTTACAATGTTTGTACCATCACACCCACTCAACCTTCGCTTACAATGTCTGTTTCATCTGACGGCCTAGGCCAACGATGTATAAATTTAAGTCCCTACGTTGTCAGTGGTCTCCTATCGAAGATGTTTACGGTAAAAATTGTATTGGGCTGTTATATTTAATAACTATAATATCCTGTAACTGGCTGCTGAAGTGATCGTTAGGAAAGGGTAATAATAATTAGGAGCAAAGTCAACCAGGCGCGATCATTTAACCTGTTAATAAAACCATTTTCATCCAAATTTATGTATATCATGTGTTTATTTATGTTTGAAAAAGTTCTTATAACTTAATAAAACTGTACCAAAAACACTTTTTGATAAATTCTTCACTTTTGCTTTTAATATTCTTTCGCTATCCGCTGGTCAATCATTTTTGTCTGCTTCCACCATGCCTGCGTTTAACCACTCTCATGACGGTGTATACTCTAGCGATAATGTTTAGTGTCGTCTAACGTAATGAAAAACTACGAACTATTTGTATTGGGTCATAAGTTAGCTATTAATGAAATACCAGCTCCCGTACGCTTCAAGTCTGTATGAATTTTATCGAAAATGCAATGATACGTCTAAATAATTCCAGCTAGTGTTAGGTAATTGTTTCTGATATAACTTCACTGTGATTTCTCCCAAGCTGTGATAAATACAATAACGTTTGTACGTGCAATTGCTTTGCAATCCTTAGCATAAACGTACTATATACATGCATAATATATAATACATACTAACCTATAACTTTTGCTTCAAAGAAACACATACTACTGACAAATGCTCTTATTACCTTTTCCAAAAAAATAAATAATAATTTGAAACAATAAACATATTTAATATTTTATGTAATTATCAAAAAATTTAAGTACAAAAAAAAAGAGTAAAAATACCCCCAAACATTCCACATACAAACAGCCCATCACTGCTTGACAAATGTCACGTAATGTAGCCGTCAAATTCTATTTTCAACAGATTGGGACGTTACAGTTACTTTTCATTACGGTCATATAATAAAAGCGATCAGTTAACACTTCTACGTCTAAGTTCGGCTAATTCTACCTTTAAGAAACATGCATGATAATGTATGTGTGAGTTAAAACAAAAAATATTTGGTTTTATTCAAAAACCATGTGGAAGGTAAATGTGATGTGCTTGACGTACACCCTCCGGGCAGTCTTCCTATGAGGGAGCATCACGTGGACAACTCACACGATCACACCGGCTCCCACGTTTCAATTACGGAGAGTGGGCTGACGTAGGCGTTGTGCAGTACAAATCCCCTGGCCCGGATGGCATTATTCCTGCCGATCTACAGAATAGCGCTGATTTGGTGATTCCTTGGCTGATGGCTATCTATAAGGCATGCTTGGTCTTATATTCCTGAGCCTTGGACCGTGTACAGGGTGGTATTTATTCCTAATGGGAGTAAAACCTGCAACACAAGTCCAAAGGACTTTAGACTCATCAGCCTATTTTCTTTTCTTCTAAAGACTCTGGAAAGGTTGGTCGCAGTACGATAGAACCTGACCTACTATCTGCGTCCCAACATGCCTACACTAGGGGCAGATCTGTTGAGACTGGGCTTCACTCGCTTGTGGGATATATTGAAAATGCTCTCGAGCACAGGGAGTATGCTCTAGTGGCATTCCTGGATATAGAGGGGGCCTTTAGCAATGTGACACCGGAGGCGATTAGGTCGGCTCTGGTGGCACCGAATGTTCATTGGTCTGTGGTAAGATTTATAGGGCGACTCCTGACCAGCAGGGCCATTGTCTCCACTATGGGATCAGCTACTGTCTAAAGGGTGGCTGAAAGGGGCACTCCACAGGCGGGGGGGTTCTTTCCCCTCTCCTGTGGAATTTGACCATTAACACTTTGCTCGTAAGGCTTGATTCTAATAGATTCAAGACTGTGGCGTATGCGGACGATGTTGCTGTGGCTATGTCTGGAAAATTTCTTGACACAATGTCGCAGCGCCTTCAAACATTTTTGGGCCTTCTCAGTCGGTGGAGTACTGAGAGTGGGCTGAACGTTAACCCGGGAAAGACGGTATTGGTACTATTCACGCGCAGGTACAAAGTTCCGTCGTTTTTCCTACCGCGTCTGCACGGCGTTGAGCCGGAGCTGTCGGATGGCGCGAAGTATCTGGGGATAATCCTGGATTCCAAGCTATCTTGGCTCCAAAACACACGTGCGAGGGCGGCGAGGGCGAATGTTGCGCTGTACGCCTGTCGTAGGGCCGTTGGAAAAATTCGGGGCTCTAAATCCTAGGAGTTTCAATTGGATATTCAACACGGTGGTTAAGCCTATACTTATGTATGATGCGGTTGTATGGTGGAGGTCTCTGAAGAAATCCACATATTGCATATCTTTGATAGTGCCAAAAAAGATGGATGCTAGTAGATTATCGGATGGTAGTAGATTATCGTAAGCTTAATCAAGTAACAGTTGCAGATAGGTATCCTATCCCAGAGATGTCTGACATTTTAGTACAATTAGGTAATAAAAAATGGTTTTCGGTTATCGATCTCAAAAGAGGATTTCACCAAATCCCTTTGAGAAGGCAGGATATTGAAAAGACTGCATTTTCGGTGAACAATGGGAAATAGAAGTTCACGAGACTTCCCTTTGGATTAAAAAACGCACCGGCAATTTTTCAACGGAAACTAAATGACATTTTACGTCAACATATTGGAAAAATATGCTTTATATATATATACACGATATACTAGTTTTTAGCGAAACCAAAGAAGAACGCCTTAAAATATTGAAACAATATTCCAGACATTGCAGAACGCAAATATGAAGGTACAGTTTGACAAACGCGTATTTTTGAAGAACTAAGTCAAGTTTCTCGGTTTCATTATTTCAAGTGATGGAATTAAAACAAATCCCAAAAGGTTGGAAGCAGTAATGAATTTTCCACGGCCTAAGACAGTAAAAGAACTTAGATCCCTTTTAGGTCTGTCCGGTTTTTAGCGCCGTTTCATTAAGGACTACGCGAAGATAGCAAAACCCCTGACAGACATTTTAAGGGGGAGGAAGGCAATTTTTTGAAAAGCAAATCAGAAAAAAAAATTGATTTCTCTCAATAGTGACGCAATAGAAGCCTTTTATAAGCTTAAGAATACCCTAGTTAGCCAGGATGTCGTACTGGCATATCCCGATTTTAAAAAGAATTTCATCTTACTACCGGCGCATCAAACTTTGCGTTAGGCGCGGTACTATCACAAGAGTATTGTCCAATAGCTTATATATCTAGGACTCTGAGAAAACCGGAAGGAAATCATGCTACTAATGAGCGAGATATACTCACTATCATATAGGGTTTGGAGAATTTAAAAAATTACCTTTACGGATCAGCTAAAGTTAAGATAATAACAGATCATCAGCCTCTTACGCACGCACTTAGTAACAAAAATAGTAACAGCAAGCTAACGAGATGGAAAGCCATCTTAGATGAATATAATTATGAGCTGCAGTACAAGCCAGGAAAAACTAACGTTGTGGCTGATGCTCTTTCGAGAGCACCACAGGTAAAATCTTTGACACCCACACAGCATAGTGATGAGAGTTCGTCCGAAGATTTAATAGCATTTGCTAATACGCCAATAAACTTTTCAAAAATCAAATATTTCTGCTTATAGAAGACATTCTAACTTGTAAATTTAAAATAGTCTTTCCGACATATCATCGTCACACTATTACACAGAATAATTACAGTGACGAGGATCTTGCGTCTTTGCAAAAGAGATACCTTAATCCATCAGTGGTAAACGACATTAATACAAATGAAGAAATTTTAGGAGGATTACAAAGAATTTATCCCATTCATATATATATATATATATATATATATATATATATATATATATATATATATATATATATAAATTAAAATTTCTTCATTTGTATTAATGTCGTTTATATATATTTATATATATATATATATATATATATATATATATATATATATATATATATATATATAAATTTGGTTTTATTTCAAGGGGTATTTTCACATCATTTGTAGTTAATATTCTAAATCTATTTCCGCTCCAATTTCAGTTAGAAAGTCTGTATGGATTGGAACATTATAGATTTAAAAATATGTTTAGAAAGTCACAAGAAGTCATTTTCAATGCGATATTTGAGTTATCCGCATTTATGGCCGATTTTAAAACTGTAACTCGTAGGTGAAACTCCTCCCACACTATCACGGCACCCCCATCTTCTATTGCGTTGTGGGAATCACTATGTGTGATCTCTCTCACAAGAAATTAAAACGCAATAGAAGATGGGCTGCTGACTTACGCTGATTATGTATATTAATTATAAATTACATAGTATCAAAAATGAGTTCGGACAATTTTCAATATCAGAGCTTTCAAAGAATATAAATGTTGCTTGGAAAAATTTTGAACCTCCTACAATAGCTAACTGATTTTGAAAAGGATTTATGCATCAAAAACCATATTGTCAACGAATTTGATCGAGAAGATGAGGTGCCATTAACAACACTCTTAAATTTTCAAAGAATTACAGAAACTAACGAAACTAGTTTTGAAAAAATTTTTAAACATCGATAACATTGCATACATTGAATATGATAGCATTGATTCAGATGATGTTGTAGAGCAAGAAATCAAACATAAGTTTTAATTCAGTTTCAAATAAAAAACTATAATATCGATTCTTTCCTTATTCTAAACTTTTTAAATAAAAAAGTCTTTCTACTATACCCGAAAATAATATCTTGGATTTTAGAATGTCCGTAGAAAACGCAAATCAAAATGAAAGAATAGTTCAACCACCCATAAGCCCATTGATATTTTCAATTCATAAAGAATTCCAGACGCAATTAAAGATTTACCTAAATTCAAAGGTAATCTCAAATTACTTTACGAGTTTATAAGTAATGTGGAAGAAATACTCCTCCACATTAGAGGAGCCGATAACACTCCTCAAGAGCTGATTCTTTTAAGAGCCATCAGAAATAAGATAGATGGCCAAGACAACGAAGTCCTGAATATGTACGGTACATCCCTTAACTGGGATGAGATCCGGGGAAATTTAATATCATACTACTCGGACAAGCGAACAGAAACCTCCCTAATAAGAGACCTCCATTCTTTAAAACAGTATAACAAACCAATTGAAAAATTCTACAGTGAGGTCATGGAAATTCAATCGGCTTTGTCAAATAACCTATCAACTCATGAATCCGAAGCTAACGTAATCAAAGCAAAAAGAGATCTCTTCGCTGAAATGTGTCTAAATGCATTTGTATCAGGTCTAAGAGAACCTATGGGCTCTACTATTAGAGCAATGAGACCAGAATCATTGCCAATACCTCTGGACTACTGTATTAGAGAACAAAACATTCACTGTATTAGGTCCGATTTGAACAAACCAAAGTATCCTCAATGGAAACAACATAACCAATATACTTCATACCAGAGACATTCACACAATTACTTAAATATCGTACCAAGACAGGAAAATTATTATCAACCTCTACAAAACTTTAATTACTCTGCAAGACCCAATTATAATAATAATAATAATTTTGAGCCGAATCTAAGCAATTATAATCGCAATTTTTCCTTCCGGAACAATCAAACATCCCACGGAAATTTGCCTGATTCTAGAACTAACCGGCGTTCTGATAACTTTTCTCAGCAAGCAAATTGGAAGCAATCACAGCCTGAATCGATGGAAACCAGCAGTGCTTTTACAAAATTTGAAAGGGGTACCAATAAATTTAAAACAAGTCCAACTCAGTTTAATAGGATAACAAGCAAAAATGAAATGAACAATATCAATGAATTTAGGAGTCCTCGAAATGAAGATCCATCTCCATATTTTAATCATACGAATAAAACAAATCTGGACCAATATGTAAATTATAATATTGACGACCACCAAGATTTTTGGCATTTAGCCTCAAACAACAAACAGGATACATAGACTGTAACAAGCATGGCAGTGTTTTATCCTATATTAATATAAGTTCTCCTTTTAACAGACATCTGCAATTTTTGATAGATACAGGGGCATCTTCATCATTTATTAACCCAAATTTCATAAAGCCCGAAGATATTGAAAAAACCAATCCAATCACTATATCCACAATTTTGTATAAATATATTATCGACAAGAAAGTAACATTGCTTATTTTCAAGGAATTTAGGAAACCAGGAACATTTTCATTTTTAGTTTTTAAATTTCATAATTATTTTAACGGATTGTTAGGCTTAGACTTTCTAACTGAAATTGGAGCGGAAATAGATTTCGAAAACCAAATATTAATTACAAATGATGTGAAAATACCCCTTGAAATAAAACCAAATTTTTCTTCAAAAAATATACAATAGAAGCAAACTCAAAACGTCTCGTAAAACTGCCTGTTGATTTTAAAGAAGGAGACATAGCCATAAATACAACAACCCTAGACAATGGTCTATTTATTTCTCCAGGCATCTACTATACGAACAATTGGTTTAGCATAATAGAAGTGGTTAATCCAACTGAGAGTGATCACTCACTTTTCTTAGAACAACCCCTCAAAATGAATCCATATAATTCAGAAAACTTAATCGAATTTAATAACTTCAATATTGATAACAAACAAACTAATGATGGAATTAAAAATTTATCTGAACTACTCCGTACAAAACATCTTAATAACGAAGAAAAGCAAAAACTTCTGAAATTATATATTAAGTACAGTGACATTTTTTATAAAGAGGGACAAAACTTAACTTTCACAAATGAAATAAAACATAACGAAATCATACAGGTACCCTTTCGTTCACAAAGAAGAGGTAAAAAAACAATTATCTGATATGTTAAAACAGGAAATAATTAGGCCAAGTTTTTCTAGTGTATCTAGACGATATAATTATATTCTCCACATCCCTACAGGAGCATATTGAAAACTTAGGAAAAGTCTTCGAAAAGTTAAGATCCTCAAATTTCAAAATTCAACTAGATAAATCAGAATTCCTCCGTAAAGAAATAGCTTTTTTGGGTTATATAATTAAGACAGAAGGCATAAGACCTAATCTAACAAAAATCGAAGCAATCCAAAAATTTCCGATACCACGCACTAACCGCGAAATTAAGTCATTTATAGGCCTACTTAGCTATTACAGATAATTCATCCCAAACCTAGCAAAACTCACAAAACCATTAACGGAATGTTTAAAAAAAGGCGAGATAATAACCTTGGACGATAGATACGTAAAAGCTTTTGAAACTTGCAAAACATTCTGATGAAAGACCCAATATTACAGTGCCCTGACTTCTCAAAGCCATTCCTTCTCATAACAGATGCGAGTAACATTGCATTGGGAGCAGTTCTCTCTCAAGGAAACATAGGTAGTGATAAACCAATTTGTTATGCAAGTAGGACTCTTTCTGAAAGTGAAATTAATTATTCCACTATTGAAAAAGAACTTCTAGCCATAGTATGGGCAAACAAATATTTCCGCCCTTATTTCTTCGGTCGCAAATTTAAAATAATTACTGACCACAGACCAATTACATGGCTAATGAGTCTTAAGGAACCCAATTCAAAATTAGTTAGATGGCGCCTAAAATTAGAAGAGTATGATTACGAAATCATTTATAAAAAAGGAAAACTAAATAGTAATGCGGATGCTTTGAGCAGGATTAAACTAGACAATAGTAATGTCGCTGATGTAAACTTGTATGATTCGAGTAAACTGTCCACAATACATTCATGTGACGAGAATTTAAATGATGGAATACCAATTTCTGAAAAACTTTTAAATGAGTTTAACCTACAACTTTAATTGGAAAAGTCAGTCGAAGGACCCAATATGACTGTTGAAACTATTTTTAGAAATAAACAACATCGAACTATAAAAAAAGAAGAATTTTCTCAAGACACAATAATTCAGATATTCAAAAAATTCATTCCCTAAGGTAAACTAACTGCCATTTTCTCCGACGAATCAACTTTTAAAGCTATTCAATTAGTGTATTCAAAATACTTTTCAAACGGAAAACAGTTTCGTGTCGTCCGCTGCACTAACATTTTAATGGACATAACTGATAGCGATAAGCAAGTGGAGCTCATACGGAATTGCCATGAGAAAAGAAACCACAGAGGAATAACCGAAACATATGAATACCTTAAAAGGCAATATTGCTTTCCCCTCATGCAATCTATTATAAATAAAACATTGAACAACTGTGAAATTTGTAATACGTTGAAATATAATACATATTGACATATATACTATAAGTGGTAAATGTATTTTGACCATCATTGAGAAATTTTCCAAATATGCGACGGGGTATACCTTACCATCGAGAACTAGTGTTTGTGTACTCGAAGCTTTGAAATCATTCATGAACCTTTTGGGAATACCTAAGAAAATTGTTTGTGACCAAGGTACTGAGTTCACTTCAAATATTTTTAAAGACTTTTTAAAACAATATGAAATAATACTCCATTTTACATCATTCCAACAATCTAGTAGCAACTCTCTAGTGGAACTTCTCCACTCAACCCTAACTGAAATTTATAGAATTATTATGACAACTAGAAAACCCAAGAAAATGGAGGTAGATCACGAAGAGATATTAGACGAGACGTGCATGACTTACAATAATACAATTCATTCATCCACAAAATTCACACCCTACGAATTATTTTTTGGAAGACCATATAATTTTTCAAGTGAGGTAAAATATAACAATAAACCTGAATTTTACACTAAATTAAATGAATTTAAAGAAAAACTTTACCCCTCTGTTAAGCAAAAAGTTACGAAAGCCAAAATAAAAAATATTAATAAACTAAATAAGACTAGGGAAAACCCAGAAAATAGAGATGTAGACGAAGATATATATAGAAAAGAATGTAGGAGAAACAAATTAACACCTCGATTCTCAAAACGTAAAATATAGAAAGACAATGTTATTACAGTACAAACTACTAATGACAAAAAATATACACAAGTCAAAAATTTAACTTAGAAAACGAAAATAACTGACACTTATTCTATATTTTTAGTATACCCCTAATATGCGGACAGATGTTGGAAATAAGGAATTTCGACAATAAACAAACTATTATAGCCCTAAAGGTTGGCAAAACAAAGACGATCAAAAACCATTTTAATATCATACACATAATAGACTTAGAAGACTATAATGAACAAACTTCAAAATTATTTAATACCACAGAATAATTTGAGAAACAAAGCATATTAAAAGATGTCCCTAAAATATGTAAACTTAAACTCAAAGGACTTGAAAATAAATTGCAGACGTTGAACCCTTATAAACGACGAGGACGTGCACTATTTAACGGCATAGGTTCTGTAATTAAATATATTACAGGAAATATGGACGCAAACGACGCACAAACTATAAACGGACAAATCCAAGAACTTCAGAAAATTGTATCAAATTCGGTTAGTATTGCAGAAAATCAGAAAGGCTTAAATATACAAATGATGCAGATACCTAAAAACTTAACGGATCATATCAATAAGGAACAAGAAACAATTACAAAATTTCTAGGAAAACTTTCAATCGCAACATCTAATAGTATTCAGAGAGAAAACGATGCATTGGCAGAAATTCAGTATTTGAATCAGCTCAATTATAACATAGATTTGTTAACAGATCACATCTTAGACATAATTGAAGCCGTAATGTTTGCTAAGCTCGGTATAATATCAAAACTTATTCTTAACCCAGATGAACTAAATGAAATAAGGGACCATTTAAGATCGCAGAATGTCGATTTTGTTTCAGACGGGAACCTTTATGAACTTCTAGAACTTCAAGCATATATAATAACAGCAATCTTATTTTTAACATAAAACTTCCAAATTTTTCCAAAGACACAAGCATACTTTACCACCTTATTCCCCTTCCGATAAATCAAACAAAAATTATTAAAACTAAACCTTATGTAAGTTACAATGAGCACAACCTCCAGTACTTCACAGAGATTTGCCCAAAAATTGAGAACACTTATTATTGCAAAATGTCTAACGATTTCGAAGAAACAAGAAACTCAAAATGCATAGGAAGAATATTGGATGGGCAAAACCAAATATGTCCAAAAAAACTTTACCATAAAAGGCACTTTACTCCTTCACTATGAAAACTGCTCCGTCACTATAAGAGGGACAACCCTCACGTCCATTGGGACACAGTTATTGTGGCGCCAACAAACTTGAATAAAATACAGATTGAATCGACAACAGATACCCTGACTTTGCAGAAAGTAAAAGCCTACAGTTTCATCAATAAAAACGATATATTACGATTAAGAAAAAATACCATGCAAAGCGG
Source organism: Wohlfahrtia magnifica (assembly GCA_023159175.1). Taxonomy (NCBI): domain Eukaryota; kingdom Metazoa; phylum Arthropoda; class Insecta; order Diptera; family Sarcophagidae; genus Wohlfahrtia; species Wohlfahrtia magnifica. The sequence continues at coordinate 177,949 of JAKWBJ010000080.1, forward strand.
AGGCATATTAATAGCAACAATACTGATATCCGTCATCATAACTTTCACTTATCTGATCCTGTTATGGAAAAATCTAAAAGTCTGATATTATCTTCAACCAGCTGATGTCGCTCTGCCCTCATCGAAATCGCTGTGACCATCGCTTTACACTAAGGGGGGAGTTAAGGAGTTATGTCATCACAACAACCCCCACCAAAACCCAGAAAAAACTAATAAAACAACAACAACAAACTCGTTAATTTATTTTTTATTGTATTTTATTTTATTCGAGTTTATTGACATTTAATTCTCATTTGAATTCTAAATAATTTTAGACCAGCAGTATAAAACATTATTTTTTTTTACAAACCAAATTGTATTTTTTTTACTTCCTGTTTACCAGTTTTTACACAATTATTATTGTTTTATTCTTTTACTGCATTTTTGTTAATTTCTTGACTCATCAAAATTAGTTTATTTACGTAGCTTTATGTTAAGTAGATTAATAATATAAAAATTATTATTGGTGTAACCAGAAAAAGAACTACAAGTGTTTTTGTTACACTAGATAACTCACGCTTTCAATGCTATTATATGATGAATATGATTCGACTTCTGCATCGCTTTCGGGGAAAAAAATATCGTCTTCATCACTTTCATCAAAAAGTCATCATCTTCGTCATTCATTATTTGTTGCAACTGAAGTTCAGTAAGAATCTAAAGCAATTTCGTTATGGAACAATCGTACATTAAAAATTTTATATTACAATACTTACTTTTCTTCTTTGTGCCATTATGTAAAAATACTCAAATATGATGAATTACAAAAAAAAAATTGATGATTATATAGTAACGCATTGACACTTGTAAACAAAAGAATTCATTCAAAGTTCAATTCGGTGATTCCTTGGATTGTATATGAAGAAAAAAACTATGATGATGCTAGAACTTTTGGCCAATTAGAGTATTTTCTTTCAATGAGTTCTGATTAATTTTTGATGATCAGCGTGCATATATATATATATTCTTCTTCATATACAATACAATACAATACAATTCTTCGTATACAATATATATATATATATATATATATATATATATATATATATATATATATATATATATATATATATATATGCACGCTAATCATCTAATATATATATATATATATATATATATATATATATATATATATATATATATATATATATATATATATATATAATATATATATAATATATATATAAATATAAGATGATTAGCGTGCATATATATATATATATATATATATATATATATATATATATATATATATATATATATATACGAACTAGAGCAATGTTTTCCGGACAACGAACTGGGCGAGCATGTTCAGGTGTTTCCACATTTCTTATATATTTGCTGAAGTTTGCTCACAATTCTCCCGATTGTGGACACAATTGCTGACCAAAAAAAAATACGAAATACACGAAATGCACTTTGATTTGAACGCCCATTTTCGTAAATAGCTTCAAAAATCTTAACGCGGTACTCAATTGTGTATCTGTCCTTGGTTGAATTTGTCAAACATCGAAACAAAGAAATGCCATAATAAGTTGGGCAAAAAACTTGATGTTAAGGTGCGACTAACAATTAACATCGTGCATTATGGTTGGACCACCATTTATAAGCAAAATTGTTCTATGCGGGTTCAGGGGTGCAAAAAATATGTTACAAATTGTACTAACTTTCATGAAAAAGTGAACTTTTTCAGTCCGATTGTACAAAATTCTTATTTATTTAGAAAAAAAATTTAATAAAAACTAATTTCATCTTTTAGTATATCTTTCGTTTGGATTAGGTTGAAGACAGTCGAAAAAGTCTCTTCTTCTCTTTGGCTTTTATTATATTTTTATACAAATGTGGAATTTTCAAATAGTGTAAATTAGTCTTTGGGGTGTTATTGTACTTTTGACTTATAAATAGTGAAAAAAGTACATTCTATCATTGGAACTCGTCTTTGATGTTTCCTATCTTAATTTTCATTCTCGTGTAACCAGGGATGCCAGATGATTCTGATTAAAAATCGGCATATTTGAAATAAAAAATCGGCATTATCGGCACTTCAAGATAAAAAATCTGCAAAAAATCGGCAAATTAAAATTTCTCATTTTAACAAAACCTAACAAAACAGAACATTAACTAATGCTTATAATATGTATACCAATATAAGAATAAAAAAATTTAAAAAGTACCATAAAATAAACGTTATAAAAACAAACTGCATTTTATTGTTAGTACAATGGTCACATTTCTATTGGAGAGGAAATTGCAAAGTAAAATGCAGAGAATTTGCGTATCGCAAACAACAGCAAATTTTATCAAGATAACGATCCCAAAACCCGTGTCAGATGTCACAAAGCTTTCGTTGATCCATTACCATTCCAAATCTTAAAAAATATCAGCGCGGAACCCAGAACCTTATGTAATTGAAAATTTGTGGAATAAATTCGCTAAGAAGCCCACAAAAAAAAATCGGCATCCACGTTCAGTTTCAAGCAGGGTTGACAAGAACATCGAGTAATTCTTCAATACCTTTTTATTTGTTAGAACAATTACTGTTTTATTATTTATAATGAATTTTGCACTCTTGACAGAACACAGATGGCGTTATGTACTACGGGCTGCTAAAACCACGATACACACTGTAATTACTCCGTTTGAGTTGTAAATTATGAAAAAAATGGCCGAAATATAAGGGCAAACATGATAAAGTTATTATCTTATGTGACAACCCTGGGCATCACGTCGCAAAGGTTGCAAAAAAAAATTTTAAACGATCAAATGCGATATCTTGTCGCGCCCCCTCTATTCTCTGTACATTGCTTCTTCTTCTACTTGCTGTTTTGACGTATACAACATGATTGGCAGGCCACCGCTTTACTTTTTTCGAAGAAACTGAAATTTGGCTTCAAAATTTGATCGCCTCAAAAGACAAGGAGTTTTTTTTCGAGACGAGATTCGATAGTTACCTGAGAGGTGGGGAGAAGTTGTTAGTTATAATGAACAATGTTTTGACTTACTTGTTAATTCGTTAAAATAAAATAACTTTTTTGAGCTAAAACAAAGAACTGAATTAATTTGTACTCCTAATAGAAAAATACACTGTGCGACAAAAAAAATAGCAGAAGAAGCTGTTTTTGAAATTTTCGAAACACCTCCAAAATCTCGAGTTACGGGTAAAAAAAACCGTTTTTCGAACCTTCATGCACTTATAAGCTCATATATTAGCGTATATAACATATGTTAGCTGAATATTACCCGATTTTAAGTTTCGGATTTGGAAAGAAGAAAAACATACCTTTTAAATGATGTATATTTCGTTTAAGTAGCCTTGAAGAATCTTGGTGTTTTTCTCAAGCAGACAGATTTTTCATCCAATTTTTTCCACATTTTTCGAGTTTATATGCATTTTTGCGAAAATTATATTAAGTTATGAATAAAACGAGACTCATGGTTAAGAAATCCGTTGGAAATTGACGGAGTTATTAGGATATAGCTGAGCTATTAACAGTTGTCTTATTTTAATATAGCAAATATTTAAGTGTTCTCTAAAATTCTAAATGTTATTAAAACAAATAAAGTTGTCATGCAATTAGATTTTCTCGAAAAATCGGCATTTTTGGAGCACAAATCGACAAATCGGCATTGTGATAATTTTAAGGAAAAAATCGGCAAAATGCCGATAAATCGGCAAATATGGCAGGCCTGCGCGTAACATTTCATCGTTTGCTCTCTTTATATTTAATCTCGCTCGCAAACGAAAAGAAAATAGAAAGACCTTTTCTCTCATGCGCACTAGTATGTTTACACCAATGGTGTTTATCAGTGCTGCCAATTTAGCGCCTTTCGCGCTATATTTATCGCTTTTCAACTACTGAAAAGTCACATTTTTTCTCTTTAGCGCTTACCTATTTCCAATATTTGTAAGAAATAGAAAGCCACTAGAGGCAATGAGCTAATTAATTCATATAAACTATGTATGCACTTAAAATGCTTTATGTTGCAAACTAAGTTATTTCAGATAGTATTTGTGCAAAATTTAATAAAAAATACTGTTTTTGAAACGTATCTCAAATTTGAGGGCCCATCTTTTAAGACCTAAGTTTTTTTAAAGTAAAATACAAAAAAAATATATAAAAAATTAATATTTTTAAGAAAAAATCTAAAATTTTAATTATTTAATAACGATACTATATTTTGTTGTTGTTATTATAACATGGCAAATCCTTTCTATCTACGCCCATCTAAAGCCAATGATCTATTTTGGCTCCAAGTCATTCCATGAGAAGCAGCTCATCTTTCAATCTGTTTTCTCTAGGAATTCCGATTCTTCTGCTTCTCTAAAAGTTCCATTTAATGGCTAGTTTCGCTAAGCCGTAGTTTGGTTTCCTCAGAGAGTGCCCAATACATTTCCTTCTCACAATTTCCCTCATTACAGGAACTTGGTGTGATTTCGTTTCTGACTAGAATACTTTTAAAATACTCCATAGACATCGGTTTATAAATAAATTTGACATGGATCAGTCACAGCCACATTCCATAACTCGCAACCATACAAAAATAGAGCTCACACACGATTTAAAGAAGTTAATTTTTGTCTTTGGAGAACGCCCTATTGAGTCGGCAATAAATTCAATATATTTCGAATATCATCATTGGAACCGCCGTACGTTATAAGGATACTACCAAGATAGCAAAAAGTCTGGACATCTCTTAGATGTATGTTTCAGAATTCGAGAGATCGTTGTGTTATTAGCGTTGATTCGCTGATTTTGGTTTTGGAGTTGTTTGACCGCAGTTCACTCTGAATAGAATCTAGCTTTTCTTGCATTTCGTAATGCCTGGGTTCCAGGATATAGATGTTGTCTACGTAATCTAGGTCTTTAAACTTTATGTTAAATCCCCAGGTTATACCACGTTGTATCATACAATCGAGGACAACGTTAAACAGCAGTGGAAAAAGAACAGAATTATGCCTATCACCAGCTCTGAGAGTTATTTTTTTTATGTTACACCTGAACCCAAAAATTAAGAAGTTTTTAATTCTCGTTTTGCTCTCTAAATTCTTTTTAATTTTATTTATTTTTTTAAATTTTATTTTGAAAATAGACATTGTTTTTAATTTCAGTATATTTTTCTGTTATTAGCGCTTTTTTCAGCGCGTTTTGATTACAAATATTAACATAAATTATAATTTAGCGCTCTTTAGCGCCTTTTAAAAGGTCTGCGCGTTTTGAATATAAAAAGTTGGCAACACGGTGTTTATTTCATAGAGCAATTGTTTACGCTCAACTCACACGTATTCTTACGCTCTTGGTTTTAGTCCTTTTTTTTTTTTTTTTTGTTTTTTTTTTTTTTTTAAAGCGCTGGAAGAAATTTGCTTCTAGTCGTCACTGAAACAACGACGAATAAACATGTGAAGAGGTGTCTGTTTGTGGTCTTTTTTATTTTCCACTAAACGTGCTGATTAAAATTATTAAGAATGTGCAACGAATATTTTATGATTATTAATCCTTCTGCATTCCTTGGGTCAATTTGACTTTGGTTTACAGACACAAAATGTTTCCCTTTTATTATGAGATATGAACCTTACACTAAAATTTATCCACTATAGGGACGAAAATTATGCTTTTAAAAGAAAATAATAAAATTTAGTTTTTTCCTTCCCCCTCCACATTTCAAACACGAATTAGAAACATTTGATATCTTTTATATATATATATATATATATACTATATATATATATATATATATATATATATATATATATATATATATATATATATATATGTATGTATGTATATTGTATACGAAGAATTGTATTGTATTGTATATGAAGAAGAATATATATATAATATATATATAATATATATGTATTCTTCTTCATATACAATACAATACAATACAATTCTTCATATACAATATACAATATCATCAAAAATTAATCAGAAAGAATTAAACTTGCAATAACGCTTGTTGGGTCATATTGACCTAAAAGATATCAAATGTTTCTAATTCGTGTTTGAAATGTGGAGGGGGAAGGAAAAAACTAAATTTTATTATTTTCTTTTAAAAGCATAATTTTCGTCCCTATAGTGGATAAATTTTAGTGTAAGGTTCATATCTCATAATAAAAGGGAAACATTTTGTGTCTGTAAACCAAAGTCAAATTGACCCAAGGAATGCAGAAGGATTAATAATCATAAAATATTCGTTGCACATTCTTAATAATTTTAATCAGCACGTTTAGTGGAAAATAAAAAAGACCACAAACAGACACCTCTTCACATGTTTATTCGTCGTTGTTTCAGTGACGACTAGAAGCAAATTTCTTCCAGCGCTTTAAAAAAAAAAAAAAAAACAAAAAAAAAAAAAAAAAGGACTAAAACCAAGAGCGTAAGAATACGTGTGAGTTGAGCGTAAACAATTGCTCTATGAAATAAACACCGTGTTGCCAACTTTTTATATTCAAAACGCGCAGACCTTTTAAAAGGCGCTAAAGAGCGCTAAATTATAATTTATGTTAATATTTGTAATCAAAACGCGCTGAAAAAAGCGCTAATAACAGAAAAATATACTGAAATTAAAAACAATGTCTATTTTCAAAATAAAATTTAAAAAAATAAATAAAATTAAAAAGAATTTAGAGAGCAAAACGAGAATTAAAAACTTCTTAATTTTTGGGTTCAGGTGTAACATAAAAAAAATAACTCTCAGAGCTGGTGATAGGCATAATTCTGTTCTTTTTCCACTGCTGTTTAACGTTGTCCTCGATTGTATGATACAACGTGGTATAACCTGGGGATTTAACATAAAGTTTAAAGACCTAGATTACGTAGACAACATCTATATCCTGGAACCCAGGCATTACGAAATGCAAGAAAAGCTAGATTCTATTCAGAGTGAACTGCGGTCAAACAACTCCAAAACCAAAATCAGCGAATCAACGCTAATAACACAACGATCTCTCGAATTCTGAAACATACATCTAAGAGATGTCCAGACTTTTTGCTATCTTGGTAGTATCCTTATAACGTACGGCGGTTCCAATGATGATATTCGAAATATACTGAATTTATTGCCGACTCAATAGGGCGTTCTCCAAAGACAAAAATTAACTTCTTTAAATCGTGTGTGAGCTCTATTTTTGTATGGTTGCGAGTTATGGAATGTGGCTGTGACTGATCCATGTCAAATTTATTTATAAACCGATGTCTATGGAGTATTTTAAAAGTATTCTAGTCAGAAACGAAATCACACCAAGTTCCTGTAATGAGGGAAATTGTGAGAAGGAAATGTATTGGGCACTCTCTGAGGAAACCAAACTACGGCTTAGCGAAACTAGCCATTAAATGGAACTTTTAGAGAAGCAGAAGAATCGGAATTCCTAGAGAAAACAGATTGAAAGATGAGCTGCTTCTCATGGAATGACTTGGAGCCAAAATAGATCATTGGCTTTAGATGGGCGTAGATAGAAAGGATTTGCCATGTTATAATAACAACAACAAAGTATAGTATCGTTATTAAATAATTAAAATTTTAGATTTTTTCTTAAAAATATTAATTTTTTATATATTTTTTTTGTATTTTACTTTAAAAAAACTTAGGTCTTAAAAGATGGGCCCTCAAATTTGAGATACGTTTCAAAAACAGTATTTTTTATTAAATTTTGCACAAATACTATCTGAAATAACTTAGTTTGCAACATAAAGCATTTTAAGTGCATACATAGTTTATATGAATTAATTAGCTCATTGCCTCTAGTGGCTTTCTATTTCTTACAAATATTGGAAATAGGTAAGCGCTAAAGAGAAAAAATGTGACTTTTCAGTAGTTGAAAAGCGATAAATATAGCGCGAAAGGCGCTAAATTGGCAGCACTGATAAACACCATTGGTGTAAACACTCTAGTGCGCATGAGAGAAAAGGTCTTTCTATTTTCTTTTCGTTTGCGAGCGAGATTAAATATAAAGAGAGCAAACGATGAAATGTTACGCGCAGGCCTGCCATATTTGCCGATTTATCGGCATTTTGCCGATTTTTTCCTTAAAATTATCACAATGCCGATTTGTCGATTTGTGCTCCAAAAATGCCGATTTTTCGAGAAAATCTAATTGCATGACAACTTTATTTGTTTTAATAACATTTAGAATTTTAGAGAACACTTAAATATTTGCTATATTAAAATAAGACAACTGTTAATAGCTCAGCTATATCCTAATAACTCCGTCAATTTCCAACGGATTTCTTAACCATAAGTCTCGTTTTATTCATAACTTAATATAATTTTCGCAAAAATGCATATAAACTCGAAAAATGTGGAAAAAATTGGATGAAAAATCTGTCTGCTTGAGAAAAACACCAAGATTCTTCAAGGCTACTTAAACGAAATATACATCATTTAAAAGGTATGTTTTTCTTCTTTCCAAATCCGAAACTTAAAATCGGGTAATATTCAGCTAACATATGTTATATACGCTAATATATGAGCTTATAAGTGCATGAAGGTTCGAAAAAACGGTTTTTTTACCCGTAACTCGAGATTTTGGAGGTGTTTCGAAAATTTCAAAAACAGCTTCTTCTGCTATTTTTTTTGTCGCACAGTGTATTTTTCTATTAGGAGTACAAATTAATTCAGTTCTTTGTTTTAGCTCAAAAAAGTTATTTTATTTTAACGAATTAACAAGTAAGTCAAAACATTGTTCATTATAACTAACAACTTCTCCCCACCTCTCAGGTAACTATCGAATCTCGTCTCGAAAAAAAACTCCTTGTCTTTTGAGGCGATCAAATTTTGAAGCCAAATTTCAGTTTCTTCGAAAAAAGTAAAGCGGTGGCCTGCCAATCATGTTGTATACGTCAAAACAGCAAGTAGAAGAAGAAGCAATGTACAGAGAATAGAGGGGGCGCGACAAGATATCGCATTTGATCGTTTAAAATTTTTTTTTGCAACCTTTGCGACGTGATGCCCAGGGTTGTCACATAAGATAATAACTTTATCATGTTTGCCCTTATATTTCGGCCATTTTTTTCATAATTTACAACTCAAACGGAGTAATTACAGTGTGTATCGTGGTTTTAGCAGCCCGTAGTACATAACGCCATCTGTGTTCTGTCAAGAGTGCAAAATTCATTATAAATAATAAAACAGTAATTGTTCTAACAAATAAAAAGGTATTGAAGAATTACTCGATGTTCTTGTCAACCCTGCTTGAAACTGAACGTGGATGCCGATTTTTTTTTGTGGGCTTCTTAGCGAATTTATTCCACAAATTTTCAATTACATAAGGTTCTGGGTTCCGCGCTGATATTTTTTAAGATTTGGAATGGTAATGGATCAACGAAAGCTTTGTGACATCTGACACGGGTTTTGGGATCGTTATCTTGATAAAATTTGCTGTTGTTTGCGATACGCAAATTCTCTGCATTTTACTTTGCAATTTCCTCTCCAATAGAAATGTGACCATTGTACTAACAATAAAATGCAGTTTGTTTTTATAACGTTTATTTTATGGTACTTTTTAAATTTTTTTATTCTTATATTGGTATACATATTATAAGCATTAGTTAATGTTCTGTTTTGTTAGGTTTTGTTAAAATGAGAAATTTTAATTTGCCGATTTTTTGCAGATTTTTTATCTTGAAGTGCCGATAATGCCGATTTTTTATTTCAAATATGCCGATTTTTAATCAGAATCATCTGGCATCCCTGGTTACACGAGAATGAAAATTAAGATAGGAAACATCAAAGACGAGTTCCAATGATAGAATGTACTTTTTTCACTATTTATAAGTCAAAAGTACAATAACACCCCAAAGACTAATTTACACTATTTGAAAATTCCACATTTGTATAAAAATATAATAAAAGCCAAAGAGAAGAAGAGACTTTTTCGACTGTCTTCAACCTAATCCAAACGAAAGATATACTAAAAGATGAAATTAGTTTTTATTAAATTTTTTTTCTAAATAAATAAGAATTTTGTACAATCGGACTGAAAAAGTTCACTTTTTCATGAAAGTTAGTACAATTTGTAACATATTTTTTGCACCCCTGAACCCGCATAGAACAATTTTGCTTATAAATGGTGGTCCAACCATAATGCACGATGTTAATTGTTAGTCGCACCTTAACATCAAGTTTTTTGCCCAACTTATTATGGCATTTCTTTGTTTCGATGTTTGACAAATTCAACCAAGGACAGATACACAATTGAGTACCGCGTTAAGATTTTTGAAGCTATTTACGAAAATGGGCGTTCAAATCAAAGTGCATTTCGTGTATTTCGTATTTTTTTTTGGTCAGCAATTGTGTCCACAATCGGGAGAATTGTGAGCAAACTTCAGCAAATATATAAGAAATGTGGAAACACCTGAACATGCTCGCCCAGTTCGTTCTCCGGAAAACATTGCTCTAGTTCGTACTTCTTAGAAAATGAGGTCGGTCAAGCAGTTACCGTTAATGGTGTTCGCTATCGCGAGATGATAACAGTCTTCTTGTGACAAAAAATTGAGGATATGGACCTGGACGATATGTGGTTCCAACAGGATGGTGCCACTTGCCTGGCAGCAAACAAAACAATGGATTTTCTTTCTTTGTGGACATTTAAAAGAAAAAGTGCACGTCAATAAGCTAAGAACAATTCAAGAGCTAAAGGATGAGAAAATTCGGCACAGTAACGACATTGAACCTCAATTATGTGTCAGAATCAATTAAAATATGAAAAACATTAAGATAATTCTCTAACAACTCTTTGTTTATAATTAACATCGTGCGTTTTGAGATGCGCACTCTATGAATAACTCCGAAACTTTTGTAAATACAAAATATGTTATTCAAGTGATTTATAGGAAATTTTATTTTTAAGTATTTGCTGGTACTTGCAGTAAAATCGGTCAAGTCGTTTTTAAGTTATGATGAAATATGTTGGCATAACTACCACATTTTGGACGAAAAATATTCCACGCCAATGAAAAAAGAATTGAGCCCGATGAAAAAAAACTAAAAATGGATCTAAATTCAGCGCATCGAAATCATTATATTCCATATAGTTTTATTAAAAGGTTTTTTGTCTTAAACCAGTGTTATTAGGCCGATCAATACGCATGCATGCCTCGTTTGATTGCCTAAGGATGAACAGGAGGTCGTTAGGAAACAACTGGGTGGTCTTTGAAGACAGGCTTTTCCGTCTATGACTGTAGCCGAGCTCAACTGTTCGACTGCGACTATTGAGGTCATAATAGGGTTTACATCACTGCACATCTTTCTGAAGAAGTGTGATCATAGACTTCTAAGCTAGTTTTCATATGAGTTCTAAACTAGTTTTCGAATGGAGGATTGAGATCATGTTCCTTAATCGCGAAAAATCGCGGCCTTGTGTGGACTCCAGAAGCCTAAAGTAGTTCGCAGGTGAGTCGAGGACTGACGCAAGTGTGAGAGCGGGGGTCCTTGGACAAAATAAAAAGATCTCCATACCTATGGCAAAGTGTATTTCAAGCTGAAATTCATGTAATTTCAGCTGCAATAAACCTACAGAGGGGCATCAGAGGTGCGCATGTATTCATATTTTCAGATAGTCTGCCAGCACTGAGGGCACCAGCTTTATGTTCGCTGAAACCGCGGTAACTAAAGAGTGCTTGAGTTATAATAAACAACTTGATGCGGCTTACAGGGTTGTGCTTTGCTGACGAGCAGGCTTGCATACCTCTGTGGTATGACACATGTCTAACAACCAAAAGGTCCTCGGTTCAGTCCCGATAATTTCAACAGTGGTCTCACCTCATAATAGTGCAATAGACTAGTTATGAGTATTTACGCTATTCAAAACTACTCTAATCCCATTCAATGATGATGGGAGAGAAGAGTATTTTTGCTCCTAAGTTGGCGCTTGCATAATTTGGACTCCATATACGCTCATAAATTCTGTTTATGAACTAATGACACGCTGTCAACTTTTAAAATCAAAAAGCACTAAAGTTGAGAAAAAACTATGTAATTAAAAAAATAATACTTTTTTTAGTTTTATTTATATTTAATTTCTTAATATTAAGTAGGTGTTTTTATTTCATTTTATTAAAAGTTTGATAAACTTTAGTTTTTTTTTTAGATTTTCGATTATTTTTGAGACAAAAAAATTAACATTCACTGTTTTTACTTTACTCGTACCCTCTGCCGTATAAAAATGGGATCAGATGTATTTTGATTCAAATATTACTTATGTCAGCTCTTTTGATATTGGTTCACCATAATAAAATCAACAAAGGTATTTTGCTTTTGTTAAAAATTAGTTGCTGTAAAAATCAGTATCTTATGGAATATGCTTGCTATAAATTTCAAAACTTTAACTGTTACTGATATTCAAAAATCAAGAGTTACCGCGTAAGAAATTTGCTATACTCACTTATCCAATGCCAGATAATGATGATTTGTATTGGCAATAAACCTCTTAGACCAAATTCAAAAACTTCTACTATCACCGTTCTTAAGATATATAAAATTAAATATTTACCATTTTTAAGTTTGAAAAACTTGTGCCGCTGTTGTGTGGTAGGTAAGACATCCGCCCTCGGTTAAATCCCTGACCAGATCATCTGACAATTTTCAACAGCGGCGTCACTTCATAACAGCGCTAGAATTACCGGTAATGAGTACTTACTCTATGAAAAACACTCTAACTTCTCTGCCGTTAGGTCCCTTTCATTGGGTCTAAAAATAGACTCAAATGCAGCTCATTGTTCGTATGAAGTCCCCTTGTTTCACTTGGGATGTTGCGATAATTTAGACATGTGCAGCAGCTTGAATCCAAACTTATACATGATACAGGATCAGCTCCTGAAAAGATGCTCCAAACTATCAGTAATCCGCCAGTATGTATACATACGTGGAATATTTTCTTCTTCATGTATATATGTTTGAAAAATGTGTTCACTTTACTTGAATTTAAAAGAAAAATTTCATAAAACATATACTTATAGCACAGACTATATAACTTTTGCATCAGAAATGCAGATTTAATTTGACAAACTAAAATATGACGTCAAGCTATTTCAACTGAGGTGCAAGTAATTTTATTACAACGTCTGAATTTGTTTGCAAGACACAATTTGTGTAGTGTTATATTTAAATTTACACCTACAAAAATATTGTGTTGTGTTTTTTTTTTTGTAAAAGTTTTTATTACCATTTGAAATAATAATTTGGTGCTACAAAAAAGGCTCTAAGATTACAAAAAGAAAGCACTAAGCACTAAGTCGACAATATTTCACGTTAAAAATTTTAAACAGCACTAAAACAGTGCTAAAAGCGCTGAGTTGACAACGCTGACTAATGGCTCGTTGAAATATGTACATCTGGGTCTTTGTATGTACTTACGAATGCAAAAATGTATATAACATAAAAATGATCTGCATTGCTACATTGTAAAAAATATATTAAAAATTAATCATTTAAAAATACTATTTTGTTTGGGGACTTTTTTGAAAAAATGTATCTGTCAGCCCTGTGTATACTCTTTGTTTAAACTTAAATTCTCAAGGCCGCGTCAAACACCATTTACGAAAATAAATAAAAAAATAAATAGTACCATAGCAAAAGTCTCGAAAAATGATTTATTCGTTGTATATATGCTATTAATGAGAAATCATCACAGTATTTTTCATTTTATTAAGTTTTTATCTCTCTCTGTAAAATTAGATAATGATTGCATTACAGGTAACGATCTGTTTATTGTGGTATAAGTTAATAATGACGTTCTTGACTTCTTTTATTTTTAATTATTATTTATTGATCAATTAATTTAAGCCTACATAGTAGGGTAGATTAAAAAGTGTTCATAGAATTGCAGAATACTTTCAACATTGAGTGTAATTTGCTTTGAATATAAAAACAATAAATTTTATAAATGAAAATGTATGTATGAATTAACCCTAATTCAGACGTACTGTTTTTATCAGTACATGTACTGATTTTTATTGATTGTACTGATTTTTCTCTGTTTGTGCTTTTTTGTACCGTTTTTTATCTAAAAATTCTTTCAACGCATAAAATTATACATAATTTGCTTATTCCCTTTGAAAGACCCAGTGAGGTATTTGTCGAGCTATAAAAAAAATAGCCCAGATTCAATAGGTATTGGTTGTTTCTGTCAAGTTCTTCACAATGATCCTTATCATGGTTGGCGTGTTTGTTGTCGTATTTCAACATTTTTGTTATACATTTATTAAAGAAAACAAGAAAAAAAAGATCCTTATCATGGTTGGCGTATTTGTTGTCGTATTTCAACATTTTTGTTATACATATATTAAAGAAAACAAGAAAAAATTTTCTTCACAAAAATGTCGGAAAACGAGTCCGTAGTCTAACCATTATAAGCATAAATTGTTAAAAATTCCTATAAGGTTATTAAAATATGCTTTGGAAAACATTGTAATTAAAATGATCTGAAAATTTTCAATAAAAATCCTAACGAAAAGTTTGATTAAGAGTGAAGCTAAATGCTCCTTCATGTACCATCACGTTGGCTTAGCTTAACTCTAGCAATCGAAGAACTGCAAAAATTATGGTGTTTTGAAAAGTTATTACCTTTAAAAGAATTGTTTTTAGTGAATTTTTCGATATTTTAGGTACTGTTATATCCGTGCCTTGGAAATAAAAGGGCCAATGTCAATGATATTTTAAGTTAATAGTTCTATTAAGTTTTTTTTACTCTCTTTTATTTTGCTGCAGCAAAAGTCTAATTTAACCTAGAAGAGCAATTGAAATGAACGATAATATATTTCAAAAGCCGAGCTTATTCCAATTTATTTCTGATATTACATTTTATTATTTATCTGATGTAGGTAAATTGTTTATATTTTTAATATTGATAAAGATATTTAATCATCAAAAATTTCTATTAAGTCAGTTCAAAAAGAAAAAAAAAGCACAAGGTTGAAAAAATGGAAGAGTTTCTAGATAGCGGGTACATCTATGAATTTTGAGATATAATGCAAATTGTAAATTTACTACTTCACATTCAAATGCTTTCACAGAACAAAAGCTTAGACAAAGTATAAGAAATTATAGACAAACTGAAAAAGGCGATAAATACCTATATTTAATTTGCTTAAATATATGTATAAATACATATACTTTTCATAAAAATATATACAAGATCTCCATAAAAACATGGATTTTTGTTTTAAATTTGTCCAAGCAAAATTTGAACGTGCTGAAGCGAAACAAAGTTTAAAAGAAAATGTAAGGGTTTGTCAAAGTACTTTTCTTTTATCGGCTCGTTCTGTAGTTTTTGATAGTGGTAATTTTTCTTCACTGTGCGAAATAAAAAAATAAAAGAAAATGCCAAATAAAACATGTACTTTGCAAAGTACTTTGAACGTGCAAAAGGCGTCATACATTTCAATAGAATCATTTAAAATCTTGGCTTACAAAAAACACAAATGAATTTACAGAATTGCTACTAAACGAGCCTGATGGTCTGATGGCAAGCCCAAAATATCAGTAAACTTAGATGCTACAAAATGTGATACTTTCTAAAAGTGCTCTAATCTAATGAGTATTCAATAAAAAAAAACCTTACTGCTGAATTCAGAATATGATGGTCAGAATGAATTACAATTTGATTAATTGAAACGGAAATATTGCAGCCTTAGAAGAATGCAATATTTCGTTAGCCAAGTTGGACTTATGCATTCTTACTTACTAAGAACTAGCTCGGAATCAATGATACCGCATATTAAATTATTATACATACTGATGTACATTTTATTGGCAATTTAACATATATTGCCACACCACCTTCGTGAGAAAGTCTATCTGAACGGAAAATACGATATCCATTCAGGTCAATCTCATTACTGTGCGTATTGGAACGAAATTAAGTTTATGAGATGCATATAATGTCGATATTAGATCCTTGAAATATATATCGAAATTCATCCATCTTGTTGTTAAGGCTTTGAGCATTAATATGGCAAATATTAAGACCCAAATTTCGTCTAGAAAGAATGCGTTGGAAATTATGAAGATTATCACCAGAACCAACTCCATCACTATTATCAGTTGGAGAAAACAACTCTAAAGTCCGAGATCGAAAAAGCAATGCAAATGTACACCGGTCGAGATAAAATTACACACAATAAAAATTGATAATAAATCTACAATAAAAAAATACTAGAAATATAAAATAAATAATTTTCAAACAAACATAAGAAAAATAAAGTCATAGACATAGATTTTGTTATTCCCGTTCATTTGGGTTATCGCGAAATTTCCTGTCCAGCGTGTTAAGATTAACACAGACTATAAAACGGTTAATATAAGCTGCTTCTATTAAATTTCTTTTCTTTAAGCGATGTTCCTGTAGAAAAATACGGTAATTTTCAGAAGTGCGGTTCCCAATGATATAGAACGGCACGGAGCTATCAAATCCAATATTGTTTATGCGCAAGATTTTAACTTCATAACAATCGGTGGATCAAATTTTGAAGAACTTTTCTTTTAGGTTTCACACGTAAGGCGGATTTTATTTCTAGAGAACGGATATTAATGGCTTGGCATTACTTAGTGAATAAGTCAACAAGTTCTTCGTGCTGATGTTCTGGGACACCAACGATGCGTACGATATTGGCGACTGCTGAATTCTCGTATTTCCTGGTAATGTTCTTCGAATGGGATATTTCTTGTTTTAATTCCTCAATTTCATTAGTTAGTGCGATAAGTTTTGCAGATTCAGTCCTCTTAATATCATTAACACTCGTTTCCAATAAAACTACCCTCTCAGTCAAATTATCCAGATCGGTTCTTGCAATATTTAGCCTCTTATCTGTTTCGCCCACAGGACTATTCTGATATTGGCGAAACATATTCTTTAATTCGAATCTTCTTGAGGATATTAGTTTTTCGGATAATTTTTCCTCTCTTGGTCTCCAACTATGTAACACTACAATTTTGACACATTTTACTTGTAGTCGTAAGTAACACCCTTTTTTACATTTTTTAATTAATGTATTACTTTATGATCAGCTCTCCGTACCATGCTTCTCAAGACACTATCTTATTTTTATGGCCTACAATTTGCAGTTAATAACGTCGGCTCGAACGATTATATATCGAGATTTCAAAATATGGACATCAGATTACATGAACGCGAATTTTTTGAAATTTAATGGGGTAACATAAATTTTCTAAGTTCGGTGAATGATCAAATAACATTTTTAGAGCATCATGTCAACAGCTTACTCGAACCTCTCAAAACTAGAATAATCAACAAGTATCAAAAACCCTGGTTTTCACCTGAAATAAAAGAATCCATGAGTGAGAGGGATATTGCGTACGACAGATGGAAAAGATTTAAAACCATTGAATTACGTGAGGCTTATCGTCCCTTAAAAAGAGAAGTAAATAAACGGATAAAAATTGCAAAATGGGAATTTTATCGGAAAAACTTTCTTCGGCGCTCAGCATTAGGAAGACATGACAAACCATACGTGAAATTGATATTGCAAAATTTCTGCACACGAACCTTGCATTGATGCAGATGTTATAAATGAAAATTTGTTGAGCATCCCGATAGTTGAGGCTAATCCCCATTATTATGATATTCGTCCCAACAGTTTTTTCTTCTGAATCTGTGGATGAATGTAATCTAGTTTATTTTCGATTACATCTAATTTTGTTGGTGCTGATGGCATTATCCCAAAGATTCTCAAAGTTCTACTACCTCCATTGCTTCCATATATTACTTTTATTTTTAATAAAATTCTTACGAGTAGTCAATTTCCCTCGAGCTGAAAAATAGCCAGAATTGTATCTATACCCAAAACCAGTTCTGAGTATAGACCGATCGCCTTTTTGCCATTTTTGTTTAAAGTTTTCGAAAGAATTATGCATATACAGATTACTCGTTTTCTGCATTGAAACAATATGCTGATGCAAAGTCAGTCTGGTTTTAAAAGAAATCATGGATGCATAACGGCACTAGTTGAAGCTGCTGAGGATATTCGATGCAGATGACCTTCAGCTATAAAATAGTTGCAAGAACGAGATGATAACACATTGTATAAGCTCATTGAATCGACAGATGCATCAGATTCATATCTAGACTTTTGCTAATCCAGGAAATCTAAATGTATTGTAATTTAGAAGATGCTTACGTAATTGATAAGTATACCTGATGTGAGCATAAATAATCAGAGAATTGAAATAGTGACATCGGCTAAAAATCTTGGTGTGTAGTCTGATCACGTCAATTATGCTTGTGCACGCCATGCTAAGAACTATGTGGGCGTTGACGTGTGACCAAGACGTATTTAATTCCCACTTTATTATATGGGTGTGAGCTTTTAGTTGTGGTTCTATCAGTAAGAGAAGGTTGAATGTTGCTTACAATAATATTGTTTCGTTTTTACGTTTTTAAAAACGTGTATTTATGAGTTCGTAGATTGTAGTTAAAACAAAATTAATTTTGTGTTTGGTTTTAATTAAAAATCCTTTATTCAACACAGTTATGTGTACCACTGCTTGTAATCTTTTTACAGGCAATAACAATTTTTATGCTTAAATACTGTCTGTTTACAAGTTTGTAAACAACAACAATTACTCGTAGTTATAACTTAGGTTCGATCACAACTTATATTCTCTTCGACCAGAGATTAACCACGCTGACTTTAAACCAACAAGACTCGTTCGCTGAGTTAACTTTACTTAAACTGTACTGGCTGAGTTTTTGACACATAAACTGATCGTTGTTCGCATCGATCTGTTTTTGATATGGCTGAGTAAACAATACATCAAAGGCTCTCGAACCTCTCAATATTTCAAGTAGATTCCATTTCTTTCTTTTAATTTATTTTTAGTTCTTTTCATCCCAGTTGTATGGAATTTTTTTGATCATCTTTTCAAATTAAGAGTTTTAGTTTTGATGCACCAGCCTGAGCATCTTTATAATAGATTGTCTTTCGCGGAAAATTGCAGAGGTAAAAGGTTGCGATCCTCTGGGTACAAGAGTTTAATGTCTAAATGACATTTCTATATATTCGCAACATTTCTCTGGAACTCGATTCCCTATAGCTGTCAGGTATTAAGTAACGCACGAAAATTTAAGGCACAACTTATGAAACTGTTCGGCATGTAATTAGTTGATAAATGTTTTTATTGGATATGTATGTATGTAAATTAAAATTTTTTATTTTCTTGATTTTTTAAATGTTATTTGTAAATTTATATGTTATTTGTTCTTTGATTATATATCAAGAAATTTTTTGTCTTACTTGCTATTCAGTTCCATACTGCAATATAAGACATAAGATCTTATGTATGGAGCTATAAAAATAAATAAATAAACGACGACACATCGCTTACTACCGCACCAACACTTGTCGCCGGTACTGGGTTATTTAGACAATGCACCGTAACTTCATTTTTATCAAGACCTTTCACGTTAGTGTTTTTCATTTCGGGGATACTAACCCCTAGCCATTTTGGTTCGCGGGGAGGAAAACCCGATTCCACTTCCCTGTGATTAGTTCTTCATACCAATGTGATACATATACAGTAGCAGCAATCCAACCGAAAACCGAGCGAAAGGCCAAATTGCAACAACACACCGATACACCACTGCCCTATCCGCCACCTGGAGACGCGCGTAGTAGGTGTAGCTATCTCCAGCGGGAACTTTTAATGGTTTTCCATTAAGCGAATCGCCAAGATCGATAATTGCATCGACATTTTTGAAGAACTGAGTTTTTTCCGTTGAACAGTGTTTTTTCCGTTACTCCTCTTGGGAGCATAGGGCTTCCATAAATCATTTCCATCTTCAACGATTTGCTGATGTTGTCTTCACCTTTTTTCTTAGTTCTAAGATAAATATGCGTGTTCATGCCAGGTGTTTATGGTCGAACGCAGTTCCTTCCCTTCTTGGGGATTCCACTCAAGTAAAAACCTTGCAATATTACTGAGATTCTTCCTTAGGGTATGGCCAATCCATCTCCACTTTCTTTGCCTCATCTGTTTAGTATAAGTCTAAGGCACTTGTTGGTTAATACCTGTAGCTTTTGTGTGATGGTGTTACACACAAGCTAGGTTTCACTGCCATACAACATAATTGAGCTTACACATCAGTTGAATATTCTGAGCTTGGTTTGCCTAGCTATGTATAAGCTTCTCCATACTGACTGTAGTCGTCCGAATGCCGACCTTGCTTTGTTGAGCCTGTTGTTAACGTCTATTTTTCCACCGTCGTTTGTTGCCATTGTATTTCCAAGATAGGAGAAGATATTCACATACTCAATTGGTTAGCCCTGTAGTATTATGTTTTTTGTGCTATTGTTGTTACTTCTCATAGCTTTGGTTTTCTTGATATTTATCTTAGGTCCAACATTGCGAGCCAGTCTTTCTAGGTCTTCTAATTTTGACAGCGTGTTGGAGATCTTGTGTGAGAGTAGACAAATATCGTCTGAGTAATCCAGTTTCTCGAGTTGTCGTGAGAGCCTCCATGTTATACCTCTCCTCTGTGGATAGACTTAGCTCATGATCTCATTCAATGCGATGGTGAATAGTAGACATCCTTGCTTTACTCCAGGGTTAGTATTAAATGGTTGGCTGTATTCTCGTACATTGTATGACAGTCCTTCTGATGGTATCGAAGACTTTCTTGAAGTCGACGAACAATAGGTATAGAGGAGTACGCCATTCTAGAGACTATTCTAGTATGATGCGTACAGTGTTGGCCTGGTTTACGCAGCTTCTATTTAGCCGGAAGCCTGCCTGTTCGTCTCGCATTATGTTCTCTTCTTTGACTGCTAGTATCTTGTAGATGGTGTTAAGCAGAGTAATTCCTCTCCAGTTATTGCAATCTTTCAAGTCGGTACTTTTTGGTAGCTTCACAATGATGCCTTTCTTCCCAGTTAATGGCAGATTCACTTCCTCCCATGTTGATGTGATATGAAGCCGTAGTAATTCGGCAGCAGTTGTAATGTCTTCCCGAAATATTTCCGCTAGTAAGCCATTTTGTAGAAAGCCAATATGTTCCCTAGAGAAGTGACGGAGAAAAACATACTACGGCGTTTACAAAAATGTTTAAAACCTCTTAATAAGTCTTTTCTGCGACAGTTTTAACTCCATATCAAATTTTATTAAATATAAATAAAATAACTATTGAGTTATTTGCTTTCGATAATACTATTTGCATACCAAGTGAATGGTTCACTATGATTTCAAAAGCTAGAACTAATTCCCGAAAACTAAAATGATTTTTAACAAAAAATTTGGACTTCAAAGTTTGAAAACATTTTCCAAATCGATGTTTATTAAATCAATATAAATTTCTTCTCCACCATAACATTCTGTTTCTTTAGATATAATTTGTATAAAAAAATTTGAAGAAATTAAAACAGGAGGTTGTCTTTTGTATTTATTAAAATATATAATATAATGATATGTATTGCGGTAATAGCTGGATGTGAATATACTAATAACTCAATTGAACATTAACCAATTAATTATTAAAGTAACCTTAAGGAATCTGTGCGTATTTCTGAAGATAAGACATTTTTTGTCAATTTTTTCCATATTTTCCAAAGTTTAGAGATGTTTTAACGTACTATTTCATGTAGGAACCGTACTTTTTATAAACTAATTAAGAATTATGTTAATTTATGAATAAAATGCCACTTTCATTTAAATTTGTTGGAAACTGACGAAGTTATTAAGCTTTTCGGTAAAACAGATTTTCCATAAACAGAAAAAAATGAGTAAGAAATACACGCAAATTCCACAAGTTAAAGAAAATATACTTATACCATTCAAAAGGGCTTTTCCTCTATTTATCCTATTCAACGAAATTATTAGTTTGTAAGTGAATGTAGGTATTGAAAAAAAAAACTAGAAAGAAAACAGCCCTAATTGAATTCACAGTACAAAAAATATATGCATATAGTTGTCCAATTTCAATTATTATTATTATTATTATTATTATTATTATTATTATTATTATTATTATTATTATTATTATTATTATTATTATTATTATTATTATTATTATTATTATTATTATTATTATTATTATTATTATTATTATTATTATTATTATTATTATTATTATTATTATTCATTATTATTATTATTATTATTATTATTATTATTATTATTATTATTATTATTATTATTATTATTATTATTATTATTATTATTATTATTATTATTATTATTATTATTATTATTATTATTATTATTATTATTATTATTATTATTATTATTATTATTATTATTATTATTATTATTATTATTATTATTATTATTATTATTATTATTATTATTATTATTATTATTATTATTATTATTATTATTATTATTATTATTATTATTATTATTATTATTATTATTATTATTATTATTATTATTATTATTATTATTATTATTATTATTATTATTATTATTATTATTATTATTATTATTATTATTATTATTATTATTATTATTATTATTATTATTATTATTATTATTATTATTATTATTATTATTATTATTATTATTATTATTATTATTATTATTATTATTATTATTATTATTATTATTATTATTATTATTATTATTATTATTATTATTATTATTATTATTATTATTATTATTATTATTATTATTATTATTATTATTATTATTATTATTATTATTATTATTATTATTATTATTATTATTATTATTATTATTATTATTATTATTATTATTATTATTATTATTATTATTATTATTATTATTATTATTATTATTATTATTATTATTATTATTATTATTATTATTATTATTATTATTATTATTATTATTATTATTATTATTATTATTATTATTATTATTATTATTATTATTATTATTATTATTATTATTATTATTATTATTATTATTATTATTATTATTATTATTATTATTATTATTATTATTATTATTATTATTATTATTATTATTATTATTATTATTATTATTATTATTATTATTATTATTATTATTATTATTATTATTATTATTATTATTATTATTATTATTATTATTATTATTATTATTATTATTATTATTATTATTATTATTATTATTATTATTATTATTATTATTATTATTATTATTATTATTATTATTATTATTATTATTATTATTATTATTATTATTATTATTATTATTATTATTATTATTATTATTATTATTATTATTATTATTATTATTATTATTATTATTATTATTATTATTATTATTATTATTATTATTATTATTATTATTATTATTATTATTATTATTATTATTATTATTATTATTATTATTATTATTATTATTATTATTATTATTATTATTATTATTATTATTATTATTATTATTATTATTATTATTATTATTATTATTATTATTATTATTATTATTATTATTATTATTATTATTATTATTATTATTATTATTATTATTATTATTATTATTATTATTATTATTATTATTATTATTATTATTATTATTATTATTATTATTATTATTATTATTATTATTATTATTATTATTATTATTATTATTATTATTATTATTATTATTATTATTATTATTATTATTATTATTATTATTATTATTATTATTATTATTATTATTATTATTATTATTATTATTATTATTATTATTATTATTATTATTATTATTATTATTATTATTATTATTATTATTATTATTATTATTATTATTATTATTATTATTATTATTATTATTATTATTATTATTATTATTATTATTATTATTATTATTATTATTATTATTATTATTATTATTATTATTATTATTATTATTATTATTATTATTATTATTATTATTATTATTATTATTATATTTATTGTACTAAAATTTTCATTATCATCCTTATTATAAACATTATTGTAATTATTAAATTATAAGAAATTTCTAAATTTGAATTGAATTTGCAATAGATTACTACGAACAAGTAGCGCTAAATAGTCAACCTTTGCTGCAGTAGTCAATTCTTCGTGGGAATAATCCAATTTGAATTTCCATATTTCCACAGATGTTTATCTTGTTTTTTGTGAAATTGCTTTCCTTTTTTTTAACTTCGACTAACTATACTCACTTTCATATTTGGCATCAAAGGAAAAACAACCCTTTAAGGAAGATCGCCTTCGTAGGATTTGACTACACTGTTCAAGGACACACTCAAGTATAAAACTTTTATTCATACTTCCCTTACAATTATAATTGAATATTCAGGTAGCAATTCTGTCAACCCTTATCTAGCCCCAAGATTGATTGGTGTCTATAGCATACACCAATACAATAGTAGGTAATAGATTTTAGTTCATTATTACTTTTTCATTATTATTTTTTCATGTTTTACGAAAAGCTATAACTGGCAATTTTATCAAAGATTTGAAAGCAAAAGCCCTATCTAACATAACTTTAATAAAAACTAAAAGAATTATAAATCCTTAAGCACTAAATTTGTTTTTGTTTGTTATTTTAAACTGCATTAAAACTTATTTTCTATCACCAAGGTTTCAGATTTAGTTAATTTTTTTTACAATTTTCAAAATGTTAGTTACGTCTTTTATAAGTTAAAGTAATGATATATTCACATTTTAAGCATTTAAAAGAAATATATATATATATATATATATTTGTATCGTTTCAGAAGACTCCCGCAGTTCTCAAGGTAGCATATCAGGGGATGGTAAGTTTATATATATACATATATATATATATATATATATATATATATACCTTTGCTATATATATATATATATATATATATATATATATACACCTTTGCTATATATATATATATATATATATATATATATACCTTTGCTATATATATATATACACCTTTGCTATATATATATATATATATATATATATATATATATATATATATATATACGTATATATACACCTTTGCTATATATATATATATATATATATATATATATATATATATACGTATGTATATATATATATAAATATTGCAAAGGTGTATATATATACGTATATATATATATATATATATATATATATATATATATATATACATATGTGTATATATATATACATATATATATATATATATATATATATATATATATATACGTATATATATACACGTTTGCAATATTTATATATATATATACATACGTATATATATATATATATATATATATATATATCTGTGAAAATTTTAATTATGTATATATATATATATATACATATATATATATATATAATATAAATTTTAAATATGTATATATATATACATATAAATATATATATATATATATATATATATATATATAGATATATATATATATATATATATATACATATACGTATATATATACATATACGTATATATATAAATATACGTATATATATATATCCATATTTAAAATTTTCACAGATATATATATAGATTAAATTTTAAATCGATATCTTTATTTTAACATGTGCCTCATTGCCTCAACATTTTTTTTTAATTTTTCGATTGGGAACTTGGGTTTCCCATTGAAAAATTCTAACAAACAAAACTTTTATGCTATATAAGAACCATTGTAATATTCTCGTATGTACATACTCTAATTACTTTTTTACTCTTTGTAAATTCTTAAATAGTAAATTCGTCATTGGTTTGTGTGTTTAAACACATATAATAAAATTATTTTAATTTTATTTAGTAAATAATTTTTTTATTTCATTGGAAATATTTTGTGAATTCAATACAATAGAGGTAATCACTCTTCGTTGTACTTTCGTAATTTAAGGAAATATACAATATACACTATTATATCAGTTGCAATGACAGAAAAAGAGGGAAAAAGCTAATGCCCCATTCCCAGCTCTCAAGAGCAACAGATGGCTGGACAACTAGACTAGGCGACAATTGAAAGTATAAATTCGTAACTTATGTTGCTAAGAATAAAAACGCACTTGAGATATTTCAAAATTAGTTTATATTATAAAATAGTAACGTATCTGAAAAATAAAAATCAGCTTTGAAACATAGAACACAGAAAAAATTTAATTATTATGGATTATTTTATAAATTAAAGTATATTTTACACGTGACAATTGAAAGTATAAAAATCGAAGATATTAAATACAATAAATTGCTACAAAAAATTGTAACTAGTTATTACTTGTTTCGTGTACCACTTTAATTTTAATTACACCTCGAAGTCGTTTTAGTAAACTATTGACCAACTTGCCTAATATCTCTCAAGATACCTTTGCTTATTTAACGTGTATCCTTGTTCAGAAGCTTATGACGTTAGCTCTACTATTTAAAGAGATTTTAATGTCCAGAGCTGGTGATATTTCATCGATAGGGTTCATACTTAAAAGCTGAGACAAATATTTCTATACTTGATTTTTAATTTCTCCAAAAAATTAATTTGTAGTGCGTAATATGTATTAAGGAACGTTGTCCTGTTAGAATAAAATCGATGCTAGTTTCTATTGTTTCCTTTTCTTGAAGATTTTGCCATACACAATAACAGCGATATTTCAATCGATTTTTAATAATTTGCAGACTTTTCTTCTTGAGAAACACGTACGGCTTTTTGCGGGAATATCAATTGTTAAAATTTCCCGCTCTGCAGGGATGTTTTTTCAGGGATCCCGTCCTACGTTTTGAAAACAGCTGTTTCTTCTTTTAGAAAAATCCTGAGCAGTGGAAGAACCTTGCTTCATTGCTAGACTCACCTTGCCAAATTTGACCAATATGCGTACTAATCAACTGTTTAAACTGGACCGTACGAATATCTCCTCTGCTGTATTTATTCTCACAAGTCATTGTGTTAAGCGAAGGTACGCGAAAAGGTTGTGCTTATCTGCGAATGAGTTCTGTCCAGGTTGTATATCGATTGAGGAAGGGGAGAGTGTGGCCCACTTCATTTGCCAGTGTCCGTCTCTGACTCAGCGTAAACTGCTCACTTTTGGCTCGTGCCTCCTCGATGGCTTGTCGGTGGTATCAACCCATTGCTATCAGGTTAATAGCCATTTTTATTAGGCTGTCGGGCTGGTTTCTGACTTAATTTTGGGAATTGTGCTTCTGTGAGAAGCCTGATTGTCCAGACTGTCTGGACTTGGTGACTGGCACAGGCTAATGGCTTCATGTGCGGCATCACAACGAGTTGTTATGTGTGCTCAAGTGTGCATAAATTTAACGAGGCTGGCACTCCCTTTTAACCTATATATTAACATGCCTTTTTAATAAGTTCATGTTGCAAGTTTTAAAAACAATTTTGTTTTTTCCTTTGTTTTATTTGGTTATTTTTTAAGAGCTTTAGAGAAATATATGAAAACCTTATTTGAGTCAATAGAACGATTGATATAATTCAAAGATTAAAGATGATTTCATATAAATGTCTACGCCTCAAATGGTTCATAGGCTGGGTCCAATTTTGGCAACATATCGGCCGGTATCTCACTCATAAATTCTTCAATATTGGCTTCCCATTGCGGGCTTGACCCTATAGACATGAGCCTTAACATAGCCCCACAAAAAATAGTATAAAGCCATTAAATCGTACGATCTAGGCGGCCAATTGACCGGTCCTAAACGTGAAATAAACTGTTTACCGAACTCGCCTCTTGGACTATTGTTTTGCGTGCTGTGTGGCATGTGGCACCGTCTTGTTGAAACCACATGTCAGCCAAGTTCAGCTCTTCCATTTTGGGAAAAAATAGATGTAATGATCACACGGTAGTGGTCGCTATTCACAGTAACGTTTCTACCGTCATCATCTTTGAAAAAGTACCGTCCGATGATGCCACCGGCCCATATTATTTATATTATAAATTCCCATAACATTTCATTAAGGAACACGGGGACTTCTCTCGGTCAATGAGCTGCAAACGATTCTATTTTCGATTTTCTTCGAACGGTAAATGCATTAGAAAAATTTTCAATAATAGTAATACTCGTAACCAGTTACTAGCTAATGTTCTATGCCTTTAGATTAGTTTTTTACTAATTTCGCTGAAGTAAAAAAATTTTGAGTTTCTTATTATAATTTTCGTTCGGACAATTCTGCCGATTTTTTGTATTTGAAAAAATAAGTGCCTATTTAAAAAAAAAAAAGAAAAAAAAAACTTAAATAATTCAGTGAGAATTTTTTTCTGGTTACAATAGTTTATACTCAAGTGAAATAAAAATAGTAAAAATTTTAATCAGACGATATTTTGGGACTATAATTTATCTGTTGCATGGGCGCATGAACGGTGTATATCTTTCAATATTTTATTTTGTAATTTTTGTTACTTGTGCACTCTTTTCCACCCATTTACTTACTTTTTTGTATATTTAGTCAACTATGAAACGACGAAAGTGTTTAACAGCAAGGTTTGATTAGAATGACTTTGATGCTAAGGCAGCACCTGCAATGCCATTGATAAAAATTCCTGCTGACGAAGCGAACATTTCAAATAGTACTAGTAAAGAGGGTTGAGCTGCTCGAAGAATTAGAATATCAAGGTTTAAAGCTGAAGGTAATAGACTTTACAATATCTGAGGATTCTAAAATTAAGGGGAAGTTTCAAAGAGTGCACCTAAAAAATATAAAATGGATAAAATAATAAAATAATCTTATAAAAGGTGATATAGAAGTACAAATCCATTGGAATACTTCAAAATACTTTAAATGTAAAATGTTTTAAAAAAAATATAACTGCCCTTACAAAGTTTGGTGCATGAGAGGGTTAAAGAAGGCTTTTATACTACTGTAGTAAAATTAGGATCTGTTGATAGATATTCCATTATATCGATTACAAGAAATTAGTGCATAAGTACGTAAATCAATGGTACGTGATAGATTGGACTTATCAAAAGCTGAATACGGCATGCAAAACTTGATAATAAAAAAATATGTATATTAAAGTAAAAAGTGAAAGTATAACAAATATAAAATTCAAAGTAGATGAATGCGGGAAACTTTGCAATAACAATGGATGAGTGGACAAGTCTGAACAGATTTTTGTAGTATTTAGGTGTTAACTTAGTTAACTTAAATGTATTTATGTTTTTAAACAAAAAGATCATTACCTAAAAACAAATTATATTTTTATTAATTTCACAGACCGGGATCCCGGGAAACACAAAAACCCGGGAAAAAAATCTCTAGTAATACGCCTAAACGATAATACTCTCCAAACCAAGCTTTACAGTATGCTGAACGATATTGAGTTAACGTGGCCTCATTAGTTAGTTTGTTAGCATACTTTTGATCAAAAATTGATTTTTCCGATGAGGTTTTTTCGATTTGAGTTGTTACATACTGTAGGATTTTTTGTTTTAATGAAGTCATTGTCACATACATAAAAAGAATTTTTTAATTTTTTTTAGAGAAACTCTTATTTTATTCTGTTGGGTAAGTTATTCTAAGCATACATATAAAGCTGCATGTTAATAAGTAAACATTAATTTTCAATAAGAAGCGTTATAGTTGATTCAATATAATAATTTAAGAAACAAAAAAGTGAATAAATATTGAAGAAAAGTCAAAAATGTGAAGAAAAACTGTTGACATAGAAAGGACCGTTAGATTAGCACAATAGTGATTCGATTTAAGACTTAATTTAACAGCCTGTTTCCAGATGACGAGCGTAAGAAAACGTTCGTCTAACAAGTTGAGTTACTTGTCTGTTTATATGCAAAACACAAATAAAGCACTCAATTTTTGTTAGTGTTTGAAATGTTAATAAACAAGTCACACAACTTGTTAGACAAACGTTTTCTTACGCTCGTCATCTGGAAACAGGCTGTGTCATTTCGGTTTTCAGATAATAGTTAAACAAATCTGTATTTTTGCATTCCGAATTGTAAAGTTAATTTCTGTGCGGCATAGCAAATATACAAGTTGTCTAAAAGAATTTCAAGAAAAAAAAAAGTACATACTTGTATTTTTTTTAGTAGCCAGGATCTTTTAAACAAATACATGTGGCTGAAAAGAAAAATAATAGTTTCGTTCTCGTAAAAATCAGTGGGAAAAAACGACAAAAAATATACAAAGATGCAAAATAATACGTTGGCTTGCTCTGCATTATTATCAATGAACAGTCATAACAGCAACAACTACAACAACAGCATATTAATAACTGGAAACTAAAAATAAATAAATAAATAAATTAAGGAAATAAATGAAAACAGAAATACAACAATCAGTAGCTTAAACGCCCAATGGGTGCACGTTTTGCTTGTTGGTTTAAAATAGTCTAAAAGTATAAAACAATGTTCAACTGTAATACATGTATGTCAGTCTGTCTGTTCTTCAGTTTGACCGTCTGCTTACTGAAAGAATTTGCTCATTGTTTTTGCTGTTGTTTTAAACTGCACTTGTTGCGCAAAATTGCATGAAAAATAACACATGAAATAAAATTAAAAAAAAAAAAAACAAAAATTCAAAAAATAAAAGAATTATGTTTAAATAATGGAAAATATGTACATATTATGTATGTGAAAATATTGTTTCTTTTGTCCAATTCCTTTTCGTGCTTTTGATTTTTTCTTTCTTTTAAGTCTTATTTATTTTATTCCCATTTTATAAAACAAAAGATTGAAAATAGCACGACGATTTTTAAATATTAAAATTGAGCGTCTGCATTTTAGTAAAGCGAAAGATATTAACAATATTACGTACATACACACATACACACAAATAAGTATATTCTTAGCTTGATTTTACTTATACATACTAGGGAGATCGGACGGTCATTATTCGACCGGTTTTAACCAGGTTTTTGGTTTTGTTGAATACGGTTTTTTCAAAATTTTAATTTTTCGAATACCGAATAAACCGGTTGATTTAAATAAGTTAATTTTAATACGTTTGTATATTTTTTTTATTGAAAATATGCTCATCGTTTAACTATTTGTAAAAATTTTATTATTTTTGTATATACGACAATCTTGAGCGTCTCACAAAGAACGTGAAAACCAAGGTAGATCGAAAAAGATATGCACTATTGAGCAAAAATAACATTCTCTCATCTTCTCTAAATAAATATTGTTTTTTTATGTATGGATAATAATTAACTATACGCATTGGAAGGCCACAAGCCGACAAACGCCGGTTCTGAACGGCAGATATATTAGTTAGTGAAGTTTTTCACAGCGTAAATACACATACGCAGTCGCTAGTAATGTTGTGAGGTGATATCGCTGTTGATGGTGTGGCCTGGGATTGAACCGACGACTTTTTGGTTGGAAGGTGGGTTCTTACCTAACATACCGCAGTGACACACACACTATTAAAAACGTGGTGCATAAATTTACATACAGTGCTGCTCGAAATCTAAGCAAATATTCTATACATTACATTGCTCCTCGAAACCTAAGCAAATTTTCTTGTCGAGGCATTTAAGAACTCGTATATTTCTAATAGATTTATTCAAAGTAAAACATTTAATTTTTGTTATCTTAGGTACCTAAATTTTAATAACAAATCTTTAATTCCATTCTCTACCAAGTAATACAACAAAAACGAAATTAGCTTCTTGAGTAGCTGTTCGAAACTTAAACATTTTTCGGTATTTTGTGTAATAAACTTTGTTTCTTATGGCCTTCGCACACCGTTCTGGCATAGTTTTTATGAGATTTGTTAGAATTGTTGTTAGTATTTATTGCCACTTTAATTTTAAGCTCTCCATCAGCTTCTGCTTATTTTTAAAACGACGTGGTCAAGCTCTGCGCTTCAAGAATTAGGAACAATTTTATTTAAATGAAAGAACCGGTTAACCGGTTATTAGAATTATTATCAACCTAAAACCGGTTTTTAAGTCTTATTTTTTAAATTATTCGAAAACCGGTTTTAGAAAAAGTCGAATAATCTATCTCCCTAATACATACCTACCCTTACACTAGTAAACTTACAAGCCAATCAATAACATATGCAATTCTGAAACAGAGATCGGCAAACGTTGCCACTGGGGAAATGTGTGTACTCATACGCAACACCACAAAAGAGAACAAAAATGCTTCTTTTATGCACTCTCTGTGGGGGCCATTGTTCTAAGATCTCTAAAAAAGAAAAGATTTTTTGTATAACACATGGGCTAAAAAGCCCCGGGCATAGATGACGTCTATTTGATTTGCATTCACCTCTTTTTCGGTTAGTGCTCACCTTAAAAAGGCAGCTGTTAATATTTCATGATATTCTATTAATTCGTTGGTGAATTATTGTTCCAAGATACTACTTTTGTTATTTTCAATACAATGGATCAAAATCAATATCATGTTTTAATTGTATATTGTTATATTCTTGATGGGAAAAAATACCGGTCAAGCAAGACAATGGAATTGAAAAGTGTTATGAAGACCTTCGCTTCACCTGAAACAACAATAAAACGTTGGTTTTCTGACTTCAAACGTGGTCGTAGAGACACCGATGATGCAGAACGCAGTGGACGTCCAAATGAGGCGGTAACACCAGAAAACATTAAAAAAATCCGCAAAATCGTTTTTAATGATCGAAAAGTGAAGTTGGGTGAGTTATCTGACATCGGAGAGATATCAAAAGAACGTGTTGGCCTTATATTGCACGAGCATTTAACTATGAGAAAGTTTTGTTCAAAGTGGATGCTCACTGTTGACCAAAAACAAAAACGTCTTTATGATTCTGAAACAATGACAAAACTAGATGAGTTGAACTTCCAATTGCTCTCACATCCACCGTATTCGTAATATTTGGCTCCCAGCGACTACTGGCTATTCTGAACAATTGTGAGGCTTGTATTAAAACATTAGTCTTTTTGAAACAACATATTGGCGTCATAAATATCATAAAATTTCGGCAGAGAGAACTATGTTATCATGTCTATTAAACGATTACTCGTAACAATATTGAGTTAATTTTAGAATGCTAGTCACTTCTAATTGACCGCTTACTCACCGCTCACAATAACAAATCAATTAAATGTTATCGTCGTTTACAATTAAAGTTTTCGAAAAGCATGTATACAGTCATGTCCGCAGACATACATACACCTAGGCCAGAGTTCAACCTGTTCTGCTTGTTGTTCAGTTCATTTCCTGATAAACTCCGTACTGTTGATTTATTCCCTAAGTGTCCTCTATTAAAAATTTTTAAGGTAAGAAATATTTAATATCGGGTTCATCCCGGAAGTGTTCCAGAATGTGTTCACGAATGCACCGTTAGGATGTCAAAGCAGCTACCAAAGTCTACCTTGTTCAGTTTTAGCAAGCTCCTCGATTTCTTTAAGTTGGCATTCTTTCAAAATATCTTGATAGTTCTATACATTGCACAGTCGTCGAACTTGTATGGAGTTGGAGGCCGTCTCACATTAGTAGTAGCTAGTAAGAATTTGATCTCTCTTTTGAAGATATTCTTAACGTGTGCGGTTGAAATGGAACAAACCAAAATATATCTTTATCCATTAACCTCTTGAGACTTCGGGTACACATATGTGTACCTTAAATTACCTTTATTTACTACAAGTAGCGACATTATATGAAGGCTGCTAGACTTTTAGTCTTGGCGAAGACTCTAGAGTTTCTAAAACTATCGGTTAATGAAATTTTTAACAAAGTTATCGTCATTTTTTTTACAAATGGAGAATTTTTTTTTTCAATAAGACTACGAGTGTTTTAATAATGACGAAACGATATATACAAAAAAGAGCTGTTATCACAATCGCTTCATGTTCAGGTCTCAAGACGCTATAGATAAGCCGGTGACTACATACACAGTAAAACATAAGACTAATCACCGGCCACATATATTGTATCCTAATATGATAAACATATCAGCTAATGCGTAGTAAAGCCAAATAAATTTTTTTTTGAAAATGCTATAAAAAAAACTACTGTATATTTTCTCAAATTTCTTTTTTTATTTGAAAGTACAATCCTTCCGGTTAATAATGGAAAATAATTTCATTCAAATGGCTGCCTCGGCTGGACATGCAGTAGCCTACACGATCAGTCCAATTTTTAAGCACATTATCGATTGTGTGCAGCTGTATTTCACCAATGGCTTCACGAATGTTGTCCTTTAAAGCGTCAATTGTCTCTGGCTTGTTGGCGTAAAACTTATCTTTGACGACACCCCACAAATAATAGTCCAACGGTATCAAATTGCAGCTCTGAGGTGGCCAAACGACATCAGCTCTGCGGCTAATAATGCGATCTTCAAAAACAGGGCGCAAAACATCGAGTGTAGCTTCGGCTGTGTGGCACGTAGCGCCGTCCTGTTGAAACCAAATGTTGCTAACATCCTCCTCTGCAATTTTTGTGAACAAAAATTCGTTCAACATGGCCCGATAACGATCGCCATTGACTGTAACGGCCACTCCTTGCTCATTTTCCAAGAAAAATGGCCCAATTATGACTCTGGACCAAAATCCGCACCAAACAGTGACTCGTCTTGGGTGTATCGGCTTTTCAATGTATGCGTGCGGGTTTTCTGTGCCCCAAATGCAACAATTTCGCTTGTTTACATACACGCCAAGATCCAAATGAGCTTCATCTGAAACGATGATTTTTTGGCAATATTTTCGAAGTAATGTCGCAATATTTCCCAGCGTTGTTCAAGCGTATACACAAACATATTCGTTCAGCGGAAGGATAAAACTAATTATCTGTCAAATCAGACATGAGCTAAGTGTTACCATTCACGAAATAAGCACTAGTTGAAAAAAAAAAACGTTAGATGGCGGACCCTTTACGTTTTTTTGGCAGGAAATAAATAGTAATTGAAATAAAGAAATATTGTACAAAAGAAGTTTATTCCTTTATGGACTAGGAATTAAACCCGAAATAAAATGCCGGTCATATTTACCAAGGTCAGATTATGCAATAATGCTGTTGAACGCCATGCGCCAATCCAATCAAGATAATGTATAAAAGAAAAATGTCTTCACGATCCATAAATGAAAAATGGATCTAAAGTGCGACAGGAAAGTCTGTTCGGCATGTAATTGATTTCAAAAATTCATTTGTAAGTTAGACACTTTATATGCAAAAATTATACCCAAAAAATAGTCGACTTTGGTTTCCCTTCAACAAATATTGTCACAGTTGCATTAACAATGAAAAAGAGGAAACGGTCTGGCTTTAGGTCAAGAGAATCACATTCCTTAGCAGCTGCATACTATCCAACCTTGGTGAATTAGACAGGTCTAGACTTAACGACCTTCTTGGATATTCCGCAAAAGGTGTCGTTGCCTGAACCATCCAATAATGCTTTGTAATTGATGTTTAGGGTACAGATAGCCTTTTGGATGGGTTATCTGGAGTAGGCTGAACCCCTTAATTATTTAAAATCCGAAGTCGGGAAAAAATTTTTTGTTATCTTAGCTGAGATTTGAACCTGGGCTGCTTGTGGTATATGCGAGCACTTTAATCGCTACGCCGCCAAAATGTTAAAGAAACTTAATAAATTAAATTATCATTTTGTGTGCAATTATCGGATTTTATTTTTGGTAAAAATAACTTTTAAAATAACGTTTAATTTAACACCTGGTGGTGGCATATACTTGTCATTTATCTCTTTCATATGAGCGAATGCCCTTTGATATACTAAATGTTTTTTACAACAACAAGAACAATAATATAGGGAAAAAAAGTTATACCTATATAAGTGAACTTCAATAACAATTTTATTCATTATTTTCTCAAGCTGTTTCGTCAGAATGAAATTAAAATAAGTATATATATATGCATTATAACATTAAAAGATTCATGCATACGGATAAATATTCAGACGGTTTGAGAGATAAATGAGCATAATGTCAGTGTTTGTACTTGTTTTTTTTTTGCTTTCTAAGATAGATGAATGCTCATGAAGTTTTCTTTACTCTCACGTTTCACTACAATTGCAAATACAATAATGATAATATTGAGTTTGTATGGATAATTAAAGGCTTAGAGCAAAGAAAGGCAGGCAACAGTAACAAAAGTTTATATTAATCCTACAGTTCGATCGGAATAAAGTGAACTTCGCATTTCATAAACGTCTAATAGATCCGAGGTTATTCCTATTTCCTAATCCGCTTAAGTCACGCGCAAGCCCATAGTAAGCATACCGCCAAAGGCCCAGTTTCTTTAGTCTAAGGTCGCTTGAAAGTGCATTTGAAGATCCAAAGAATGAATATCAGCCATCGCATTCAAGGCCGCCTCTGTTATTAGAAGCGAAACGGCACGTTATACATTACCCAACTTTAGTAAATCTGACCTGTTGCCAAAGACGTTCCAACAGACAATAATGCTATAGGTAAGACTATATTCTCATACAGCCGATGTGTACCATATGGTCTTAATCGCCAACTTTCCCCAATTGAGTTTTTGCCCCTAAATGTTCCTTTTTTTTATCTTAGTTAACGGTCCAGAATAACACCAAGATATTTTGCCTCCAAAGAGAGATTCAATGCCACCCCACCTAAGACTGACAACGCGAAGGGGGCAATCTTATTCGTCCTGGTGAATAATACAAACTTTGTCTTTGTCGGATTAAAACCGAAACCTTTATGATGTCCAATCTAAATAAAGAAAAATTTTAGCATAAAAAATAATTAAAATATGTATGTACATACATATGTAAATTGTATATATTAAACATACATTCATTGTATGTAATAAGTTCCGAATTTGGGGGTTCCCTGTAGAAGCAGTATGCATAGAAATATACTTAGCTATTGTCCTTTTCTGTTCAGTTGCTTTCGTACAAGCTTGCCAATTAATATTTATTAATAATAAGTAAAATAAATAAGGCTTTTATTCTTTATTATATTAAGTTTTGTTAAACGTTATTCTGTGGTTAAAACAATCTTAAATAAGTTTATGTTGTTACGTAAATCAAATTTGGGAACCCCTATCATTTATTATATCGCTAAAAAATAAAAAAGAGGTAAAGGGTGGTCCAACCAAAAAGCAGGAAGTTAATTGTAAATAAAACAAAAATTTTCACAGCATTATCTTAATATTTTTTCTTATGATAGAAAGTCTTATGCCAATTATGTGTGAAGCAAAATACTGGCAAATGCTCGCCACGGCATTCCTCTATCAGTCGGTCCATATTTTCAACGACTCTGAGACATAATTAAACTTCAATGTCGTTAATGTGCCGAATAATCTCATCCTCTATTTCTTGAATTGTGCTTGGCTTATTGACTTACATTTTTCTTTTAAATATCCCCAAAGAAAGAAGTCCAACGGAGTTAAATCACATGATCGTGGCGGCCAATTACCATCGCCACCACATGAGATAACACAGCCATTGAATTTCTTGCGCAAAAGAGATATTGCTTCATTGGCTGTGTGGCAAGTGGCACCATCCTGTCGGAACTACATATCGTACAGGTCAATATCCTCAATTTCTGGCCACAAAAAGTCCGTTAACATCTGACTACGACGACGGGTCGAGGTTGAAGGCTCTTCTTCCACAATATCGCTAACAACAGCAATGTTTTCCGCAGAACGAACTAAGCGAGTATGCACAGGTGTTTCCACATTTTCTGCAGACCCAGTGTGCTGAAATTTTCGCACGATTCTCCCGATTATGGACACATGTGGTTGATTATGTTGATCAAAAAAAACACGGAGTGCACGAAATGTATTTTGATTTTAACGTAATTTCGTAAAAGGCTTCAACGATCTTAACCCTTTATTGCCGACGGTACTTACAAGTACAACTACTCATTTTTATGCTTTATTTATTATACAGGTATATTTTTGCGATGTATGATCATCAGTTCTAAAAGTACCGTATTTTCTTCCAATAACAATAAAACATTTAGCTTTTTTTACTCCTGTTGCTTATAAGATCAGTTAGCCTTCAACAGTTCTAGTGTTAGAGGTGTTTTTGGATTGCGAGTTCTCGGTTAAATGTAAATATTGTTAAAAATTAAAAAAGTGTGGATTTGAATTTTTTATTTTAGTACATATAATAATGATACATATACAAACGGTAATAAAAACCTTTTGTTTCTAATAAAGATAAATAAAATCAAGATCTATTGGCGCTCGATAATTCTGAGTACTAGGACAATTTTATATTCTTTCCTCTCCATGGTTGAATTTGTCAAATACCGAAACAAAGATATGACAAATAAAGTTGGGCAAAAAACTTGACCTTAAGATGTGACAGCATGCACTATGGTTGGACCACCCTTTACAGAAACAGTTATTTGTTTACTAATAGTAAAATGTACAACAACAAAACAGGCAGACAACGAAACAAATATGAAACAACAACAATAAAAAACAAAACAATAAGAATTGTAACAAACAAGTTGTTGATCATTGACCGCTTTATGACTTTCGGGACGGCTCTCTGGATTTTTTATTGCTTAGTGGTATCTACATATGAGTACCACTTATATCGAAAGGGTTATAAGAACTAAAAAGAAAGAAAAGTAATGAAATGGAATGTAAGTGAAATATCGAGAGTTTCTATAGCTTTCGAAATATTTGTTACTCAGTTATATAAAAAGCTAATCGATGCGGACAGCAGTCAGTTTATTGGATATAAGCTCAGCGTGTAGAGTTTATTAGTGGAAGCCAGTGATGTCCATTTCATAGCACAATCGTGCAGAGATAACTCACACGTACACTTCTCTTTCATTTAATTCGCTCTTTGTTGTTATTTTTTCTCAAAAAATTTTTTTTTTAATTCTAGTGCTTTTTCATTAAGTCGTCACTTAGCCAGCGACGGATGAACAAGAGTAGCGTTTACGTTTTTTTTTTTTTAATGAACATGATGGAAGAATAATTTATGATTAATAATGTTTATGGCTCATAATTGTGTTATTTTTTGTTATATGTACTTGTATTTTTCTTCTTCTTAATTTTTACATACAGAACACGTTTTATTTCATATTTTTTAATTTAAAAACTGAGTCCTTCTTTTAAAAATCAAAAGCAGTCGAATTTAAGACAGCAGAAAAAAAAACAGTTTTATAGTGCAAGGAAAAAATTTCTGCTTTGCTATGTACCAATATACTGAATTTTTCAAGTTCTTAGACATATTTTTTAAAACATTTTAAAATCAACCAACACCATATTTTGTTTAAAAATGTTTGCACTTACAGAGCAATTTTTATTCACTCACTAACACAATTACAGTTTTCAGTTTTGGTATCACTGAACTAATGTTACACAGCGACGTTATGGCAAATATAACGCAGCTTATAACATAGACTGAAAATTTTTCTGTTATTATATTAACACTTATTTTCAAAAATATAAATGATCATTTATTTTTCTGAAAGATATTTTTTTTTTTCAAATAACAACACAAGTCTCAAAACTAAAGTAATTTTATATTTTTCACAGAAATTTTAAATAAAATTAGTAGTCGGAGCGTAACATTTATTTTTAATGATGCCAGCACATCGCCGGCGCAGTGCATCAATGAGTCCGCTTAAAAAATGTGTGTTTGTTCATTCTATATAGAATCACTTTTTTTCTTGCGATTTGTGATGCTTCATGGAGCCAAAAACTCTTATTTTTGAATTACACAACAAATCTTCGACAAACTTTGAAGCATGTTTCGTGTAATTATCATGTTGGAAAACCCAAACCAGATACAATATTCATCAAATAAGTTCTAAAGGAATCATCATTTGTGAGATGGCTTGCCTATTAAACTTCTACAAAAAGATGGTGTACAAAGCTTTAGTTTATATTCAAGCCAATGGAACATACAACAATATTACACAGTGTGCTTGGCATAGGAAACAGCTCGTAAAGAGGACTCCTTTCTTAAAGAGCCTCAGTTTCAGGCTCCTTTAAACCCTCATCTGAAGTTCAAAACGAGTTAAAAAAAATTGGTATTGATATCTTCTCGCGAATAATTAGAAGAAGGACATGTGCAAAAAAAACCTACTCGGATGCGTTTTACAACATAAGGCAGACGTATCAAAGGAGAACTTGAAGTCCTGAATTTTATTTCCACCGTTGTGTAAAAATGTCTTCTGATGGAAAATGTTATGTATGGTGTTCTGCAAACTTGGAACACAAACCCATGTACACATGACAGTACAACATGGTGCCGGAAATCTGATTGTTTGGCTTGCATTTCCTGGACATGGTGTTGATGCTATAATCAAAACATATACGCAAATGGATCAGTCTTCTTTCATTTCCACACGTATGTACTCACACGCAAAGAGAATAAAATTCAATTTGTGTTGAAAAAAATTGTGTTGGACTTGCAAAAAATTTAAATTGTGTTGGAAAAATCGTTAATTTGAGAATAAAAACCTATATATAGTGTCAAGTGATGGCAAACTTGAAAAGTTAAAGAGGTTTCGAGAAAATAAGTGCATAAATAGCATATAAACAACGGGTCGTTTAGATTACAACGTAGTTGTTTTTAAACGTCTTTTTCCATAATAATCATCATCATATATTTTATTTACAAAAGGTGTCTTGTCAGTTGCAAAAACCTTCCTCACTACTGCATGTTGATCCTCCCTTTACTGAATGGTTGCTAAAATTGGGTAATGATGACTTAGAAGCTCCACCAAGTTACAATAACGACTCATTTAAAATCCCGAAGCATCGATATTGTATTTATGATATAATTACACTGGTCTACAGCAAAAAAAAGCCTTTAAATAAAACTATATGGAATATAATGATTTTGATGCGCTGAATTCAAATCCGTTTTTAGTTTTTTCCATCGGACTAAAATTTTGTTTATGGGCGTTGCAAATTTTTCGCCCAAAATATGGTAGTAGTTGGGCCACATCATTACTATTATTAGCATTACTAATAATTATAATATAACAAATGAATTAATGATAAAAGAATAATAAATAATATAAATGAATTAATAATAAATATATGAACACCATAATATTAAGTAGATTTAAGATCAATGACCATATATATAAATAAGTAGATTAAGATACGTAAAGTAATAACTGAATTGCTGAATAGCTGAATTATGTCGTACCTATAAGCTAGATCATAAATAAATACAAAATAAACATTACTTGAAAAGCAATAATCAAAACGATCGGTCGTGTTCTATTTAAATTCGATAAGATTAATATTTCCAGTGCCCATTTTCGTAGCAATTATATTATAATTCAATTAACTTAAATAAATAGTTCCTAAAAACTATTAGGAACAAACATTTTGGCGCCCGAACATGGGCTTGAGACATTGAGTGAAATTGGGTGCTAAAGTGTTCGTGGAAACTTTATAAATTATTTAAAATTTAACTTTATAAGTTAATTAAAGTTTAAAAAAAAATATACCCAATTTGAATTTTATAAATTAATTAAAATTTAAATAAAAATGTGATTGTGTCTTAAATTTTATAAATTAATTAAAATTTAAATAACAAAACACAAAAGGCAAAAATAAAACAAAGTATTAAAACACAAACAAATAAACAATTAAAAAGAAAAACAAAACATACAAAACAAATATAAAAAAACAATAAAAATAATATACATAAATGTTGTGAATACAAAAAACTAAAACAACATTTGAAGGAATCACAACAACATCATCATATATGTACATCTTGACCTTCTCCAGTTGCCCCATTGTCGGTGTTTTTTTGTGCAATGTTGAACAACATAACCTGGGAAGTAGCTTCGATTCTGATCAAAAGGTAAACGTGTAAATAGTTCCTGTGTTTTATATAACCTTAATTTTGTAAGTTAATCAAAATTAAGAGATTTTCGTAATTTATTCAAAAATTAATACGCTTTTCAAGTCGAATACAAGAATATTTTACACTTATAATTTGTGAAACAGTTTATTTATTTATTTATATAAATAATTTTATTTATAAAATAAAAAACCACCCTTATTTGTGAAACAAATCGCAAGTGTTATTTTGTTAATACATAATTACACAAACAATTTGTCCTTTTAAAATAAAAGAGAATATTCAGCAATATTTGTGTTGCATTAGTTTATTTTTCATTACTT
Organism: Wohlfahrtia magnifica; assembly: GCA_023159175.1. Lineage (NCBI taxonomy): Eukaryota > Metazoa > Arthropoda > Insecta > Diptera > Sarcophagidae > Wohlfahrtia > Wohlfahrtia magnifica. The sequence goes on from JAKWBJ010000080.1 coordinate 219,899, forward strand.
TTTTGTGCGTTGTTCGATCGGTGTTTCATTCTGTGCGTTTGTATACCATTTACATATTACCAGGGGTGTCAGATCTGGCGACTTTTCGCCAAACATGGCGGTTTTAAAAGTTATTTGGCATCCTATTTTCCGGTTTGGCGACTTTTTAGCGATTTGTAAATTAATTGGCGATTTTGTTGGGCTATTTTTGATAAAAAATACGAAAAATTAAAATTATTATTTTGGTATTTTTATGTATGAAATTCGTGAACATGGTGCATTTTAATGTGTCGGTTATAGGTTGCAGCCGAACTTCAATTATGTTCTAGGCAACGAGAAATTTGTAGTTGCCAATATGGAACTGAAACCAATAGATTTTTAGGTTCCAGTTTACTAATGTAATGCAATTTTCTGCAACTGGCAACGAAATATTTAAGTTCATAAATGGTACGAAAAAAGCTCTAAGCTTGAAAAATGTGGAAAAAAATTAATGTGTTTGCTTGAAAAATTCACACATGCATACCTCAGGGCTATGAACTATGTCATTTCATCATTTAAAAGGTCTACTTATCCTCTCTCTAAATCCACTAAAAACATTAAAATCGGATAGTATTCCGCTAAATTATAAGTGTATGAAAGTACGAAAAACCGTTTTTTTTACCCGTATTCACAGATTTTGGAGGTTTTCAGAAAATTTCAAAAACTGAATCTTGTTGTACTAGCGTTTATTAGAAAAATAGTATAGCTTTTCAGGTATTTTATCTTCGTTCTTTTTTGTCGCATAGTGTGATTTAATTCCAATACAAGGCAATGTGAAATGTGTCGAAGAAAAATTGTGTATAACGTTTTAGATATATAACAATAATGAGACTACATATCTATATCCAAAATGTATTTTATATGAATCATAAAAATTATTTTTTATAGTTTTCTAGCTTTCACTGAACTATAAACTATGTTATAATAAACATTGTACACTTTTTGTTTTTGCAAATATTTTTGGTTAATAAGATTATCAAAATATATATTAAGGCGAATTTTTTTCCACTTTTGGAGAAATTTAGGAATTCGGAAAAAAAATTTTTTTTAATTTTTAAAAAATTTTTTTTTTCGTTATATAAAAATATGTAAATTTTATAGCTAAAATGTAAAAAAGACTATTTGGCGATTGTATTAGGCGAAAAAAGCTTAAAAAGGATCTGACAACCCTGCTGCTTACAGTGTGTTGCGTTACATTAGCATCGAAAAGTTAATTTACATACAACTGTTTGGTATAGAGTCGATTTTATGTTCACACTAGCTTCGAAATTTTAATTGTTCATGTTTTATAATTTTATTTATCGAAGCCTGTACAAAGTGGTACTTCTGAGCTCAAATAAGATATTTTTGACTCAATTCAATTTGATAATTTTATATAACGGAGTGATTACACTTGTATTGAAAAATTCTGATATATTGTATTCGGATAACAGTGAATAAATTCTTTATCCAAAGCAATTGAATATATTTCGCCCAATAATTTATTTTGGTAAATTTTTTTCTTGCTTTGCGTAATATTCTCAATAGAACTAATCATAATGAATATTAGGGGCTCCAAACGCAAGGATTCTCCTTCCGAAGCGGAAAATCTTCAGAATAATGACGAAATTTTTGATAAATTACTCGCAAAGAAAGCGAAGGTTGTGAAGAATATCGAGAGAACTCGACAGTCTTTTATAGATAGGACTATTTCGTTTGATCCTATGCAGCTCGAATGTCGCTTAGATATTCTTACAACTTATACTGACCAAGCAATAAGGATTCAATCAGAGGTGGATAATTTGGATCCCGATTTAGATGATCGAGCTGAGCTTGAGGATGTTTGTGTGACTACAAAGTCTAAGTTTATGAGTCTTTTGGTTAAGAATTAGAAATCTTTTTTTTTCGTCACTCCTCTAGGGAGCATATTGGCTTCCCACAAAGTCTATATTGCTTTGTTTCAGTTTCTTTCGTTTTTTTTTCAACTAGTGCTTATTTCGTGAATGGTAACACTTAGCTCATGTCTGATTTGACAGATAATTAGTTTTATTCTTCCGCTGAACGAATATGGTTGTGTATACGCTTGAACAACGCTGGGAAATATAGCGTGCGATCGACTTACAGAAGATGCCGATTTTACCAAAAAAAATCATCTTTTCAGATGAAGCTTCTTTTGATCTTGGCGGGTATGTAAACAAGCAAAATTGTCGCATTTGGGGCAGCGAAAACCCGCACGCATACTTTGAAAAGCTGATACACCCTAGACGAGTCACTGTTTGGTGCGGATTTTGGTCCAGAGTCATAATTGGGCCATTTTTCTTCTAAAATGAGAAAGGAGTGGCCGTTACAGTCAATGGCGATCGTTATCGGGCCATGTTGAACGAATTTTTGTTCACAAAAATTGAAGAGGAGGATATTAGCAACAGTTGGTTTCAACAGGAGGGCGCTACGTGCCACACAGCGGAAGCTACTCGATGTTTTGTGCCCTGTTTTTGAAGATCGCATTATCAGCCGCGGAGCTGATGTCGTTTGGCCACCTCGGAGCTGCGATTTGACACCGTTGGACTATTATTTGTGGGGTGCTGTCAAAGATAAATGTTACGCCAACAAGCCAGATACAATTGACGCTTTAAAGGACAATATTTGTGAAGCCATTGGTGAAATACAGCTGCACACAATCGATAATGTGCTTAAAAACTGGACCGATCGTGTAGGCTACTGTATGGCCAGCCGAGGCAGCCATTTGAATGAAATTATTTTCTATTATTAACCGGAAGGATTGTACTTTCAAATAAAAAAAGACATTTGAGAAAATATTCAGTAGTTTTTTCTTATAGCATTTAAAAAAAAAAAAAAATTATTTGGCGAAGCCTTTAGATGATTAATCCGCTGTAACTTCCTCCGTCTGATTTTTGTGTGTGTAGTGGTGAAGAATCGGAAATCTAATGTGCCTGAAACATCTTTCAGCGTACAAGCACACCAATCGAGACTCCCAAACATAAAGCTCCCTACATTCAGCGGAAAATGTTCCGATTATAAAAACTTCATAAGCTTGTTTGAGATCTTGGTCCACAACGATCAGACATTAACGGATATTAAAAAATCTCATGCTTGTTCGAATCAGCCTTGGGTACAGTTAAGGCCTTTCAGATCTCTGAAGAGAATTATCCCGAAGCATTAGCTAGTTTGATTTTTTCGATAATATTGCAAAATAAATGCCTTTCTTTTACTGCTGAGCCCATATCTAAAAGATTTGATTTCATAAAACATGGTTCACACATTACACTACATCACAAATATAATACAAGTTCTGGTAATGCTTCAATTAACTACTCTGCGCACCCGTCGTCCTCTCATGCGTCTGTAAAGTATTCAGCGTCAGATGAGCGTGTAATTTTAGCGACCGCTGTAGTAGGCAGATTAAATTTAAATGGTATTGGCAAAAAATTCGTTTTCGAAGTCTTGCGTCAATTTGACTGTCACGTCAAAAGTAAATGCTTCTCAATTTAGTTCAAAGTTTTGGGTGTTGAGCTCAATTACTACTTTGCAGCCTGATGATAATATCAGTATGACTAAATTGAAGATTCCTGCGAATGTGGAATTATATAAACTAGTTCCCACCTAGTTTTCCCTCGATTTTAAACTCTTCGTAGTCTAAATTTAAGAAATTCATACCTTAAAACACTTTCGTTAGCCAGGTCTATCTGTGTTCTAAATTTCAACAAAATCGGTTCAGTCATTTACGCGTATTTGATTGACAAACAAACTAATTTAGCACATCCTTACGTTTCATTACTCGAGACCTTTTCACGAGCAATAACAATTTCTATTCTTAATTACTGCGTCTGTTTACAACCTGGCAAACAATAAAAATTATTCGACAGATCTTTCTACCTAAAGATCTTCCGACTCGATCGTTGTTAAAGCTGGGTACAATCACAACGAAGGCATTCCAAAGATGATACTATGAGGCAGATGTATCGTGATTTCATGAAGAACTACTTCAACTTGGGCCATATATCACTTTTGGACAAAATGCCAGATACTCCTCATTAATTTATTTCACATCAATGTGTTTTGCGTCCTCAAAGTACAACTACCAAATTTCGGTTAGTATTTGATGCTTCTTGTAGAACTTCTTCACATGTTTCATTAAATGTACTATTTATGGTTGGTCATACAGTTCAAGAAGAATTGTATTCTACATTAATCCGTTTTCGACTTCACAAGTACGTTATCATTGCAGATATTGAAAAAATGTATCGTCAGTTGGTCCTTTGGAGAAAGAATCCATCTGATGAATTAAGACCGTTTCGGTTGAATACTGTTACCTATGGTACAGCTTCAGCGCCATTTCTGGCTATCAGATGTCTGTTTCATTTAAGTGATATATACAGAGAGACTTTGCCTATTAGTTCAAATGTTGCTGGATATACATTGGGTTCCGAAGAATGATTTATTTAAATTTTATTTGGATGATAAATTTCAAGATTTGAAAGCTACAAAGAGGAATATCTTATCAGTTTCCTCTCGTTTATTTGATTCTCTCAGACTGTTATGCCCAATTATTACTAAATCCAAAATCTTATTACAAGAACTTTGGATTCAAAAGCTTGACTGGGATGAATCAATTCCTCTGAGTTTAAATACTTTATGAGAGAACTTCAAATCTAATTTACTGGAAGTTGATTCAATCACAATGCCAAGGTTCGTACACACAACGTCCACATAAAAAATTCAGATTCATGAGTTTTCTGATGCTTCAATTTGAGCTTATGGTTGTTGCATTTATATTCGAAGTTCCGAGTCAAACATAATTGTCTCGAGACTACTTACGGCTAAGTCAAAAGTTGCTCCACTCAAGACTAAATCACTGCCTAGGCTTAAGTTATGTCTGCACACCTACTGGCTAAGTTGTGGAACCAAATTAAGCATATGATAGCTTTCGAAATCGATTCTGTTTATTTCTGGACAGATTCGTAAATAACCCTGCATTGGATAAAAACGCATTCATCCTCCCTAACGACTTTCGTGTCGAATAGATTCGCTGAGGTTCAAGAGTAGTCAGATCAAGTTTCGCGGCGCCACGTACCCACTAAGTTGAATCCAGCTGATATTGTATCAAGAGGATCTGATGTAAGAGAATTGAAAGATTCCATTTGGTTTGACGGACCATCCTTTTTGCTAAACGATAGTTCTCATTGGCCTGTTAATGAACATTTTGAATTAACAGAGAACCAAAAATTATTAGAGACAAGCAAAGTAAATGTATTTCTTGCAGTAGGGGAGACATCTAACTGTCTACTGGATATGATACAAAGATATTCTTCATACAAGAAATTACTGAGAATAACGTGCTTTGTGCTCAGATTTATCAATAATCTGAAGAAACTTAGAATAGATAAAATTACTTTACGTACTGCAACGGAAATGAAAGGGTCGTTTTACCGGCTCGTAGCGGCTATCCAGAAATCTAATTTTCCTGAGGAAATTTCTAAAATACAGAAATCTCTAATCTTGCCGTCAAATATACAGAAACTGACACCTTTCATTCATACATTTACAGAAGAAGAAAGAACTTTCACGCTTTTAAGGGTGGGTGGGAGATTGCTTAATGCAAATTTGCCATGTGATGCAAAATTTCCACTTTTATTACCGAAGCAAAATGACTTTGTCACACTTTATTTGCGAAATCTTCGTTTTGAGAATTGCCATACTGGCACAAAAGCACTTATCTCTCTCTCCAGAGAGATGATCTGGTTGATCAACGCCAAGGAAGAGTGCAAGAGGATTGTTCGCAAGTGTGTACATTGTTTCCGCTTTAAACTTCGTCTTATGTTCCAAATCATGAGAAATTTACTCACTAATAGACCATTTCTCATAATCGGTGTAGACTTTTCTGGTCCCGTAAACGTTTCATTAAGAATTCGTAGGCGACCACCATTGAAAATGTATGTAGCGGTTTTCGTGCGTTTCACATCTAAGGTGGTACATTTAGAATTAATGTCAGATTTGTCGACTGATTCTTTTCTTTTATCTTTTAAAAAGTTCGCTGGTAGGAGAGGACTTTCGAAAGAGGTATTATGCGGCAAAGCGAGCAACTTCGTGGGAGCCAGCAGCGTCTTGAAGCAGCTACAGCAGGCGTTCGACAGGAGCCGCCACGCCCTTGAATCGTACGCAGCGTCGTCCGGGGTGAAGTTCAGCTTCATACCACCTCGGGCACCACACTTCGGCGGCTTATGGGAAGCTGCCGTCAAACAAGCGAAGTTCCTACCTCTGCGAGCAGTGGGCAACGCATCGCTGACAAAGGAAGAAATGGTAATGATGCTTGCAGAAGTAGAGGCGGTGCTCAACAGTCGGCCCATCGCACCGCTGTCTCCAGACCCCAAAGACAGAGAAGCTCTAACGCCAGCACACTTACTAATAGGAGGGGGTCTGCGTTCGCTGCTGCAAGGATCCGTAAACGACGTAAGAACGAGAGAGCCTAAATTATTGAAACGATGGCGTCTGCTCTGCGGTCTCTAGCAGAAATTTTGGCAAGCCTGATCACAAGACTACGTCCTGGGTCTGCAAGGTAAGGCCAAATGGCACCAAGAAACACCCAACCTCGAGCTGGACCAGGTAGTGACCGTCCACGTGGACAAGATCATCAAAGGAAAAGGCGGCAAGGTTAAGGTGGCGGAGGTCAAAACCCGAAACGGCATATATAAGCGCCCCGTACATAAATTGGCTCCACTGCCATATGCTTGAAGACCTATGGTCCTTCAATGGGGCCGGAATGCTGGGCCACATCATTACTATTATTAGTATTACTAATAATTATAATATAACAAATGAATTAATGATAAAATAATAATAAATAATATAAATGAATTAATAATAAATATATGAATCACCCTAATGTTAAGTAGATTTAAGTTCAGTGACCATATATATATAAATAAGTAGATTAAGATATGTAAATTAATAACTGAATTGCTGAATAGCTGAATTATGTCGTACCTATATGCTAGATCATAGATAAATACAAAATAAGCATTACTTAAAAAGCAATAATCAAAACAATCGGTCGTGTTCTATTTTAATTCGATAAGCTTAATTTTTCCAGTGCCTATTTTCGTAGCATTTAAATCATAATTTAATTAGTTTAAATAAATATTTCCTATAAACTGTTGGAAATAAACAGTAGTCATATCAATATATTTTATCATAACTTGAAAACTACTTCACCGATTTTGACCCAAGTACCAGCAAATGTTTAGGAATAAATTTTCCTATAAATCACCTAATTAATTTTTTATTTTTTTGTATTTTCAACAGTTTCGGAGTTATTCACAAATTTGTTGCGAAAAAAAATTTCGCTCAAAATTAGAGCAATTCAATTTAAGCACTTAAAATAAAGCTTAAAAAGTTGATAATAAAATAAGCTTTAAATCGTGAAAATCGGTTGTTTTCGTTCTGAAACTTTTTGAAAAAAACAAATTGGTCTAATTTTGCGCGAAAAAAATGTTTATTTCGCAACTAAATTATGAATAACTCGCAAACTGTTGAAAATACAAAAAAAATGTTATTTATATGATTTATAGGAAATTTTGTTCCTGAACATTTGCTGGTACTTCGATTAAAATCGGTAAAGTTGTTGTTATGATAAAATATATTGACATAACTACCATATTTTAGACGAAAAATTTGCCACACCAATAAAAAAAAATTTGTGCCCTATGGAAAAAAACTGGAACCGGATTTGAATTCAGCGCATCAAAATCATTGTACTCGGTATAGCTTAAAGGCCAGAAAATTTTTTGTTTTTTGGAGACCAGTGTTATTACCATCATGTACACAATGTTCCTTAATTTTACTCAGCGCCAATTCTATATCCAAAAATCGATAATTATACAAAAATTAATGAACATATTATATTCAATTTGCTACCTGGAGTGAAAAAAGTTTATTTTAGTTCTGATTGTGTTCAACAGGAGGAAGCAGACAATGCTCAGTTTTACCCAACAGAATATTTAAATACATTAAATTCATTCGGCTTACCACCACACAAACTGATTTTAAAGAATAAGGCAATTATGAAATGCATATCATTTACAAGCGATTGACTCCTACTCTTTATTATAATAAAATATATTGAAGTCACCAATATTCGTATTTAATATAGAGTAGTCCAAACACAATGCACGATGTTAATTGTGAGTCACACCTTAACGTCAAGATTTTTGCCTAACTTAATTTCTTTGTTTTAGAGTTTGACAAATTCAACCATGGGGAGATACACAATTAGGCAGCGCGCTAAGATTGTTGAACCATTTAAAGAAAATTGGCGTTTAAATCAAAATGCATTTCGTTCAATTCGTGATTTCTTTAGTGAGAATAATAGTCCAAATGTGTCAACAATCGGGAGAATTGTACGAAAATTTCAGCAAACCGAGTCTGTAGGAAATGTGGAAACACCTGAGCATGCTCGCCCAGTTCGTTTCCGGAAAACATTGCTGTTGTTCATACTTCTTAGAAAATGAGGTGGGCCAAGCAGTTACCTCGAATTGTGTTCGCTATCACGAGATAATAACGGACTTCTTATCGCCAGAAATTTAGGATATGGACCTAGACGATATGTGGTTCCAACAGAATAGTGCTACTTGCCACACTGCCAACGAAACAATGGCTCTTTTGCGCGAGAAATTCAATGGTCGTGTTATCTCATATCATGACGATGTTAATTGGCCGCCACGATCATGTGATTTGACACCGTTGGACTACTTTCTTTAGGGATATTTAAAAGAAAAAGTGTACGGCAATAAGCCAAGAACAATTCAAGAGCTAAAGGATAAGATAATGCGGCACATTAACGAAATTGGACCTCAATTATATCTCAGAATCATTGAAAATATAAACAGACGGATATAGGTATGCCACCGAAGCCGGGCGAGCATTTGGCCTATATTTTGTTTCACACATAATTGTCATCATTCTATTATAATAGAACATATAAAGATAATTCTCTGAAAACTTTTTGATTTATTTACAATTAACATCGTGCTTTTTGGTTGGGCCACTTATTTTCACTTCATTATGGTACAAAAATGACCACTAGGGGTGCGAAATATTCCCGCGGGTCATCTAGTTGGTTACCTTCGCAAGGAAAGATTAAACTTAATTATGGAAAAAGCTAAGCCAACTCCTTTTTTTGGAATATTTGCATTAATTTTATGAGCAATAAAGCATATCAAAACGCATTCGTCATAAGAGAACCGACTTGGAAATTTATGGAAAAACGAGCTCCATGATCTAGGTGAATATTTATTCAATATTTTTAAAGACCATTGAGGCCATATAAATTAATTTTTTTCGTCGTTCAATACCACAAATTAATACTCCTAATCCCAAAATTAATGCTTTTCTGCAGATAGAAGTCTAGTATTTTTATAGCGCTGCTGAAGTCTAGGTTGGAGCACACGTTTAACACATTTAAAATAATCAGAACCTTTTAATTTTGTTAGATTCTTCGTGTTAATACTGAGGCATTTAATATTTGAACTTTTAGGCAATGTATTAGTTGATTTTTTATCATAATTCCTCTATTTTACAATAGGAGTCTAGGGAAAAAAATTGTGTTTTGGATACGAATATTAATGTGATGAAATGGCCGGCTATTATTCGTGGAATTGAGAACGTACATTATTAAAAAACGGGAATTATACCGATCTGATGGTTTCGAAATCTAGTCAAATGCATGCCAAAGAGATTTGATGATGTCATTATGCCCAACAGTCGCACAACAAATTAATTCCGGCTGCGTGGTATGACATACCCCAAAATCTTGTCGACAGGCCCATGGCCCCCTACGTCGCCACGAGCATAACACTAGAGTTGAAATTATAGCAAATCTATTAATATATTAAATTTTATAAATATTTTGAAAACAAAACGAATTTATTTTTTTTCACAGGGTAAATTTTTCATTTTTAACCGGAACTTATTTGTAATAAACTAAAATAAAAATATATCTAAAATTTAAAAAATTTCTTTTCTTTATACAAATTAAAATGATACATCAATTTTGGACACCCTTTTAAACCGAATTCTCCCAAATAAGAAAAATAAAAAATCAACTGCGCTAGTAAAACTTTGAACTAAACTTTTTATTAAAATAGAAACAATGTCTAAGACTACTATGTAGATTTCATTTCATTCTAACAGGTTTTTACCGTTGTAACTGTAAATTTAAAAATTGTAATTGTAAATTATAAACGCTAGCAGAATTCGGGTTAAGTTTAATTCAATAAAGATGTTAAAATAGAAACAATTTAATAAAAACGCGATGATATTTGCTTCTGTAATATATTAACTGAAAATAAGTACAGTTATTTATCAGCAACTTTTTCACTTTATATACCTTCTAATGAAATCTCAATATGTCACATTTGTGTTATTATTTTTCACATCATTGTAAATGGTTAAATTTGCCATAATGCAACCTTGCTCAATTTGTAGGATAAACTCCAAATATTCATTAAATTTTTATTTAATAATATGTTATTGCATACATGTTCGTAATTATAAACAGTAACATTTTGGAAAAGGCGTTTTAAAAAATTTTTTAAATATAATTTTGATTATGATTTCCAATAAAATGCTGTTGGATGTTGGCAGGTATTGAAATTTTTAAAAATAAAACTATGTTCTAGCAATAAAATTCTGTTTAAAAAAAAAACACAACAAAATATTTTCACATTAAAAAAAACCTCCTACAAAATAGATGCAATAAATTATTTTAAAACATGCTTGCAATAATTTTATATTTTAGAAAACTCCCTAATCAAATGCTTACGTAGCAGGTATTAATTATACAGTCACTCACAGCTCATTTGATGCAGTCATAGGATTTTGGAAAAATTTAAAATATCTTGAATGTTGTTACTTATAGAAGAGAGAAAATACACGTCAACAATATTGCTAATAAGTAAATTTTATTAAACAAAAAATTAACAGAAAATAATTCAATATTAAAAATACCCCAAGTTTTTCGGCTCACAGCTTATATGACGCCATATATTTCAGTCTTGGTAAATCATAAGTGGTATTTCTTTTAACTACTAATAATTACATCTAGTATTTAGTAAAATTGGGTTCTTTAGCTCTTTTAATGAACTTCCTGCTCACTTAACACAAAAAACATGTGTGTTAAGAACACACACACACACACACATGGATGCAAGTTTTGTTTTGCACACATCTTTTTTGTTGTGAGCGTAAGTTCTTACAAAAAGCTAAAGAACCCAACTCAAGTATTTAGTGGGGTATCCTTTTTGTTCCAGAACAGCTATTAAGCAGATTTTCACTGATTCTACCAACCCATTCCTCTTGTAAAACACGTTTTTGGTCGGAAGCATTAGAAATATTGTGATTAGGAATTTTAATTTAATTTTTTTCAAGCAATCACCAGTTTTCTATGACGTTAAGGTCTGGACTCTGAGCAGATATCTATACAGTGGGTAGTTCCAGGTCAGCCAATTCTTTACAATAGCTGATGTGTGCTTGGGATCATTGTTTTGATAAAATTTAAATGAATCCCTAATGCCAAGCACCTCTGCACTTTGTAATAGATTTTTCTTCAATAGATTCAGATACATGTTTTTGTCCATGTTTCCTTCGATAAAGGTCAAATTTCCGACGCCTGAATATGACACGCTTCACCAAACCATTACACTGCCTCCATCATGTTTAACTACGCAAATTTTGTGGACTTAAGACAATTTTTAGTTTTCTCTAAATATAGGATTTGTCATCTAATCTAAACAAGTTAAACTTGTTTTCATCAGCATAAATAACTGACTTCAAGAATGAAATATCGTTGTTTAGATGTTCCCTTGCAAATTCTATTCAGCGTTTTCTGTTCGTGACATTAATCAGTGGCTTGATTCATTAATCAGTAGCTTGATATATCTGTTAGAGTATACTTTGTTGTTGTTTCTTTATTGTCATAATTAAACAAAGGTTTTAATGTGTAATGTGTATTTTTCCCCATAAATGTAACAAATTTTGGCATACTGATATTTTTTGCAAAAATTTCTAGCTGCATCAAATAAGCTGGCAGCGACTGTACATATTGGCAAGAAATTTGCTAAAAAGTGGGTCCAATTCAATATTTAAAAAATAGCTGCAGTAATATTGTGTAAATACCGCAACAAAATTGTTACGTAGCAGGTAGCGATATTTCGGAAAAAATATCCTAAAAATAGGTTCAATAAAATATTTTAAAAATAAAACATTATTTAAAAAAAATACCCAATAAAATGGTTGCAAAACAGTGATATTTCGGAAAGAATATTCCTAAACAAATAGGTTCAGCTTCAATACAATATTATTCAATAGTTCCTTTGTCATCTTGCAGTCAATGTAAGTAAAAACAGCCAGTTTTAATGATTTCTTTAGGCCTCGACCAAAATATCATTAAAATGGTGTACTTGTTCTGGTACTGAAATTTCTTTTTCTCCTGGAAGAATTACGTCCTTTGGAAATTGTCTAGCAAATGGGACAGTATTTAGCAAAAAACATACTCCACGCTCAACTCGTATTATATTTTATGGTAAGAAATGATCCTGGCATAAAATGTTTTATTCTCGAAAAGCTTTTCAATATACTTATTTAATTATATATTTTTCTGCTTTTATCGTCCTTACAGTCAAATCTAAATTAGAGCGTTGTGTTGACTGGCTGCTGTCGCTGAAGCTAAAGTGACATACCTAAATAAGAGCGTTACAGGGAGATTTACACGATAATATAAGTCGTAAGACATGTCAAGATTTTGTGTAGAAGAGAGCGAATAGTATCGTGTAAACTCAATATGTAATGAGAGCGTACGACATGGAGAGAAAATACAGATGATAATTTGGCAGTCGTTTCTCTTTTAAGAACCATCACACTTAAATAGATCACTTTAAACTGCCACAAGCCACCGCTTGCACTGAAAGCAGTATTCTACTTATCCTATTCTGCGATCTCTACTTGCCAATACCTGCTTTGTAGATCCAATGTAAAGAATCTCTTTGTTCCAGCTAGCGTGTCGAGCGTATCGTTAATTCTTGGTAGCGGGTAGCTGTCCTTTTTAGTAACATCATTCAGCTTCCCGTAATCTACGCAGAATCTTGTACTGCCATCTTTCTGTTTAACTAAGACTACAGGTGAGCTTCAAGGACTCGATGATGGTTCAATTACATCGCTCTTCTCCATTTCATTGACCAGCTCCTTAACCTCATTACGCTTCGCCTAAGGTATACTTCTGGGTGCCTGTTTTATCGGTCTTGCTTCGCCAGTATTTATTTCGTGTCTAACTATAGCTGTTCTGCCTTGATTTTTATTTTTCGTGGCGAATACGCAGGCGTACTTCTTTAACAGCTTTTTCGATTTATTTCTTTCTGAAGCTGCTAGACCCGCCACCCATTTCTCTACATTTTCGTCAAACACCTGTTGATCCTTGGCCGACATATTGGCATAAATGTTCACTGTTTATTACCAACTCTACTGAAGCACATTGGCCTACTTTGGAGTTTTCACAAATGAATTGTTCGTGGTCTGATAGATTGAGGTGGATTGGGGCTATTCCTTGTTTATTCGACTTGACGGCGTCCTTTGCTGTTAACAAGTCCAGGGTGAGCTACCATCAAAGCAAGGTGTTTTTATTCTGCTGGAAACTTTTCTAAATTTAAAACTTTTTCCTCGACGCCAGTTACTCTTTTACTGACCGTCTCATATATTTCCGGCAACTTCTCTGTTGTCGTTTTAAAAGTTTCTCTTATTTCGGCTCTACAGGTTTGTAGTAGCTCAACAGAAGTTTTCTCAAGTTTCATTTCAATTTTTCTCAGAAAATTCTGGTTTTCAGATCTAGAAGTTTCTTTTACCTGCGCCAAAAGTTTTTCGTTATCAGCTCTAGAAGATTCATGCACTTCAGCCAAAATCTTTTGATTCTCAGCTCTAGAAGTTACTTGAATTTCAGCTCTACATGTTTTTTGTACCTCAGCCAAAAGCATTTTACTCTGTACCTGTATTTCTTCCATCATAGCAGCCAGCAGTAAGGTAGCGTCTATACTACTTGTAGTTGTAGGGGCACTCATCTCAGGCTCATTCTCATCATCAAATTCGTGATTATCGATGTCTATGCCGCTCCTCTGATATTCCTCTAATATACATTTTGGTATTTCAGTTGTTGACATCTCTAATTTGTTTAATTCGTGTTTGAGCCTCTCCACTTTTAATTCTTGGAATTTCATTTTACTCCGTTTTATTTATTTATTTATTTAATTATTTTATTTTATGTTATCCCACTTCTGACACCAATGTTACATTTTAACATTTTTAAAACGTATGAGTTCCTTTAAATTGCGTTAAAATAAAATACAGACCACTTTGTTGTTATTTACAATTGTTTTATTTACTACACTATAACTTTTATACAATTTATTTAAATACAACAGCTTAATATTCGTTTATACAACACTTTAATTTCCGCTTAATCATGTCTTTATCTTATGACAGCAAAACGATATCTAACTGACGTGTAGGTAAAGCAGCCTCTTTGTAAACCTAATTGCCTACAGTTTGGAAAGTTCCGGAAATGTCTCATATCCTCTATTTTATAGCCGTTAATTCAAATGTAACGTAAAGATGGTCGAATTGGTAGTGTGCCAGATAACGCAAATAAGTACGGGATTGACAGGGTGAGACATAATTACCAAATGTACCAAAATCCCACAATACAGTTTTGTGTTTTCTTTTTAGGCATATTTATTTTCGTAAGAATATTTATTGCAAAAATTTTTCAGACATTTTTTTTAATAATTTTATTTACAATTATTAATCTTATAATTCATTTGCCTCAGCGTCCATATGACATTATAAAAGCGAGTGTGCATTTTTCTACAAAATATGTATATATACTTCTATTAAAATAAAAATGATATACAAATAGAAATAAAATTTAATGATAACAAAATAAAAATAATTTTACTATAGCAGTAACTTCATTAAAAATAAAATATATGTAGTCTAATTAGCTTAGAATTATTTCTAAATTATTAAGCAAAATTTCTTTAAATTCATCGTAAAAGCCGATATGAAATTAATGTTTTTCAAATTTTGAGGTAAATTATTATATTCCAAACATCCAATATACGCAACACTTTGTTTCGTGGTTTCAATTCTACATGCCGAGTTCTTAAATTAGAACTATCTATTTCTTGTACCAAACACTGTTTTATTCCTTGAAAGATTTATCTTTCTATGACCAATAGTGTTGAAATTCTCAAATACAAACATAAGCAATTGCATTTTATATATTTCTACATACTTCTCTGTAAAATGTAGTTGTTAGGTAACGAAGAGTTAGGTTAGATACGGTTTTTATTGCCTTGTATTATTTGAAGTGATTTTAGTTCAACACTGTTTTTGCAACCGTATGCTATTATCAGTTAGTTTAAATGGCTTTGAATTAAGCTTGATAAAGTATTAGTTTCGTGTTTTCATCAAATTTATATTTAAATTTATATAGAATTCCCATTACTATAGATATTATTGATTTTAACTCTTCTATATATAGATTCCATCTCAGGTTACTTTGCAAAATTACTCCCAAGTATCTTGCGGAATTAGATTCGAAAATTCCTTCACCATTTACAAAAATACTTAAACTTCGAGGATTATTTTTATTCGAAGACGGCTTCAATTTTATAAGTTTAGTCTTTGTCGTATTAGTGACTAATTTGTTTTTATCCTTGTATATTCAAATATCATATTGGCATCTTTCTGCATATAAGCTTTCATACTGTCTCATGCTTGTAGGGGTAAAATATGGACATGTCAACAGCATATAAATAGATCCTTCCATAAAAAATTAGATTCACAATATCATTCAAATAAATTGTAAATAAAAGTGGACCCAATACACTGCCCTGAGGAACCCCATGTTGAATATTTCCCAAATAACTTGTTTTGTTTTGTTATATATATCAACATATTTTTTTTCGGTGTGTTAAATACTTCTAAAAAGATTTAATTCCGCATTTTGAATACCATAATATTTGAGTTTTTCAAACATTATTTCATGATCTTCAAGATCAAAAACTTTTGAAAAGTCATAAAAAATACCAGCGACACCATTATACCCTATTTAAACCTTGGCATATAAAATTAACCAAATTCTCTACAGCATTCTCAGTACCACTACCTTTTCTGAAACTGTATGGACAGTTATGCAGTATATTATTGATTTCCAAAAAAGTAGAAAGTTGTAGGTGTATTATTTTCTCCAATATTTCATCGATAACCGGCAATAAGGCTATGGGTCTGTACATATATTAACTATTAGCATTAACGTTTTTTGGTATCGGAACAATTTTTGCAATTTTTAATATATGTGGATAGTTTGCTGTTAAGACAATATTATTTAAAATATTTAACAAATAACATTTAATAAATAGTTTCGGAGTAAACAATCATGCCAATGAGCTTTATTCACGGAATATTGAAAAATAATTTTTGAAGACACACCTTTTTGCACCATATCAAATCATTGCATTGCATTGGAGGATTCATGCTATTGAACTTTTTTATTTAATCCTTCCATAGATTTTCAACATCAGTATTGTACGCCTTCGGATATTCCTTGGCTATATCAAAATGATTTTACATATAATCAATAAGAACTTTGTCGTGAGTTTTTATGTTTTCCTCTTACATATGTACATATATCAAAAGATTTATCTTTTATTTAAAACATACTTATATTTTAGCTATTTTTAATAGCAATTTGCAAAATGTTGTTTTTAAAACAATTTTAATTTGATTTCACCGTTTTTCATTACATAGTAAAACCAATTAATTTCATTAGGAACAAATAGGATTTTGAAATTGAAAAACAATTTGAAATACCTAAACACATCACATTTGTCGATTTGAAATTGATTTGCGATCAAAATTGTTTTCCATCACATATCTAAGTTAAAAACATAATTTATACAACGACAAATATTTCTAGTATAACTGCTTACAATTATATTAATATATTGAATAATAATAACTATATGTAAATATATTTTTTTTTCTATAGTAACAAACATCAGTATAAACACAAACATCAAATTAACAAAAGTTTCAATTTGTTTTCAACAAATCTTTAAATTTTAAGACTTAAATAACAGCAAGTTTATAGCTAGAGCTTATCGGCCATATGCAAAAAAAAAATTAAAGTAGACTTGAAGTGCACGTTAGTTACCACACTTTAAGCTTAACAAGCATTTGTTAAAAAAAAAACGTATGCAAAAACCCTATATTAGCTAATAATTGCTTTACAAAATTTTAAGATTTCATGCTGGCAATACCACAATTTTTTTGGTGTCAGCGACACACACGAGTAGTCGAATCAAAAAAGATTCACTTTTATTAATTTAATATAAAATCATATCTTTTTAATAAATCCGTTTCAGTTTTCATATTTTATTAAACGGGGGCTTACACGGTAATACAATTGGTACGACATGTCAAGTTTTTGTGTAGGAGAGAGCGAATAGTATCGTTAAACGCAATATGTAATGAGAGCGTACGACAGGGAGAGAAAATACAGATGAAAATTTGGCAGTCGTAGTGCTCTCTTTGTTTTTTAAAACTTTTTGACAACCATCACACTTCATTAGATCAGGGGTGTATTTTTATGTAAAAAAATAAAATAAACAAAGAAAAAAGCAAATTTTTTCGGTCGCACTATTGCTCTCTTTTAAAAGAGCTGCTTTCATTTTGCTTTGCTTTCGATTTTTACGTATCGTGTAAATGCAAAAAAAAATCTGTCGTAAGATTTTTACTCTCATTTTAAAAATACGGATGGAATTTTATATTTCTCTCTGATTTTACGTACGTAAAATCGCGTAAACTACTCTTAACCCTAGAATGGTACACATAATTTTTAGTTCTTTATTGGTAAACTTCGCCTCTGAGACGACCTTTATAAAAATCGCAATTTTCGGCAATAAAATAACAAATCTATAACTGTTTGTTTTATTCAAGAAAATTGTGCCTGCCAACATACAGGTTTGTAAAACTTAGTAGCTAAATAAATCATTAATTCAAAAATAGTAGTAAAAATCGTACATAAATAAAAAACATAAAAAGTTGCATTTTAAAATATTAGAACATTTTTAAAACGTCTGAGCTCGTTTAAATTGCGTTAAAAACAAACATCACTTTATTTTGTTGTTACAGTGTTAATTATTTACTTCCCTATAACTTTTATACAGTTTATTAATATAACTTAATATTCGCTTATACAACACTTTTATTTCCGCTTAACCACGTCTTTATCTTATGACAGCAAAACGATAACTAACTGAAGTGTAGGTAAAGCAGCCTCTTGATATACCTAATTGCCTACAGTTTGGAAGGTTCCGAAAATGTCTGATATTTTCTATTTAAATATCCGTTAATTCAAATGTAACGTAAAGACAGTCGATTTGGCAGTGCTGCCAAATACGCAAATAAGTATGGCATTGGCAGGGTGGCACATAACTACAAAATTTAGGCAATTTTATTTTCGAAACACTGCCTCTCACTTAAGCCTGCTCGTCCCGACTAGGCTTATTATCTGTCTTTCCATAGCTCGCTAGTCGCTTTAGCTACCCACTTTCATTTTTGATCGCACGCTATTGCTTTTCTGCATTCTGTACACCACAGAATTGAAGCTATGCTAGGAAATCTCACCAACTTGATCACAATATTAATTTCAAAACTAACTATGCAAATGAATTTACGTATTGCAATATGGAATGCCAATTAAGCTGAAGTTGACACTTTTATAAACATAAATTTCATTGACATATTTTTAATATCTGAAACACATTTTAATAAAAAATCATTCTTTAAAATCAATAGATTTGACCTTGTAAGTTGCAATCATCCAGATGACAGGTCTCATGGCAATTCAGCATACTAATAAGCTCAAATATACAATATACTATTCTAGACGACTACAAAAAGCTATACTGGCTGCTGGTATACTAATTAAGTGCAACAACAGAAAGCTTGATATATACTCCGTATATTTTCCTCCAAGACATAATATTAAATATCACGATTACCAAAATTTTTTTTTAAAACTTGGACATTATTTTCTGGTCGGCGGAGACTTGAATGCGAAACACCCATGGTGGTGCTCGAGATTAAGTAATCCTAAGGGCAAAGGCCTATATAAAAGTATTTTATATCGGTTCTTTATCGGTTCTTTCCACCGGAAGACCAACATATTGGCCAAGTGATCCTAAGGAAATTTCAGACTTACTGGATTTTGCTATATATTCTGGTATTCTTAGCAATCTTTTAGACATTCTAGATACAGATAACCTAAGCTCTGATCATTCACCGCTAATAGTCAACTATGACACGTACTTGCTGACAGAAAAAGCATTTTATTGTACCGCCACAAAAACTGATATCGATTCTTTTAAATATTGGCTAGATCAAAACATAAACCTTAATATTAGAATCAAAGACTGTTACGAGTTGGATAATATTGTGGAAAACTTTAAAAATTTAGTACATGAAGTAGCCTATTCACAACTTCAAAAAATAGAGTCGTAATTTCTGCTGAGATTAGAAGACTGATACAGAATAAAAGAAGGCTAAGGCGACTATGAAAACTAACTAGAAATCCTTTGGATAAAGGAAATCTAAATAGAGCTACAATTGAACTCAAAGAACGATTAACTGATATTGAAAATCAAAATTATGTATTATATATATTAAAAAAATCTTAGTATTCATAACAATCAAAGTAAAAACCCACAAAAAAAAATGTTCCTATAAAAGATCTTAACGATTCTTGATGCAAATCAGATCATAGCAAAGCGTACTCCTTTTCCCAATACCTTGAATCCATATTTCAATCTTACTCTTTTAACAATGAAAAAAGTAATATAACATCCTACCTAGATATCCCATGCCAAATGGATCTTCCTATTAGACACATAACTCTTAGGGAAGTTGAATTAGAAATATCCAAACTAAGCAACAAGAAAACTCCAGGTTATGATAAAATAAGTGTTAAAGATATCAAATTATTTTCTATAATTTTTCTTACACTAATTTATAACTCGATTATGAGATTACAACATTTCCCATCACAGTGGGAATGTGCGGTAATTGTTATGGTGCTAAAAGCAAATAAGCCTGAAAATATTATAACGTCTTATAGACCAATAAGCTTACTATGTTCTCTTTCCAAAATAAATAAAAAACTTTTTTTTAAAAGATTGCAAAAAATATTGGATAACAAAGAAATAATACCTGAATATCAATTTGGTTTTCGACAAAAACACGGGACGCCTGACCAGTGTCATCGTATTATTAAAGTTGTAAGAAATACTCTGAAAAGGAAACAGTACTGCTCAGCGATTTTTTTTTTTTAGATATTAAGCAAGCTTTTTTTTCATATAAGACCAGCACCCAGGAGATGGCCCATACTCATGCAGTGCATTGTGCTGGTACTAGGAAAATAGGTTATTGGAAGGAGGACAGAGGGAGTAGTGTTTATGGACGTTAGATTTAAATTTACTTATATCGTAAATGGCAGGAAGTACTTTCGCTGGAAGATTATTCCACAACCGAGCAGTGCGACCAAAGAACGAATTCTCCCTATAATGCGTTGTGCGATTTACTGGACAATTAACTACAAGGGGATTCGCTCTACGAGAAATACGAGTACTACGTAAAAATATATGATTTTTGGGAATTAATTCCTTAATTTCGTTAGAACACATTCCGTTATAGTACCGATTGAACAATGAAACACATGCCACATTGCGACGGTGCTCCAATGAATCGATAGAGTTGGCTACCCTACCGTCATTGATGGGCATCTTCGCCCTCTCCTGTACGCGGTCGAGAAGCTCCAAACTAGACTTTGGAGCACCGGCCCATACATGAGAGTTGTATTCCATTTTAGGTCTGATATAGGTCTTATAAATATCAAGGAGATCATATGTAGTGAAGTATTTCCTGCACTGTCTCAAAAAACCAAGGCATTTGAATGCTTCTTTCGACACTTGAAATATGTGATCATTTCAACGAACGTCACAGTAAATTCCCATGCCCAGAACATCAAGAGCATCTGATTTCTCACGTCTGTGTGTTAAAAAACAACATTGAGTCTAACGTGCATTAAAATCGACCCTGTTCGCACGACCCCACTCGTAGACCTTCGCCAGGTCACTTGTGAGTGTGTCGTTCATATTCATCCTTCTAGCCCCAACCTCCAAAAGGCTTGGTCTACGATCAAAAGAATATAAGTGACAAATGTTGCTGTCATCCGCAAAAGAGTAGATAGGATTAGAAGTGAGAAGAAGAAAGTCGTTAAGAAATATTAGAAAAAGAGTAGGAGAAAGAACAGAGCCTTGCGGTACCTCTGAGTTTACCCTGAACTCGTCGGATGAGACCCCATCTATAACTACTCTTATAGAGCGATCTCTGAGAAAACCCGATATAAATCGAGAGAAGTGACTACCAACACCAAAAGCATTAAGTTTCGAAATAAGAGCCTCGTGCCAAACTCTATCAAACGCCTTTGAGATATCCAGAGCCACAACCTTACTCTAGCCAAAACCATGAATGGACTTGTTCCACTTCTCCGAGAGCAACGCCAGCAGATCACTAGTAGAACGGCCCTTTCGGAAACCATACTGACGATCGCTAAGTAAATCGTTGGACTCCAGATATCCCACAAGGTGGTGATTAATCATAATCTCCATAACCTTTGAGAGTGCGTGACAGACTGCTATTGGACGGTAGTTCTTAGGGCTACTAGCCTCGCCCTTTTTGGGGATTGGCGTTATATTAACAACTTTCCAGCAAGCTGGAAAAATACGGGCGCGATATGACGCACTGAAAAATTGAGCTAATGGACGCGCAAGCGTCGAAGAGCACTGCTTCAGCACCAGTGCTGGTATGCCATCCGGCCCAGGAGACTTGTTAACGTTGAGATTTGCAAGGACCCTTTTTACAGCACGAGCTCGAAAGAATATACTAGTCATAGTTACTGATACTCTTTCAAGTTCGGGCAGTGGTTGAACGCTCTCCGGCATGTGAGAATTATTTGCAAACATTACGGCCAAAAGGTTTGCCTTTTCAACCGCGTTCGTGAATGTGTGGTCATGCTTTATAAGAGCAGGAACCGAACTAGATAAAAAAGATAGAACACAAACAAAAATTACCGACTTGTACTTTCGATTTGTATTGCTGTACATGATTCTGACTTGTTCTGACTGCATTTTGAGCCGCAATACATTCAGTGCAGTTTGGTATCCATCCTGCGGCAGCTTGCTGGCATCCAACCCAGTAATAACGCTGTTTTAACTTTTTTACGCTAAGATGCCTTCGGCTGGATTTCTTATAAGACTGCTTTAAAATTTCATTATTTTTTAAGGAAGGAACCACTTTTAGATTGCAGGTTGTATTTCCGTCTGCACTTTCCTTGCTTCGGTATAAGCCCTCGTCTATCAGCTTCAAGCTAATCCATTGAGCCCAATAAGCATTTATGATAGTGCTATCTGCTGATATCTCTTTACTAGTAGGCCGTTTTTGCACTTCTGAGCGTTGCTATACAACACCTTTGAAAATGACCGCTCTTATAAAAGTTTTGGCACTTTCTTTTTGCCCTTTGCTCTTTTTCGGCTTTAAGTCGCTCTAACACCTCTTTGATAGCTGTAATGAAATCTTTTTTGGCATTTACTGTTTTTATGCTAAACACTTTATGTACCTGTGGCTTGTATATCTCTCGTGCGTGCCAGTGCTAACACCACGGTCTTTGCAAAGGATGCCTTATGAGCAGCATACACCACATACTTAATATCGGGGTCCCTGGGTGAATTTCCCCTGGATAACTAAGCTGCACCAACCTCTCGACCTCCATTGGAAAAGCTTGCACTGATTCAATAAACTTTTGCATTCGGCACCTTAATTTCATGCGATACAAATCTCGTTTTCTCTGTAGCGTCACCTTTAAGCTGGCTGGCATGGTTTCTAAAATTTCTGCTGCAGCACCTTTTAACGCCAAAATTAATTCCAGGGCCTTCTTTTCACCGTCCCATTCATTTCTGCTGGCAATACCATCAAATACGGATAGGGGTTAGATACCATCAAAGCAAGGTGTTTTTATTATGGTATAATACGCACTGGTTCTTGTTTTTGGCAATGGAGACTATTGATTTTCTCCTCCATTACAACAAATTTTTCGTCAGTCTTTTCTAAAGTTAACACTTTTGCCTCGAAGCCAGTTTCTCTTTTACTGATCGTCTCATATGTTTCCTGCAACTTCTCTGTTGTCGCTTTAGAAGTTTCTCGCGTTTCTGGGCGTTGGTTAAATTATCGACAAGTTTGCGTTGACGTCTGTTTACCACCAAGTTATAAAATGACAAAAAATGTGCTCCGGTTATTGGCTGTGTGATATCTGCTATTACGAATTTCCATTTAAAGTCACGACGAAGACCTAAATGAGTATCATTGTTTTTTCACCAAACATTTCTATCGCGAAATGGCAGCATACATACAAGTAGGAATTGTTCTGTGGATATTTACGTTGTGTGGATGTTGGAGGAATGACGCTTACTTCGGCGCCGGCGTCTATTAGGAATTTTAGCCGATAATTTTTATCGTTTATAATTATACGGCAGTTTTGTATAAATTGTCTGTCGGTAGCCGTCGCATCAAACAGACTCTTTAGTTTTTTGCTTTGGGGCAGGACGCACGACACTTTTTGCCTTGTCTCCGTATTTACTATGATACCAGCATACTTCCTTAGATTCGGTGCCACGAGAACGGGAACTACTTCGTGAACGTTGGGAAAATTTTGTTTTCAATTCAGCTACCTCTTTTACCAGTAAGCTGATCTGTTGCTCCAGCATGATTGTACTGAAGATGCGTGTTGTGGCACAGAAATTGCTTCGAGGTTCGATGAGTCACTTACTTCAATTATTTTATCGGCGAGTATAGCCAATTTGTCGAGTGGATCCTACTGATCGAAACGCACGTTTTGTGGTATTCATTGACATTACATTAATATATGTATAAACAATAACAGTCCAGTAAAATAAAATAAGAGTAAATTAAAGTAAAATATGTAAATAAAATAAAATTTGTTAAATCTACAAAACATTTAAAAAAAAAAATGCAACTTCAGTTCTTTGTGTCAGTCAATATAAAAACTAATTCCGCTCCTTCTTTTTTAAATACAACAGTACCAGTTTTGTGTATTTATAACAACGTTCCGCAGCCATCTTCACTTTCTAACGCGCTGTCAAGACCGAATTTTTCAATTTCAAAGCGTTGGCACCGGGCTATTTTAGTTTGCTCCATACAATTTGTATGTACACGTGAGTTGTAGACAGATAAATAACGCTCTACGCTTTAACTTAGGTTTGACTATTAGGTACAAAGAACAATTATTTTTGCATGCTATTTTTTTTTTTAAATTGTGTTACTATATTAAAAATTACTCTTTTTATATATTTTATTATCATATTTTTTCTTTTTTTATATTAAAATTTATATTTTCCTTATTATTAATATATATTTGTTTATTTTTACTTTAAATTTATTTTATTATATTTATATTTAAAACACTTTTCGCTCACAACGGCTTTATTTTAAAATTTCTAAATTATATTTATATTTCAAACACAGCGGAAAAATCAAACTAATTGACGCAAACTGTCTTTTATATATCAACTCTGCACAAAAATGGCGTCACAACAACTACTTTGGATAACTCGCAGAACGATCAGATGACAGACATTTTTTATCTTGCAGTCATCTTGTTAAATTTATCTTTATAATAACTTTACACAGGGCTCTCTTAACAATGGTATTTTAATAACTAGTCGCACTGTATTTAATAACCAGTTCGGCTATTTTAAATGAACTATATCTTTCACTTAAATCAGTAGTTCAGTGCTCAGTTGATTTTTTGTAGATTTCACATAAATTTTTATCATTTTGTTGCAAATTTAAATTTTCAAATATTTAGCTTTCTGAATGTTTTTTCAATTATAAACATTGAATATTTGACATAATTATAAATTTATTATTTTTTTTTTTTCGTTTTAAAACTTTTTCATAAGAGTTTTCAATTGTTTATTTATTTATAAATAGACAATAAATTGATAATATATTTTTTCACATAATATATTCATATTTCTTTTGCATAATTTACATATGATTGTGGTAACACTGCTCATATGTACTATTTGCAGGGTATATGTATTTTTCAAATTAAGTGCCAAACATATCAACGAAATAGATATGAACGAAGAAGAGACAAAAACGTAAAAAACATGGACTGCTGAGCCAATAGAACTCATTGTGTGGCAACACTGATTGTATATGTTATCTTCAGGGTGGCACTACCAACGTATGTTCTTTTTATATAACATGAACAAAAAGACGCATGAACTAAGAGAATCATGAACGAAAAGTAATCATGTACGAAAAAGAAACATGAAAGAGCAAACGACCGAACGAACTACGGAGCTAAAAAGACTCATTGTAATGACCGAACCTCTTAGCTCACTAGTGTGAATAGTTCAATTTAACTAGATAGTTCACGAACTACCCAAGTCTATAAGCCACTTGTTGCTCAAATCTGTCGCTTTGTTGCTCCTTGCGTGGCCTTAGCCATATTAGTATCCAGCACATATTTTTAAAATTGTTCTACGTTAATTTTATATCTTAAAGAGAATGCTGCAATAATATTGCATATCTCTCTTAGATTTTGATCATGGCTTGTACTTTCAGTAAACAAGAGTACATTCTATTGCCGTGTTTTCGTCATTAGCCCCTTCTAACTTTAGTTTGTCGATTATAAGTCTCATTTTTTCAGAATTGTAGTGTAATATTTAGCTTTCTAATAGAAATTGTTTCTTTTTCTTCTACGAACGAAAGAATGGCAAATTATTCTTTCAGTTCAAGCTCATGAGATAGATGAAAAAAATATTAAAAATCTGATATACTACATACAAATGTATGTAAAGATGACAAACCTTATCCATAGTCTTATTTTGATCTTCTGTTGAAATGAACTTGTAAAATAATATCCTTATATGTGTACTTGTGAGTCTATACTGTCTTAAAAAACTTATATGTACTTTGATTTATTATTTTTGGCCTATGGCAGCCAACACTGTTCATCGTGAAGAATACTTACAGAATTTGTTTTCTTTTTTATTAAAAAATTTGAATTTGTTTTCTTTTTTTTTATTTAAAAAAACAAATCTAGAAAAATGCTTTAAAGTGTGGTAAGTACTCAAAACTCTTTATTTAAAACGTCAGTTTCGCTTATAAAGTCAACTATTTATACTGACAATATAAGCATACACTCAAAGCATCTTGTGTGGTGCATTGGCAGCTCTTCAACTGCCTGTGACTGCTTTTCACACCAAATTCGGCAATTCTGTTCGTTGACATACAATTGAGCTAAAATGATCTTCGTCGCTGAAGGTAAGTTTTTACCAAACAAACGACGTTGTGGTACGTCAACGTCCTTGAGTTATTCCGGCCAAGCCCAATTATTGACAACAGCGATGAATTGACATATCGCGAACTTCATTGACACTGGTCAGGATCATTATAATCGGTACGCAGCCTTCTCATAAGGGTTGGTGGATTAATGTTCAGTAAAGTGAAACTGGCTCCAAACTTGGTCACAACTGTTTGAACAGCCTGTTCAGTGGGTCGATTATGACCACCATAAAATGGAGAGAATTACGAAACCCATTTCTCACACAGCACAACTTTCGACAATACAATTAAATGATTTGCAAGTCGTTCGTTTGTTAGTCTATTCATGCTAAAATTTTAAACCTTATTTCGTATTTTTGCCACTGCCACTTATTAGAAATCTTTTTTAAACTGAAAGACTTACATTGAAAAACCAAATAGCAAAAAATCACCCGTTACATAATATTGAACGTTAGAAACAATTAATTTAAACTTAAAGAATTAGGTATTTATGTATATTTATAATGAATTTACTTTCAATATTTATAACTATGGCTATCAGCTTTTCTTTTTTGTTTTTTTTTTATTTTTTATTGGCTATTTAATTAATACTTAAAAAACTTATTAAGTTGAATAATTAATTTTTTTTAAATAATGTACTGTTTTTATTTTTATTGTACTGCTCTTTTTTTGATTGTACAAAATTACATTTTACAAATTAAAAAAATGGGTACTCTAGCGTAGATAAATTTATTTTACAAAATTCGTGAAGTTATATACATATGTACTGCCTTTCTCTGATCAGTCGATTTTTTGTTTTCGTTGGAAGTCTCTTTTTGTTTCTTTAAATTTGTTTTTGTTTGATTTTAGTTTATGAACAATAAAAACACTTTAAACTACACTATCAATATGTTTTTTATTTTTTATTTTTACATTCATAAGCCTAAATACCCGCGAATTTAATTGATTGACGTTATTCCGAGTGTCCTGTAATTTGAGAGTCTGCCAAAAAAATACATTTATTTTCTTACACAAATGGCTGGTTACACTGAAAAGAGTGCTTTTGGCCAATTGGCCGCCCCCAAACGTAAAATAAACTGTTCACCGAATTCGTCTCTTGGGTCATTGTTTCGCGTGCTGTGTGACATGTAGCACCGACTTGTTGAAACCACATGTTAGCCAATTCTAGTTCTTCCATTTTGGGCAAAAAAAATTTTAATCATCGCACGTTAGCGCTCGCCATTCACAGTAACTTCCTGCCTTCGTCGTCTTTGAACTAGTACGGGCCAATGCTGCAACCGACATTTAATCCACACCAAACAGTAAATTTTTCGAGATGCATTGGTAGTTCTGCCAAGCGTTGTTCTTTTGAAAGTCGATTTATGTTTAAACTATAGACATGACTGAATATGTTTGACAGTAACATAGTACACGAAAAAAGCTGAATACCAAGTGTATGTACCGATCTTAGGTGTATGTACATACAAACCAGTTGTACCGCTATGAAGTGAGCATCAAGATACAAATGTCTCCATAGGGAACATTTTTTGTGAATGCGTCTTATTTGTTTTGTGTTGACAAGAACATCTGTCAAACATATTCAGCATACATTAAATCAGTGAACAAACAACATCATATATTTTCATCGTGTTAGATATGGATATAATATTATACCAAAAAATTATGATTTGCGAAAAGCATTAATTTTTTGATTTCATTTGAAGAAAAGTGCTGCAAAATCGCTTCGAATGCTTATCGAGTCATATGGTAATCATGCTCTAAACGGTAAAAACTATTGGGGAATTCGGGACTACCATCAACTTCGGCTGCAAATTCAGATTGATTCGACAGGCAGACAATGTTGTGTGTCTGGTGGGAGCAGAAAGGGTGGTGTACCACGAACTGCATAAATAATCTCTCGCACTTTGAGATCGGTGGGACATATTCATGATAAGCTTTGGTAAGCAATCAAAGCAATAAAACTTAGTTGTTTACACTATTTCGTTCAATGACTACGTGAGAATATATATCAGACATATTTCACTTCAACGCTATTTTTAAACCTCATCATAACTAAGCATATGAGAGCGATATTTTCTATTGTGCGAAGTTTGTTAATATATAGTTAAAATGTTTAGAACAAATATGAGAATATGCCTCATCAATTGTTGTACCAAGTTTTTTTTTGACCAGTCTATATTCTGTCAATACTGCTATAACTTCCATATATAAAATGATATTTTAATGTTTTATTGTGTTGAAATTATGATTTAAAATTTTTGACATTTTTTGGTTACTTTTTTATTAAAATTTGGTTACAAGAAATTTGAAGTTGTGGCAACGTTGTTTCTGACTACTATTTGTTTTCATTGATGGGACACGCGTTGGCTGAGCAGCACTTTTATTCCTACGAGGAAGTCGAAAATTGGGTGACTAATTGGTCTGCTTCAAAAGACGAACAGTATTATTGGCGTGGAATCCACAAATTTATTATTTATTTATTTATTAATAAAATTTATGCCCAAATCATGTACAACAAGACAAAATCTTATATTTAAAGTACATGAACCTAATGTGTACACATTAATCAACTTAATTTAGTAAATTAATAAATAAATTAAATTAAATTTTATAATAAGCAACACGGGGTGGAAAAAAATATACAAATAAAACAAATTTGAAAGGGAGAAAAAAAATATCAACAAAAATATTGAAACAAACATATCCTGAAGCTGTTGGCATTGGTGTTGCGTTGTTGATGTTGTGGATGAATGTTCCAAAGTAGAATAACATGTAAGTATAACTGCCATTCGGAAAACAAGTAATGATGCTGAGGAATTACAATATCCCTACTACGAGGTGACTGAACAAAACGTAGCCTGTCAAATGAATAACTCTGTTTCCGCTTGTTTATTATTCGATGCAAAAATAAAAGTACACGTATATTTAATAAATTTTCAAAAGTTACTTTTAGCCGCTGCAGAAATATGATCATATCTTCCTAAATTATAAATATATCTAGCAATATTATTAAATAAAACACTCAATTTGCGTTTGCTGATAGAAGCACAATAAGCAAACAGCTCGCTTCCGTACAGTAGGCAGGGAATCAAATAAGTTTTTGCAATCAAAATTCTAGTTTTCAAAGGTATGAAAAATTGCGTGGACCATAGTGCGCGTAACTTAGCATACGTCTGCCTTACCAATGATTGTATATGATCATCCCAAATGGGTGTTAAAAGTAATCACTATGACCTTCGTCGCATGAACTATGCCGATTTTTTCACTATTTATCATAAGATCCCCGAAAATGTAGGCATAACGCTTCTTCTATGCAATACATTACATTTTGATTTCCCGGGATTTAAATAGATACCAGTGACATATTGTCTGCTGCACTATTTAAGCAAAGTTTTACATCATTTGCATATAAGTGGATTTTGCAATTCAAAAGATGTTCGGGTAAATCATTGACATACAGAGAGAGAAAAAGTGGTCCAAGAATTGAACCTTGAGGCAGACCTTTGTCCAGATATAGAGAATCCGACCATTTGCCGTACAAAAATACAGACTGTGCGCGGTGATAAAGATACGAATGTATAAGTTTAGCAGAGGTATCTGAAATCTGAAGAACAATTTAAGCTTACGAATAAGCATATTGTGATCGACCGTATCGAAAGCTTTCGAATGATCTAAAAGAACTAAAAAATTTACATCGCCGTTCTTCTAGGCCTGTCTGCCATTCTCACTAACGTCCACATGAGCAGTATTACAACTATGATCCGATCGAAAACAGGATTGCATTCTAGAAAAAAAAAATTTCAAATTGATGTAATTAATCATTCGCCCATAAAGTATTTTCTCCAAAATTTTCGAAAGAAAGCACAAGATTGCATTCTGGCGGTAAGCCCCATTCGGCTTGAGCAACAAAATTTTTTTGCATGCTTCCACTTTGTCGGATACGTGCCAGACGTAATGACGATATTAAATAAATGGGTTATAAGTAAGAGTATTCGAGGTAAAATTAGTTTTATAAATTTAGGGTGTATGTTATCGCACCCAATTGCATTAAATTTCGCCATGGAAACATTCGACATGACATCATATTGTGTAACACATTCAAACTTAAACTCGTCATGCTCAAGTAAGTTAATATCGGAAATAGCAGAGTCACGAGTAAAACTATAGAAATTTGGGTCTGCCCGTACCGTGGGGGTGGGGTATTCACAAAGGATCTATTAAGGACATTAAGATTTATCTAGTATTCTTGCGCGTCTTACCTATCTTACCTATCTTACGAATACTCCTTCAAGTTTGATTAGTCTCAATTGCAGTTTCAAACCATCAATAGTAGTATTCCATTTTCGCACATCTGATCCCCTTATTCGCATTCGACCTTGCAACACTATATTGCAATTTTAATTCTGGTGTTTAAGTCTCTTCCACCTTGAATATGCAAGATTAATGACACATTTGATGGAGTTCGTAAACCAAGGTTTCTGTTTATGAGAGATTTTTCTCAATTTAATTGGTACCGTCATATCAAATAAGTTCTGTATATTTTCCTCCAAAAAAGAATGCAATATATATCATTCCAAGCAATTGGCGAAAAACTTTTATATAAATGATCGCCGTTTATACATATATACATATTTCTAAAATCTCTGTAGCTGTAAATTTGTTCCGAAAATTGAGGTTTAAGATCATACATAAAAAATAATAGATCATACCTTGAAAAACATGGTACAGAGTCTTGATCATACCATAATATTTTCAAAGCATCAGTTACAAAAATAAGGTCTTTGAGTGTACTTGTCGTCGGGCTGTGATGCATAGGTATAGTGGTATTAATACATACGTACAAGACCTAGAGATAGCATGTTGTTGGCGAGAGAATCCTCTGACAAAATATTAGAATTAAAATCACCACAGACAACAATATCCTCATATTCCATTGTCAGGGTCTCAAGGGCATCGAATAAACTGCAAAACGATATTCTATTATTCGGTCTATATACGCACCCAACCAGCATTTTCCAACCAAACGTAAAAACTTCAATAAAAATAAATTCAACGTTCCGAGTCCTTTGGTCACTTGGTCTGATTGTGGGCGACGATTTCCCACAGACTTTACAAGATAGACTATTTCTAACGAATAAGGCAACACCGCCCCCCAGACTCTTCCTATCATTTCTCAAAACCTGATATCCATTAGGGGTTATAAGACCGTCAGGAGTGAAGTTCGAAAGCCAGGCCTCCGAAACACATATAATATCTACTCTTTGAAGCTTCTACCTAAAACATCAGCAATAATCATAAAATAAATGTAAACCTGTGACAAGATAGACGCAATGCTAATAGATTCGTAGAAAAATTAAACAGTAAAACTACGAGTTCACAGGTGAATAAAAGGGTTAATTATATGATCAAAATAATAAAATAATAATAATAAATTAAAAAAAAGAAATACCAAGTTTAGATTAATAACAAAATATAATACTTTACAATTAATATAAAAATGATCGTAGAACAATCAAGCTTCATAGCGAAAAAGCTGATCCAACTGTTTAGGAAAATTTAGCTGAATAGGATCACCAGCTTCACATGTTTTCACATAAGCGACCCCTCGGCGGGTGTAGACTAGGGAGATCGATTATTCGACATTTTTCCAAAACCGGTTTTTGAATAATTCGAAAAGTAGCACTTTAAAAAAAACGGTTTTCGGTTGATAATAATTCAAATAACCGGTTAACCGGTTCTTTTATATAAATAAAATTGTTCCTAACTGTGCAGAGCTGGACAACGTCGTTTTAAGAATTAGCAGAAACTGATGGAGAGCTTAAAATTAAAGTGGCAATCAATACTAAAAATATTTCTAACAAATCTCATAAAAATCATGCCAAAACGGTGTGCGTAGGCCATAAAAAACAAAGTTTATTACACAAAGTACTGAAAAATGCTTAAGTTTCGAACAGCTACTCAAGGAGCTAATTTCGTTTTTGTTGTATTACTTGGTAGAGAATGGAATTAAAGGTTTGTTATTATAGTTATAATTTAGGTGCCTAAGATAACAAAAATTAAATGTTTTACTTTGAATAAATCAATTAGTAATATACGAGTCCTTAATTGCCTCGACAAGAAAATTTGCTTAGATTTACATACCAAAATTTATGTACTACAATTTAATAGTGTGTGTGTCACTGCGGTATGTTCGGTAAGAACCCACCTTCCAAACAAGAAGTCGTCGGTTCCATCCCAGACGACACCATATGACAATTTTCAACAGTGATATCACCTGACAACATTACTAGCGACTGGTTTTGTGTATTTATTCTGTGAAAAACTTCACTAACTAATATATCTGCTGTTCGGAGCCGGCGTTTGTAGGTCGCTTTCAATGAGTCTAGTTGATCATTCGCCATATATAAAAATCAATATTTATTTACAGAAGATAAAAAAAGTTATATTTGCTCAAGAGTGCATATCTCTTTCGATCTACCTTGGTTCTTCGTGAGACATTCAAGGTTGTCATATATACAAAAGTAATTAAATTTATACAAATTGAAATTATATACTAAATAAATATATATATATATAAAAATTATACTTATTTAAATTAACCGGTTATTCGTGTTAAATTAACCGGCTTATTCGGTATTCGAAAAATTAAGATTTTGAAAAAACCGTATTCGACAAAACCAAAAAAAAAAAACGGTTAAAACCGGTCGAATAATAACCGTTCGATCTGAAAATAATGGGTTTTTTGGAAGCTGATGCATGGTAAACAGTCTTTGACAAAAAACATAGAATTATTTCACTTAGAACAATTTTTTAAACAGTGTTAACATTAGTGAAAGTTGCTGTTTATTTCAAATGAAAGTAAATTTTGTTTCTAAATAATATACGATTTTTTTAAGTCTACCGAGAAGGTAAGAAAATTGCAACAAGCAAACCAAACTACCAAATTGTTTAAAAACAATTAAAAATTACCAATTTAGGTCCGATCGGACCAAAACGGCAACGATGATGTACAGTATATAGAATGAGTCTGAAATCAACAAAGAGAACTTAGCATGATTATGATGAGAGTAGGTGATATCGCCAACACAAGGTTTTATTGATTCTGCTTCAGTCTCTTATGTTCTACTGCAATTTTCTTTTGTTTCACTTTGTTTTAAAGCAGTGATGTGCAAAAGTAAAAATGTAGTTGTGTTAGTACGAACATGGAAATTACTCTCTCAGAGAGAGTGAAGTTGATGTTTTAAAAAAATTTAAAAAAATCAATATGCATCAGCCACAAAAAAGTACAAAAAGAGATAAAACAACATTAAAGCCCGAGATACAAAACTCAGCGAAACACATAGATTAAATATTTAACAATAGCAAAAGGACGATCACACTATGCGCGTAAAAACCCCGCCCCCTGGCAACACTGCAACATAGACGGTTATGGATAAAATAGAGTGTGTGAAAATAGAGTAAATTAAAAACAATAAAAAAGTACAATTAATCTTAACAATTCAAAAATACGTATATATAAGAGTATATGCAAGTATATCAAAGAAGTGGGGCTCATGGTTGCCCTAATGAAATTGCTGTTGTCCGGGGTAGTAGCCAAGATTTAACGAGACCTATGGTTCCGACGTCGGCGACGTGCTGAGCTTTATATGTTCTGTGGGGTAAAAAAAATAAAAAAATTAGTGGCGTTTCGAATGAAGTAGGAAAAAAAGCTTCACCGTAAGCCGGGTGAAAATACTTGAAGCTGTTCTCACAGAACGGACTCTCATGGCGGGTTCTATAATAATCAGGAGTAAAAGTCCGTTGATATACAACAAATAGACGATTTCG
Source organism: Wohlfahrtia magnifica (assembly GCA_023159175.1). Taxonomy (NCBI): domain Eukaryota; kingdom Metazoa; phylum Arthropoda; class Insecta; order Diptera; family Sarcophagidae; genus Wohlfahrtia; species Wohlfahrtia magnifica. The sequence continues at coordinate 254,276 of JAKWBJ010000080.1, forward strand.
GATGAATTTCATTTCCGATTTGGATAAATCTAAAGTTTCACACAAGCACTTCCGGGTTTTTAAATACTGTACGCACCTGAAACAATACGGAGTACGAATTGTACGAATTTTAAATATAGATGGAGTGGATATTCGCTTAAAAATGTTCGCCATAGTATAGGGGTTAGGGGTGTCAAACTTTCATCATAATTTGTATTGTCTTTCCATATATCGTGCTGTAAATATTCCGCCACAATCACTTCGGGGGAGAACCAACTACCGGGGTCAAATAGCGGGGTTCTGGCATGGATGTGAAGTCAATTAAGAATAAAAGCTGTGGGTGTCAGCATGCCATCACAGGCTCAGGGTTTCAATAGTGGTGGCATCTGAAAATTTTAAGAAGTCTGCATCAAGCAAAATATCGTGGGGTAAAACTTCTAAGAGGCGTAGAGGGTTAGACATCCATTTTCGTAGTACGAAAATAACTAAGTTAAAAATTTTTGTTAATTCAATACGTCTCTTAAAAGCGTCTTCTAGCATCTGAGAGCCAGCTAGTACGTCGTCGACATATCTTCGAGGTTTTAAAATTTCAGATGCCAAAGGACTCACAATCGTTGACCAATTACAAAAAGGTACAAATCGCTATATACGGTGCACAGTTCACTCCAAATGTGACCGTATTAAGAGTTATGTATATGTATGTGCCAAAGTATATTTGTCTTACATGTTAATAATATGTATATATTTATTTATATCCTTTAAAACATTTAGGTATGTTACTTGTGTATGCATTTATTTATATTCTGAATACCCTAATATACGTATTTTATTGTTAAATTTTGATAAATTATTGTTACTAAGTTCTTCTTTTAAATAGCTATATTGTTACTAGGTGATATGTTTGAACATGCACAATCATGTTTTTACATATTGTGTTTTAATGTACATGCGTATGTATGTACATAAATGTATGTTTATTAATATCGGCATGATCTAACATGTTCGGGCTTGTTTTAGTAATCTATTTTGTTACTAAGTGCAAGACAATTATTATGATTTGGAATTCCTTTTTCCTTTTTTTTTTTACTTACCCTTGATGCGTAAGAAAAAAAAGCAAATAGAAAAAGAATTGACCAATCATAATTGAACACGATCGACGTATAGATTTTGGCGTCCTAAATATTAAAATTACATGTGATTAAAAGAAATAGGATTGATGATTTTCAACTGAGTTCTTAGGCAGGGTTCAAACGGAACACCTTAATAAAATAAAATTAAATCGTGTCCTTTTTTTATAAAATTATAAAGTTGTTAAGAACAATAAAGTAAAATTAAATATTAAATTAAAAATACAATAAAAGGATTCTACTGTTTAATTTAAAAGAAGAAATTTATTAAAATAAAACCTTAAAATAAAAAAATAAACTATATTAAAATAAATTATTATGAAATTTTGTTCAAAGATATTAAAATAAAATTAAATAACTTTAAACAAAAAACCAAAAACTGTTTTTTCTATTTGGATAAGATAAAATAAGGACAACATAAGTATTAAGCTCATAGTCCAACACTTCAGCTACAGGATCCTTGTAATACGAAATGCACTGGTACTGGCTTCGATCGGGACGAATCAATATTTGGCGATATATCTTCTCGGTATCCGTATTAAAAACATAGCGACCATCGGTCCTACTATAAGTTGTAGATCGGAAAAGAAAAGTTCTTTGCTAGATAGAAAGTTCTTCGCTAGATGTCTCATCTTCGGAAAGTCGAGTGACTTTTGAAACTCCTTTAAGCTTCCAAAAACGGGCCAGTTGAGTATTTACTTCAATATGGGTGCAAAACGATGCAATCAGGTTGCCATTCGGATGTATTTTCACATCCGTAGTTATTATTTTCGGATATACATTTCCTCCAAAAATTATATCAACAGAAGTACATATGACGTCGGTCAGAGTAATATCGGGATAATTAGAAGTTATCAATGCTGACATTGAGCACGCGGGCAACCGACCGGTAATTTTCTGAACTACATATGCGCAAATTTTGAGTTTAAAATCGGGGTCGATCGGAGATCCGATCGTAAGAACGCACACAGTAGATGATTTACCAGTTAAACGATCCATCATGCCAGTCGGTACCCAAAAAGTTGGGATAGCAAACCTCCTTTGCAACTTCCTTGAGATGAAGGTACCTTGCGATCCTTGGTCAACCAGTGCTCGAGCCGTACATCTTATTTTATCAATGTGCACAGCACAAATTGTCGAGCCCAAAAAGACTGTGGAAGGAGGAGCTTCATGATGATAAAGATTTCTAGCCACAGTGAAGGGTTAATTCAAAGGGGTTTGTACGTGATTGTTAGCTGGAGTTGCATTTAATTCATGAGTGAGATATGCAGGTTGAGTCATACCAGAGCTATAGGAAACAAAGAGTGTTGCTTCAGTTTACATAAAGTGCAGACATGAATACTCTTACACTCCTTAAAAGCATGTGAAGTTGCCAGACAACTAGTCTTAATGGGCGAGTTCCCCGGCAGAGAAAACACCAACAAGATGACGGTGACGTGTCAATCTTTGTCGCAAAACTCTGAATCTTGTTCGAGTCATCTGACGATTTCCTCGGCGAACCAAAGTTGAAATTCTTTCGGAAATTTACAGTATTAGGGGTTGTCCTGGGTTTTGACGTGTTGTGGGTGAGAATGTATAATGTCAAATATCGACTCTAGGGTCTTGAACCGAGCTGTCAAGAATGGATCCATATCCTTCCACTTGAAAGATTCCTGAGAATGCTTCTTCGACTGCTCCCGGAGACTTAGAGTATTCTCGGGTAGTTTTATGTAGCAAATATATACCAATATAACAAATTAAAATACTTTAGGGTTGGCTTCAAGCAAAGACAAATTAGTTACGCAATAGCTATGGTACGTTGCAGGTTCTTAATGTTCGGACCTGATTATGTGTTATGGGTTTAATACTCAGAAGAGTCCAAAGCTGTTCGTTTATAAGTGCCCCTTTGTTCTCATACGTGTCTACCAATTTTTTGCATGCAATTGCATTATCATTATTGGTCAACGGTACCGTTTGGATGATGCGTCAGCATCTTTAGCAGTTTTCTGCAACAAATAATATATTTTTTTTACCGGGGTTATACGGGGATTATTACCATATAAGGCTGAGAACATGTCGCGAAACGACGGTCAGGGGAGATAAATTCATTACGGCAGGCAAAGCTATTTCAGTCCGACTAGCCAATTTCACACGTTCTAAATGATCCGTTATGATTGAAATTCCGCGATTGTATGTGCCGTAAGAGACCATATATCGGGTCATAATTTCGACGATTTGAGTACTTTTACCTTATCGGCCTCAATCAATATTGAGTCGTAGGCTGACAGAACAGCTTTCCATAAACGATTAAGATCTTTCTCATGCCTACTAAGTGATCCAATCAATGGTCAGAGACTGGTATATTGGCAATATATGCCTCTACTTCCGTCAACCGGTCGGCGTTACGAATAAAAGTAGCCATTTCCATTTTCGATCGTAAGTTGTAAGAGGGAATTTCTGGTAAAATATTTATTTTTATATTATTTTTAAAAAAGGGGCAAAATTATATTTAAAATTTTAATTAATTAAAAAAAAATAAAAACCAATAAATTAAATTTATAGAAAAATGTTTCGCGATTCAAAAAAAATTAAATTCAGTAAATAATTATTTAATTAACCGATTATCCGTACGAATAAACAATAGCAGCACTAATTTTATTTATTTGTAAGAGCTATATAAAAGAAAACAAAAAAGGAGTAAATAAAAAAACCACAAACACTAGAACAAAATAAATTAAAGGCAATGTACGTTAACAGTAAGCATACGTACTTAAAATTATTCTCCTCAGCCTATTACACAGCTGAATATTAAATTAAACAAAGCTGTTGTTAACAGAGGTGTTACCAGAAATCATAATAAGCGTGGATTATTAAAGTAAAATAAGAATCTGAGAACAGGAATATCACAAAACAATAAATAAATGGAGACAAATTTCAAAACAAATTCACCGGGTAAAAATAAATAAAAAAAATATTTTTTCTTTAATTTAAAAAAAATATGTTCTTTTTTTTAATTATTAAAAAATCTAATAAAATCAATATGTTGCTTTAATCGCGCACATAAAGGGGTAAACAAATTTCTATTTTGCCGACGGCAAATCAACTTTCCATCGCACTTGTGCATAGTTATTTTCTCTTACAAACGGGGGTAGTTTTCACTTATACTTTTCGTTTTCATTTCTCACTTCTTATTGTCCCTCACATTTGTTTTTCACTTTTTTTTGCACATACTTTATCACAAGAATAAAAAAATCGAATAAATACCTTTTCCTAATAATTAAAAAAAAAAATCAGAAAAAAATTAAAAACTTCGATGGGTCCAAAAAGAATGACAGGGCAGATGCGGGATCTGAAAATAACAAATATTTTCCTAGAAAATATTTCAAAGATCCGAGGTGGGCTGCTAATCCGGCTCGAAGGACCAAAATGTTTTTCCTTGAAATATTTCCTCGGAAAACATTGAAGAATAGAAAATTAAATACAAGTTTAGTATCGGACTTACAATTATAAATTATTCTTTTATTATATTCGGGTGTTTTCACTAAAACAATTGTACGTACCGTACACTTTGGGGTTTACAATGTAAGTGAAGTACAAAAAGAGACATAACAACATTGAAGGCCGAGATACAACAACTCAAAGAAACACATAGATAAAATATTTAACAGTAGCAAAAGGACGTTTGTACTATGCGTGTAAACAACAACAAAAAACAAAAACGTAAAATATAACAAAAATAATAATAAAATATGATGAGAAAAATTGACCAAAACGATGGTGAAGAACAACAAAAAACAATTATTATTATCAGTCTGTCCTAACACTCTTACAGAGCACTGCAATCCATGGGATCTATTATGTCCTTTCCGGTCTACAGTTTATTCAGCAGATGTGCTGCCTTCTTAATGAACACCAGCATATCTGAAATTATAATGTTGTATATTTCTACCAATTAGACCCTAAGTTTCCCTAAACATTTTCTTCTAAACTTATTATGCACAATATGTGTTCCACTGTTTCAGATGCCTGTGAGAACAATCTACAAACATCCACATCTGTGACCGCCATCCATTTCATTTGCGCTCTTAGTCTACAGTGGGCCGTAACAAACGTCGTTGGGAGTATTAAGTCCGGCCTACTATACTTGAGAACCTCGATCGATGCCCTAATTGTGGACTGATCGCAACCCTAGAGTGGCGAAGTCCCCGTTGAACATTCCGTTGTCCCAAGTATCTGGCAATTTCCCAATCCTTATTTAGTTGGAGGATGGTAGTAAAGTAAAGTTCCGGATCAATATAGGTTGTCACGAAACCTTTTCTGGCCAATGCATCCGCTGTTTCGTTACACATTTATCCAATAGTGTTCCGTTATCTAAAACAATTGGACCTTATTACTAAGCGATAGTCTGTGCAACGTATCTTACCAATATTTGACCAGTCAAGATATCATACGATTCAAGCCAAGTGCCAGGGAATATATTAATTATCTTACCCTTGAGCCCACTGTCTAGGTTGATCTCGGCATACATGGCAATGGCAAAAAAAAAATGGACACAAATCTCGCTTGGGTTCTTGAACATCACCATCGACGCAATTATTCAGTTTGGAGCCATCAGTACACCAGTTCAAATTTAACTCCGAACTAAGGCAAAATTATACCAACAATTCCTATCCGAAAATTCAACCCTGAATCTTCTGCCAAAGCACAGATCCATAAACATGACATCCAAGACTGACGACACATTAATTTTTAAACTCATTGAAAGGGACCTACAATTTAACGCTAGCTCCGAACGGCAAATGCAGAAGTCAAAGAAGTTTTTTATAGCATAAATACTGATAACCAGTCTCTAGCAATGTTATGAAGTGATACCGCTGTCAAAATTGACAGATGGCTTGGTGTGTGATTGAACAGAGCAGCTGTAGGTTGGTAGGCGGGTGTCATACCAACCATAACACAACGGCACGGATGTGATAAAAAAAAGCCTGGGAACTGATATTATATTTTTAACAAGGTTTTTGAGTACAACAGGAATCTGATTTAAAAATTTCCCAAACACCTATTGAGTAGCGGGCAAAAAACCCGTTGTACGAACTTTTTGTGATATATAAGCAAATAATGAACGTTAAATATCAGCCGATTTTAAGTTTTTCAACAACTTAAAAAGACACTACTGAAGCCCTTCGAATGATATACTACATATGGCACATACATATGTATGTACAAACAGATTAATAATTTTAATTTTCGTTTGTCAAAACGGTAATCGGTAGTCCCATAATCGTAATTATAGTAGTGGAACTTGAAAGGGATTTTCGTGTAACTTCCTGCAGAATAAATGACCGAACTCTGGTATTCAATAAAAGTTAAAAAATGTGTATTCTTGTGTATAGCGCAAATGTGCCTAGGCAACGAGTATTTTTCATATTAAATCACAATTTCAATTTGAATGGATTTTTAAAGAAAATCTGTTTTACTAACAAGTTTAATTACACCGTTAATTTCCAAAGGAATTTTAAAAACAAAGTATTCACAACTAAACGTGCTTCTATATTAATTTCAAAAATAAATATGTATGAAGTACACAGTAAGTGCAAAAATAAAAAATATAAGGTAACTCAAGATTTTAGAGGTATTTGCAAAATTTTAAAACAGGTTGTGCTCAATAGCATCCATCAGAAAAATAGTATCACTTTCCAGGTACAAAAAATTAATATTGGTCGGAGCTTGCATACATACTAACATGCAGTGGTCTAATTTTACTTGTTATGCTATTTTTTTTTCACAGCATTCGAAGATTAAAATGTAGGTGATACTATAATGCAATATTTCAAAAAAAAGTATTTAATTTTTCTTTCTCATCCGTAATTAAATAGACATTTTTTTTTAAATAAATTTAATTCTATTCTATTCTGGTGAAGAAATATTTCCATTTATGAAAACTAAATGAAATTTTTTTAGAAGTTTTCGCATATGATATACTAATGACATCTGCTTCTACTAAGAGAGATGATTTTTTTTAAGTACAACAATAATTATAAAACCGTCACACTACTCGGCAATTGCTTTTGTTGATCTGACTTTTGATGGCATAATTTACGCTGCTGTGTAAAGACAACCATAATTGCCACCCTAAATTTACCACCAATCTTTTATTTATGCACCCTCCCTCTTCCTTACTTTTCTAACCACCCTGCCAGCAAACGCAACCACTGTTAGCCAACCAAGCCAAAACCAATTTTAGATTTTTTTTCTCACCATTGTAAATACGATGAACCACATATAACACAACGACAAGTAATATTAACCAAGCTTTTTAGCAGTCGTTGTCGTCATCAACATCATCATCATCATCGCTATCAAGGTTTTATTATATATAGATAAACAAGGATTTGTGTAAAGTAATTATATCAAGAGGATGGTAGATAAAATTGTGTTCTGAATAAATTTGAAATAACCCACACACTCCCGCATAAGCTCAAACGCACACTCTTTCAAAATTCGTTTTATTACACAACAAACAAGATAAATGAAATGGCGCCATCCTTCTCGAACTGTTCTGTCCTGTACTTTGCAGCTCCTGTGTTGTGTATTTGCCAATGTTGATTATATGTTTTAATAAGAATCTGGCAGCTGGCTGCTGTCAAATAAACAACATGACAATGTTGTTTTCCTTGTTTTTTTTTTAAGTTTCAAAAAATTAACTTATTAAATAACTTTAAGACAAGTGCTCTAAAATAAATTAATTTCCCATTTTACTTTTATTCCACAAACACATAATAAGAAAATTGACCGACAGTACGGAAAGAAGAGCGTTTTTTAAAATTTTTTTTTTCAATATTTTACGTTTTTAATAAAAAAGAGCTGGTTCAATTTGCATGTCATTCCATATAAAATAAGAAATTGGTACTGGTGATTGGTAACATTAAATGTTTTAATAGCATTTATCTTTTATCTAACTTGTAAGTACTGTGGTTACTCTTATATCTAAACTTTAGAAACACTACTTGGCATTCGTATTAGCTATGGGCGACCACGTAAACCATCCAAACAAGGTTTCGAAATAATTAGATAATAATGAATTTACATATCGCTCATTTACTACAATGGTGTAAAAGGCAAAAGAAATACAAAACGTAATTTTTAAATGTTTATTTAATGTTTAACGTTCGGTAGCCAAATGCATACTGACTAAGAGATAATAAAGTAATCGAAGCAAAAGAAAATATAATTCACGGTTGTAATAAAAAGTATAAAATATGGTTGCCTACAGTTCGGCCTTTGCTGACTGTTCAGCGTCCTCGCTGTTGTAATCTGCATCATCCTCGTCATCGGGTGGTGGTAAGGAACACCATTGCTTTATACCATCCGATGCATACACTGAACTATAGTGTCGTTTCTTACAGCTGGAACTGGATAAATCTTCGATAACGTATCGATCTTTGTCCAAAACTTTCGATATCTGGAATGGGACCTTAAATTTGTCTCTAATTACCTCAACGTAGCCGTACTTGAAGCTTCATTTCGTGCTAAAACCAGGTCACCAATTGCATAGTTACTGGGTATAGCCTGAGCTTATCAAATGACACTTGCCTTTTCGCGAAAACGAGCGATATTTTCGGCGGTAGTATTGCGCTTATTTTCGAGCTCGTGTAGACGTTGTTCGGGAGTGTCGCAATTTTGGTACGCATCATGCAATATTGTCACTAACTTATTACCTGGTATACCACGTGGGCGAAACCCATGCAACATGTCGTTTAGAGAACATCCAGTTGTTGAATTCTTTAACTCAATAATTGACCACTGAATTTTTCGGATTGCGTCATCCCAGCGTTGATCGTTTTCTGTCGACGGAAGGAGCATACTCGTAGATAAGATGGTGCCGTTCATTCACTCAATTTGACTGTTTGCCCTAGGTTTACGAACGGTGCTTAGAACATGTTTAATAGAGAACTCTTTGCAATATTTTTCAAAACACCTAATTTAAAACTTTAAATATGTACTTTGTTGCCGTAATGGGTACTGCTCTAATTATAGTAAACTTTGTAAGTGTTCGTTTCGCTTACATGATTTTGGGAACGGGCCAAGTCGATCAATATGTATTGTTCTGAATGTCGCAGGATCCACGCCGCTAAAATGATATTCCCCTTCCTTCGCTCCTTCAGGCTGTTTATTGAATGAGCATTGTAGACAAGATTTAACAAAACCCCACATTCGTGAATACCACATCAATTGTTGTACTTTTCTATAGTCCTCTCGACACTTAGATGACCATACTTTTTATGTGCATCTTGTGTTACGTTATAGCGTGATGATTTTGGATCTAAAATTGTGTTGTGCTGTCTTTCAATTTGGTCATCAAACGCCGAAAAACAATGGGAGCATTTTTAAACCCAAATGGCATCCTTTGAAACTCATATATGCCGTCTGCTGTTACAAATGCAGTATATTTTCTACTTTTTCTTCAATAGGTATTTGATAATATCCGCTGCTTAAATCTAAGGTTGACAATAACTTATGTTGTATTGCTGACTGTAGACTTTCTTCAATGTTAGGCATGGGATATACCTGCTTACTCATATGTCGGTTTAAAATGCGGTAGTCAACACAAAATCGTTTAGCGGGTCTTTTATCATCTTGTTGACTATTCGCTTTTTTGGGTTCCGGGATTCGGTAAGGGACCTGTGCAATTGGTTTATTAGTATTCAGTTCTAGCTTTAATTCCACCTTATCAATTTTGCCGATCTGACTAAGGTCCTGAGCGAACGCATCTTTATAACACGTAGTTAGACGTATCAAAGCTGACGTTGTTTCATCCGTAGCTTCACGTTATATTGACTGCCGGTATATATATTGACCACAAGTTCAACACCATTTATTTTCCGAACAAATAAATCGTCACGAGTTTTCACAAACGTTCTGTGCTTGTTTACCACAGTTTTGATGTTCGTTCCTTTAGTGAAACTTTTGGCAATCTTCGCAGCGCGGACCATGTTGTGGCTTTAGGCACGCGGACGCGAAATGACCACTTTCAAAGCAGTTAAAACATGTCTCACTCTGGTTTTATTGTCTCTACAGCTTCGGACTTTACTTTAGGAAATTCTGAATCACCTTTGTGTGCGTATAATAATGCGCCACTGCTTTCAAGGGCATATTACGTAAATATTCCGAGAAAGTTTCACGCATTTACCGCAACGACGAACAACGAAATGCCGCCGTAGCCACTTGAATTTCACCATTTTTCAGGCCGTCGCTCGTACACATCATCATTTCCTGGTCGCTCAAAACAAATTTTAGACCGAAAGCAGAAGTTCTAAAGCCGCAATCTTTTATGTCCATATCTTGTTCTCTTTGCGCGTTTAACAGCTTTTTATGTATTTCTGCTTTATTTTATATAAACCCAAACTCCTGGATTATGCCTGTTGACAAGTCTTCCCTGCGCGAATACATATTCACCGAACCATCTACCCATAATTTAACTGATCCTTTCACTTTACTGTATACCGCTAGTACCAAACTTTTCTCCTCCCAACGATATACAGATTTTGCCGCATTCACCCTATTCACAAATTGTTCAGCGCTTAAAGACTTATCTGCCGAAAAACTTATCTATCGTATTGCGTAGTTCATCTATCTGTCCTTGAAAATTTGTTTCGGAAATATTCATTTCTACGTCATCTGATCCGTTGTCTCCAATATATCGTTGTGTCATTTCATTTTTATTGCCTGTACTCGGCAAACTTCGATAACGAAGTAGTTGTGTTAACTGATCGACTTTTAATTCAGACACTTTAACCATTTTGATCAACACACAAAAAGAATTTTACTGTGTCCATACTCTATCATTGAATTTAGTTTCAAATTAAAAAAAATATATATTCTCTTTTCTTTTTTTCAACTTTTATCCTTTTTTACACTAACAATTTATTTTACGCATTACAGTTATAACTGTCTACACTGACTCTGATATAGTGTCCAATACAAACAACGATTTACCGTTAAATTAAATTAATTTTTTCTACTACAAACGTTACCGTTGTATTCGCACTCCACCGTTCACAATATCTCCACAAACAACAATTTTGGTCTTTATGTGTTCATAGGTACATACATATATGTAAATGTGTCCACGAATTGTTTATTTGTTCTATTTAAATTACACAATGCACTTGCTTAAATTTTTTGCTTTAACTGCTACGCTGGCGCACACTTGTAGATGGCTACGTTCTGTGCTGACACACGTCAATCTTTGTCGTTGCCGTTATAATGTCCATTTTGCTTTTTTTCTCCTTCTTTGCAAAGCAATGTTTTTAATGAACAAGCGATTTCTCTATCCCACTTCTGAACTACAGTCAAGAGAAACACAAATCGTAATTTTGAAATGTTTATTTGATGTTTAACGTTAGCTAGCCAAATGCGTACTGTCTAATTCCCAATTAGTTTAGAGGTAACATAGATGGACGTTAAAGTAACGTGATCAAAATGTCAAGTGTGGTTAGTTGGTGAAGTAAAAATGTGTCAGCTGTTTTCAACTGTGTGTGTGTAAACAACAAAAGAAGAAAAAAATCAATTATTATTTAATTCATGCTCTTGCACCAACAATATTAATTTTTCATCATCCATTTTCTTTAAGTTTATTATTATTCAATAATTATACTTTCAAACACACACTTATAAATTTTTATTTAATCGAATTCTTTGTTTACACTTTTATAACAACGCAAATTCTTGGTTTACAATATAGGGTTGCATGAAAATTAATAATGATGATCATGAAACCTTCATCATTATTTTTGATTCATTTCGTTTCTATTTAATACAGATGAATAACTATGAAAAGAGAACAATCAACACTCGATAGTTAGAGACAACTATAATGAAGTTTGTGTGTTCACTTATAAAAGAGCATACTAATATTCACAAATGTGAAATAGAACATCCTTGAACAAATATCGATAAAGTTCATGCAAAAGAAATATGCTTTTAAATATCAGTGTTGCCAGATGTAGGAAAAAGGAAAATCATTTAAGAAATACTTAAAACATACACAATGATTACATGATTTTACCAAATTGGCAACTTTGCTATTGCGTGTTTAGAAAATGTGAAATGAGAGCGAGAACTATGAAATAAAAATCGTTGCAATGTAAAGGGTCCGTCATCTAACGTTTTTTTTCAACTAGTGCTTATTTCGCGAATGGTAACACTTACTTAGCTCATGTCTAATTTGACCGATAATTAGTTTTATCCTTCCGCTGAACGAATATGGTTGTGTATACGCTTGAACAACGCTGGGAAATATTGCGACATTACATTGAAAATTTTGCCAAAAAAATCATCTTTTCAGATGAAGCTCATTTTGATCTTGGTGGGTATGTAAACAAGCAAAATTTTCGCATTTGGTGCACAGAAAACTGGCAAGCATACATTGAAAAGCCGATACACCCAAGACGAGTCACTGTTTGGTGCGGATTTTGGTCCAGAGGCATAATTGGGCCATTTTTCTTCGAAAATGAGTAAGGAGTGGCCGTTACAGTCAATGGCGATCGTTATCGGGCCATGTTGAACGAATTTTTGTTCATAAAAATTGAAGAGGAGGATATTAGCAACATTTGGTTTCAGCACGACGGCGCTACGTGCCACACAGTCGAAGCTACACTCGATGTTTTGCGCCCTGTTTTTGAAGATCGCATTATCAGCCGCAGAGCTGATGTCGTTTGGCCACCTCGGAGCTGCGATTTGACACCGTTGGACTATTATAAAGATAAGTGTTACGCCAACAAGCCAGAGACAATTGACGCTTTAAAGGACAATATTCGTGAAGCCATTGGTAAAATACAGCTGCACACAATCGATAATGTGCTTAAAAATTGGACCGGTCGTGTAGGCTACTGCATGACCAGCCGAGGCAGCCATTTGAATGAAATTATTTTCCATTATTAACCGGAAGGATTGTACTTTCAAATAAAAAAAGAAATTTGAGAAAATATTCAGTAGTTTTTTTTCTATAGCATTTTACAATCTCTTTGTGTTAACGAAGTAAAACAAAATATTCTCACTCATAGTATGACTAAAGCAATAGTTTGTTTTGTGTTCCGATTTTTATTTGAAATATGCTTTTAGTCAATAAACATATGAATATTTGCATTGACACGTTCAAGAAACTTTCTAGCTTAAAAATTTATATCAGCTGATGTTGTGTGTGAAGTAAAAACGTAGAAAAATTCTGCTGAAAACAAAAACACCACGTCTACGTTAAGTTCGTTACAGAACAACTAACCATTTGTATGTATTCTCCACTTAGTTATCGTATCAGCTGACACGTCACGTCTACGTTACTTCTATACCAAAGGTAGAATTAGCCAAACGTAAACGTAGAAGCCGTAAATGTAGTCGTGTCAGCTGATCGCTTTTGTTATATGAAAAGCTGTGAAAGTGCTTACGTGAACGTAATGAAACGTAACTGTAACGTCCCAATTTGTTGAAAATAGAATTTGACGGCATCGTTACGTGGCATTTGTATGTGGAATGTTATGGGGGTATTTTTACTCTTTTTTTGGTACTTAAATTTTTTGGTAAATACAAAAAATATTAAATATGTTTATTGTTTAAAATTAGTTTTTTTTTGTAAAATCGAACAAGAGCATTTGTCATTCGTTTGTGTTTCTTTCTAGCAAAACAATAAGAATAAAAATATAAAGGTTTTTATAAATGTAATACATTGTATTAATCCAATAATGTATGCATGTATGTGGAAAACCAGAATTATAATCTAATTACATATAAAAGTTATTCTATTATTCTGGTTTTTCGACCTTTATTATTCAAATATTAATAACTATTCAATCCTAAGATATTTTTAAGTAAACATTTCTTTTCTTTTAAATCGATATTTCGCTACTTCTTTATGTAGCTTCGGTAGCAAATATGTAATTAATTATATTTATTTGTAATAAATTACATAAAAATGTATATATTTATTCATATAAAAATAAAATAATTTTTGTTTAAAAAACCTTAAGCTTAAAAAATTATTAAAATTTAAATATGAATGTTTAAAGTAATGTCTTGGTACCATTTAAATAATTTCCGTATTTTTTTCACATAATTTCAAATAATGTGCACATATTTAAGTGCCATGAATGTCTTGCACAGTTGTTATTATTTTTTTAATATACACGTGTTTGTGTTTGATGTATGTATACCTAAATATATTTTTCTTCTTTATGTCAAAAATACATGACACGTTTTTAAGTGTTCTATAAGTGGCAAAACGTTTTCATTTACGTTACATTTACATTTACGATTTCTACGTTCGGCTAATGAGGCCTTAATTGGGCCTTAAGAAAAATGAAGTAATCGAAACAAAAAAAAAACAAAAATAGAATTCACGATTGTAATAAAAAGTATAAAATATGGTTGCCCACAAGTGTCATAACTCAAAAAAATTTTAGGAGAGTTGCTTTAATTTTAAATTTCCTATTGTTTAGCATTGATATAAGAAAAAACACCTGGTTCATGTACTCATAATTTTGTACGAATCACGAAGAGTTTTGCACACAATATATGTACATAGATCACAGTGTTCCGCATTCTTAAGAATACTTAACTATAACTCACGTTTTTTGAGTTATGACACTATTGTTGTAAATAAGCGATATGAATATTGATTGATCTATAAGTTGATTACATTATAAAACTTAAAAACTCCAAACATCAATAATGGAATGTCCAATTAAACTGTTTAGTTTCATTTTGAATAGGTACCATTAACACAATGTAAATTGTCTTAGCTTTTCAATTTTTTTTTTTTTTTTTTTTTTTGTAATCAACTATATAGTCAGCTATTCTACTGTTGGTATCAATTACTTTTGTAACGTCTATCTTTTGTATAAGTCTTATAAAGTGTATGCAGCGCAAGATAAAGCCATAAAATAGTATCCCACGATGATTAAATTATTGTCCATCATCTTCGAGAGATGTGGTTAATGAAGAATGGGCATAATGAGAGATGTGTGCATATGTGTATGTATGAATATAAACTATGTGGGTGGTGTTGCGGTTTTTCAATTAATCTACCTAACAATTCAACTTTATTTTTAATGATTTAAATTTGATATTATTTTCCGTTTATGCAAAACAAGAAAAAATTTAAAGAACTAAAGGGTCCGCCATCTAACGTTTTTTTTTTCAACTAGTGCTTATTTCGTGAATGGTAACACTTAGCTCATGTCTGATTTAACATACAATTAGTTTTATCCTTCCGCTGAACGAATATGGTTGTGTATATGCTTGAACAACGCTGGGAATCTGGGCCTGCGATCAACTTACAGAAGTTGCCGATTTTGCCAAAAAAAATCATCTTTTCAGATAAAGCTCATTTTGATCTTGGTGGGTATGTAAACAAGCAAAATTGTCGCATTTGGGGCACAGAAAACCCGCACGCATACATTGAAAAGCCGATACACCCAAGACGAGTCGCTGTTTGGTGCGGATTTTGGTCCAGAGGCATAATTGGGCCATTTTTCTTCAAAAATGAGCAAGGAGTGGCCGTTACAGTCAATGGCGATCGTTATCGGGCCATGTTGAACGAATTTTTGTTCACAAAAATTTAAGAGGAGGATATTAGCAACATTTGGTTTCAACAGGACGGCGCTACGTGCCACACAGCCGAAGCTACTACACTCGATGTTTTGCACCCTGTTTTTGAAAATCGCATTATCAGCCGCAGAGCTGATGTCGTTTGGCCACCTCGGAGCTGCGATTTCACACCGTTGGACTATTATTTGTGGGGTGCCGTCAAAGGTAAGTGTTACGCCAACAAGCCAGAGACAATTGATGCTTTAAAGGACTATATTCGTGAAGCCTCTGGTGAAATACAGCTGCACACAATAGATAATGTGCTTAAAAATTGGACCGATCATGTAGGCTACTGCATGGCCAGCCGAGGCAGCCATTTGAATGAGATTATTTTCCATTATTAACCGGAAGGATTGTACTTTCAAATAAAAAAAGAAATTTGAGAAAATATTCAGTATTTTTTTTATAGCATTTTCAAAAAAAAATTTATTTGGCGGACCCTTTAGATAATGCACTTGTTAACTAATTTCATTTATTTCCAACCAGCTAAAACCGCAAAATAGTTGATTTATTACACACACTTCGATGTAGTTTTCTAAACAAATAAATTCTCGTAATACGTTTCTCCAAATGCAGCCTTTTGTGCACAACTGACAGTCCCTCTGATAGTCAAAAAAAAAAAAAAAAAAAAAAAAAACGCTGAAGTTTACTTCTTCTTTTTCGTGCTTATTTTTCCTTTTTTTTTCCTGTTTTTCAAAGTTGTTTCTGTTCAATGAAAAATTCCTTTCTTCAATGAAATTCGAATAAAATGTGAATGACTTACTTTACTCATCGTATTCACAAGCAAGATACATACATACCTAATATACTTTAAGAAAAAAAATATTATAAAAACTCTACTGGTAGATTACGTAATAATGGATTTATAAGCAATATTACGACATTCAATTTACATGTAAACCAGAGAGACAAATACATGCATATACTGGAGACAGACTCTTGTCTGGTGTGCAATTTTTATTTATTAGTTGGTATACAAAAAAATATGCAATGACTGAATGGTATGAAATGAAACGGACTTAAAAGGTCGTGCCAACCGCAAAACCGACGTTTAGGCGGGAAAACAACAGGAACTTTATGTTTCTTGAGATATTTTGTTACTGTTTCAGTTTTTTATTTTTTATTGTTGTTGTTTTTTTTTGTCACAGAAAAAAAGAAAATAAATGCAATAACCACCATATCCAGTTAATTACTAAATGTAAAAACAACAATTGATCACTTTGAATCAGATTACAAAATCAAGTCATTTCCTTTCATGAAAAAGTGGAAATTAAATTTTATTTTAAATAAATGTTACTCATATTGGAGTAAATACGCGGTAAATTATTTATTCTTACTTATTGTATGTATGTATTTATAAAAATGTACTCATGTATTGGGATTTAAATATGTACATATGTGTGTACACACATATGTTGTTAACAGAACTTTTCTGACAATTTATTAAAACAAATTTCTTAAAAATTCTTTCTTAAAAATATAGTTCATTTTATAATTAATAATTTTTATTTATGGATTAAAATTCCTTATAGACTAAAGCACATATTGCACTTATATCATTTTTTCCTTTCGCCAAAAAATATAATTATTACCATTTTCTGTGATATGATTTCATATTAAACGGAAAAGTTTTTTGCCTCTACTGAATATATAACACTTTGCGTTGACTCACTTTAGCGGTACAAGTGCGAATATATATTGTTACGTCTTTAGCTTTTTAAAAACGTGTTTTTGTGAGTTCGTAAATTATAGTTAAAATAAAATAAATGTTGTGTTTGGTTTTAATTAAAAAAATCTTTTATTCAACACAGTTTTGTGTACCACTGCTTGTAATCTTTTTACAAGCAATAACAATTTTTATTCTTAATTACTCTGTCTGTGTACAACTTTGTAAACAACAATGATTACTCGACAGATCTTTCTTCCTAAAGATCTTCCAACCCGATCGTAGCTATAACTTACGTTCGATCACAACCATTTCAACCAGAGGTTATCCACACTTAACTCTCTTTACTGAGTTAGCTCCAACTAAACTGGTTTTTTACTTCACGATTCACTTCACGAGTTTACTCCTTATAAACTCTCTTCACACAAACTGCACTCCACTCGCTGAGTTTACGACACATAAACTGATTGCTGTTCGAATCGATGTGCTTTTTATATGGCTGGGTAAACAACACATCGAAAGCTCTCGAACCTCTCGATATTTCATGTAGATTCCATTTCTTTCTTTTAATTTATTTTTAGTTCTTTTGTAGTCATGCGTATGTGAACATCTACCTCTTTCAGCTCTTAGTATTTGTTGTTGCTTGTTTATTGTCTGTTACTTGTTTTCTTTGCTGCTTAATTATTGTTGTTGCCGTGTTATTTTTATTACTTTATCGCTGCTAATGGTTGTTGCTGTAGATTTGATTATTTGTAAACAGCACGTACAGTTGTTCTTGCAGCTTTTGTTTATTTATTTTAGCGATGTAATAAACGCTGTGATGCCCAACCTTATTTTCGTAACACTGCCGCTCACTTAAGCCTGTTCGTCTCGAATAGGCTCATTATTTCCTTTCCCGTAACTTGCTAATCGTTCTATGTGCACTACTTTCATTTTAGTTCTTGGGATGTTGTGTTTCTGTATTCGGTATACCACATCGTTTAGCCTATTGATTACCTTAAAAGGTCCATCCCAGTTAGACTGTAATTTTGGAGATAGTCCTTTCTTCCGCTGTGGATTATAAAGCAGCACTAATTGTCTCTCTTGGGAGCCCTCAGTATTTGCCGCTCGATCATACCTGGCTTTTAATCTATCACGGTCCATTTCTAGTCGTGTATGCATCGTTTCATGAAGTTCTTTGGGATTTTCCCTTTTCTTGGCTTTACCGGCTGGTGCTGTCGATTTGTATTGCTGCAGATGATTTTGACTTGTTCTGACTGCATTTTTAGCCGCAATATATTCAGTGCACTTCGCTATCTACCCTGCGACAGCTTGATTGTATCCAACCCAATAGTAACGCTGTTTTAATTTCTTTACTGTCTTCGCCACGCCAAGATGCCTTCCGCTGGGTTCCTTATGAGACTGATTTAAAATTTCATTAATTTTCGAGGAAGGAACCACTATTAGATTGGAGGTTGTATTTCCGTCTGCACTTTCCCAACTTCGGTATAAGCACCCGTCTATCAGCTTTAAACTTTTCCATTGAGCCCAATAAGCTTTTATTAGAGGGCTATCTGCTGATATCTCCTTACTAGTAGGCCCTTTGTCTTTCTCTTTAGCTGCTATTACCCTTGCCAGTACTGGGTCTTTCCTCTGAGCCGTTGACCAGTCCTCATTAACCTCAAGACGTAATTGCCTGATGATAATGGTCTCTTTGGCCTTATCACTTGTTTTATCAACGGCTATCTTACATTCACCTTTACTCTTTTCACTCTTGTAACAAATTTCACTGTTACGTGGCAATCTCTTCATGTCACAGCCTCCTTTGTGCCCAACACCATTATGTCCAACATCATTCACATTACGACGCTCATTTATTCATACCCTCTTGTGCGGCTCTCCTCTATTGGTAGGATGATGGCTACGAAATGTTTCTGGTCTTATATAGCCAGTGTTTTCTCACTTCTCATGTCTCCATGGTGACGCAAATCTTACACTTCTGAGCGGTGCCCTACAATGTCTTTGAAAATGACCGTTCTTGCCACAGTTTTGGTACTTCATTTTTGACTCTTGATCTTTTTCGGCCAAAAGACGCTCTACCACCTCTTTGATAGCTGCAATGAAATCTTCTTTGGTATTTACGGTTTTCATTCCATACACTTGATGTACCTGTGGCATGGCTATCTCTCGAGCGGTTTCCTGTGCCAGTGCAAATGCCACAATAGCCGCAAAGGTTGCCTTATGAGCAGCACACACCGCATACTTAATATCCGAGTCCCTTATACCACTAATGAATGCTTCAATCTTAATTTGCTCTACTAGTGGGTGAATTTCCCTTGGATAGGTTAGCTGGACTAACCTCACGACTTCCATAGCAAAGGCTTGCAATGATTCATTAGCCTTCCGTGTTCGGCACCTTAACTCCATGCGGTACAAATCGTGTTTGTGCTCATCACCAAATTTACGCTATAGCGCCACCATTAAGTCATTGTCATTGTTTCTGCAGCTGGCTGGTATGGTTTCTAAAATTTCTGCTGAGGAACCTTTTAACGCCAAAATTAATTCTAGAGCCTTCTCTTGATCGTCTCATCCATTTCTGTTGGCAACTGTCTCGAATTAAAATTTATATACGGATAGAGGTGTGCTAACATCAAAGCAAGGTGTTTTTATTCTGCTAGAAACCTCTGGTATAATACGCACTTGTTCGGGTTGCTGGCACTGTAGACTATTGATTTTCTCTGCTATTACATTAAACTTTTCGTCACCACTCTTTTCTAGATTTGTCACTCTTGCGTCGACGTCATCAACCCTTTTGCTTACCGTCTCATATATTTTTTGCAGTTTCTGTGTTGTTGCACTCGACGCTTCTTCAAATTTCTTTTCGATTTTTGCCAGAAAATTCTGGTTTTCGGCCAACAGTTTTTCATTATCAGCTTTAGAAGTTTCTTTTACCTGCGCCAACAGCTTTTCATTATCAGCTTTAGAAGTTTCTTTTACCTGCGCCAACAGCTTTTCATTATCAGCTTTAGAAATATCTTGTGCACTCTCCAGGGCATTAATTTTTTCCATAAGGTTTTCATTATCAGCTTTAGAAGATTCTCGTACCTCAGCCAAAAGCATTTTGGTTTGTAGTTGCATTTTTTCCATCATAGCGGCATGCAGTGCATTGGTATCCGTATTACTTTTAGCTGAAAGGGCACTCACCTCCGGCTCTTCCTCATCATCAAATACGTGAGTATCAACGTTAATGCCACGCCGTTGGAAATCCTCATACAATAGCTTTTGCAATTCGGTCTTGGTCCCAGTTGACGGCAAGTTCAATTTTGCCAACTCACGCCTAAGGCGATCCACATTAAGTTCTCTGAACTTCATTCCTTTTTTTTTAATTTTATTTAATTTTAAAGGACTACAATCCCACTTCTGACACCAATTGTTACGTCTTTACCTTTTTAAAAACGTGTTTTTATGAGTTCGTAGATTGTAGTTAAAATAAAATAATTGTTGCGTTTGGTTTTAATTAAAAAAATCTTCTTCTTCTTCACGAGTTTACTCCTTATAAGCTCACTTCACACAAACTGCACTCGCTGAGTTTACTTTGCTTAAACTCCACTTGCTAAGTGAGAATATAAGAATTGCTCTATGAGAGTTCAGTTGAATGTGTAATTAGCATTATTAGTATCTGTATAAATTTATTTTTTATTAAACATAAAAAAATCTTAATGTTTTTTGTAAAAATTTTAGTATTATCAAAAAATATACATACGTAACTATACTCGCTAAGCATGTTCATTCGTCGCTGTTTCAGTGGCGACTAAAAGCAAGAATTTAAGAACTTATACTTTTGCTTACTTAAGCTACTGTCAAAAATAAATGAAAAGTCTGTCAAATACTTATCAACTTTTTAGTGGCTATAATATACATACTGTGACGACAAAAGTCAGCGCGGCTTCGTTTTTGGGTCCACATGCTGCATCAGGCCGAATATATATTTCTTACTATTAATTTATATGGTATTATGGAATTATGTTATGTTATTATTCTTTTTGTTTTGTTATTTTCTTTACCATTTTTTGTTGTAATATTGAAATATTCTCTTTTTGTTGTTATATATATAGTATTTACAATATGATTCTACTTTTTAATTGGATATGCTGACTAGGATAACGGTATTAACACGTGATCGCGTTGTGTTACAACCGATCGCCGCGAATATGATTAGTATGATGTTGCAAACATCACTGTCGGTGCGAACATGTTCGATCTTATACCATTGTCAAGGGTATTAAAGGGCAAACAAACCAAGCAAAAGGACAGGATGTCTGTGCCCTGTTGTTGTTAATTAGTTGTAGGTAGTGTTTTAAGTTGGTTTTGAGTATATGAGGGTTTCCGTTTTTCCATTTTTTGCGGAATATAGTATAAGAGTTAATTTGTTTTGGTGATAGATTGCGGCTATTCTGCAGTATTTTAAATTTTGGTTGATAAGTCTATGATAAGTATCATTTACGCATAGAATAAGTATCTACATGATTAATTAGTTTAAGATATACTATGTAAGAACAGAATATTTGGATAAATAAAGTAAATAAAGTAAACAAGCAAAAGGACAGTTGGTGTTCAGATTCAAGAGCGTAAGTTTAGTTTTGCTTGTGGTATTCCGAGTCAAACTAACTAATCAATATTGAAGTAAATAATATTACTGGCTTCAGTAATATTATGCCTGACATCAACTTGTGGACCAGGGAGACTCTCCATTGCAGTGTGGTGATTCAACCCAGGAGGCGAGATATCTCGATCACCATTGGTGACCCAGATATTTAGCTTTTTCCCAACAACGACAACAGAACGCAACGTTGATGGAGTGGACAAGGGATACTTTCTGTCGCAGTGTGGTGAACCGCTGCGACCGGTACCACCCCAGTGGCGAGATATCTTGACCACCACTGGGAAATTCCTGGTGACCAGACATCGAACCTTTCCACAACGACAGAACGAGTAGACGCGACTTACGACTAAGAAGTTAAGCATAGATTTCTAAGCAATATTTAAAAAATTATTTATGATTATAACTGATAGCTTTCGTTATTTACTTTGTAAAATAATCAATACATTGCTTATAATTATAAATAATAGTCTTTTAATTCGTTTTCTGTCCGACACTGAACCCCGCTAACCTACCCCAGCATTCGACCGGAAAATGTGTCGTTACAATACTTTTAAACTTATATGCAAACTGTACTTTTTTTGCCTTTGTATTTCTAAATATGTACAGCATTTTGTCACGAAATGTTTTAATGCATTATTAATAAATATTTTACTATAAACAAGTTAAATTTATTATTTATTTAAAAAAAAAAATAAATTATAAGTAAAAAATAGTAAAAATAATACAGAAGTTGCTTTCAGCATCCATTGCACAACGTGCTTGTTTTATTATTGTTTCGTATATAACACACAAACAGCTGTTTACGTATGTGTAGTGCGATCAGATTCGCTCAAAACATAAACAAATGAAACTGAACGAAATTTGACGAAAAGTATGTTAAGTCCATTATAGTTATATCAAAGAGTATACAATTCATAGAGTGTTCATCTCATATATGCAAAATTTTTCCATTAGGGTTGTAATATTGGAACCTGTCTTTGATGTTTGCTCTCTTAAAATTCATACTCGTGTAACATTGCAATGTTTGCTGTCAAGCACACATAAGAAAAGAAAATAAAAAGACTTCTTTCATACTCACTAGCATGTTTAAACATATACATTATCATGTGTTTTTCTTTATTTTTTTATTTTTTGCTTGCTCTCTCCTTTTCTTTATATTTATTTCAAATCAAAAATTTGTGTGAATTAAGAATACAGTAAAACAATTCGACTGTGCAAGTTAACCCTTTATTGCCCAACACCCTTTAGCATGAAAAAACTATTACTTTTTTATAGAATCTTTTCTTTTGACATAATATAAGCTCAAAAAAAGCTTCATATATTTGCTAAGCCGGGAAGAATATTAAATAGTCCTGGTACTCAGAATTATCGAGGGCCAATAGATCTTGAATTTATATAACTTTTTTTAAATCAAAGTGGGCTTTATTACCGTTTATATATGTAGCGTTTGTATATGCATTAAAATAAAAAAATATTTATTTATTTCATTTTCAAACAACAGTACAACAAGACGTATGTATCCTACATTACAGTACTGAGTAGATAAATACAATTTTCTCGAAAGTGTAACATAATAATTTATAACGTGTAGAATTTAATAACAAATCATTAAATAGATTAACATATAGGGAACAATAAAAATGTCTATACTAAATACTAACTAAAGTAACGAAATATTGCACTCTTAAATTGCCTTGCATTGCCTAATACTTGAATATCTGGAGGAAGTAGGTTCCCTGACCGTGTCGAAACTACAAAAACATGTCTCTCAGATAAGAGTCTGCTATATCGTATAGCATTTATCTTGTTTCCACTGTTGGATCTAGTGAATTCAATTTTCTCAAACAAGTATTCTGGTTGTCGGGTGTAAATTATTTAATGGAGTAGTATGAGAACTCGGTACTTTAAAAATTTTTAAATGACAAATTATAAATAAGCTTGGAGCAGTGTGAAATATGACTGAATCTTCCCTGTTTATATATATATATATATATATATATATATATATATATATATATATATATGTTATTAAAAGTTGACCTTTGTCTGGTAACCGAATCCAATCCAGCAAATATTTCACAATCATCAATGTTGGCAATATATAAGTCTTTGCCAGAAGTCGTATTCTAAATGGAGTAAAAAATTGTGTTTTCCAAAGATCTCTTAGTATAGTGCGAGTTTTTCGGCATATTGCATATGCATGACTTGACCAATTGAGTTCTTTGTTAAGAACAATGCCAAGAATTTTCGCCTGGTCAACAAATTCAATATTTGAGTCTCCAGCAAGTAGAGGAGGTAGAGGATAATTGATTGTGTTAGCTTTCTTGCCAATCATAATACATTTAGATTTACTCGCATTTATGTTAAGACCATTTGCTGAAGCCCATTTTGCACATTACGTAAATCATGATTAGTTTTACAAATGTAGTCATTAACATCAGACAGAGAGCAGCTGATATAAAGTTGTACGTTATCAGTATACATATGTAGATTACAATAATCAATCTGCAATGGTAAGACATCTAAATACATCTAATCCATTGCTTCGTTGCGGTTGTTGAAAAGTTAAACATATTTCTTTACTTATGGCGTAGAATAGTGTGATCAACAGTATCAAATGCGTTTGAGTGATCAAGAAGAACCAAAAAAGAGATCATATTTTTGTCCAACTTAAATCTTAATTCTTTAGAAACATAAATTAAAGCAGTCACTCAGCCGTGTTTGGATCTGAAACCAGACTATCTGTTTGTTAACAACTTGTTATCATATAAATGTCGACTCATTTGTGTATGTAATAATTTCTCGAATACTTTGGACAGGTACGGCAATATCACAATGGGTCTATAACTTTTATCTGGCTTCGGAATTGGAACTATTTTTGAGATTTTCCACATCGAAGGGTATTCAGATGACATGATTATAGTGTTGAAGAGGTGAGATATATGGTTTAAAATATATTTTAAAATAAATTTCACAAATTTTGGGTGAATTTCTGAAAGTTCAACAAACTCAGACTAAATGCTTTGGAAAGCTCCTACAATATCCTCAAATGCAACGTTCATAAATTCAAAACCCGAAGTCAGTCGATTAGTATCTTCATAAAAGTTGATATCAGTAGTTGGCGTAGCGATATTTAAAAACTCGTGGTTTAACTGATTAACATCAAATTTGTCTGTTCGTCTACAGATGGCATACAAAATAAGTTATTCCATGGTATGGTCAACAGTTCAGCTTCTAAAGACGTCAAATCTATGTTATTAAAATCCTTGTGCTGTATCGTAGCCTCTTCCATTCATATTTTAAAATCATACGAAAGAAAAATTAAATCATGTATAGAGACGACGGAGGCTAAGAGTTGTTCATAACGCAATATTTTTGCACGATCACCAACGAAGAAAAGATCAATGAGGGTACTTGTGGTAGACGCATAAAGCGTGGGTACAGTTTCGTTAATTAGAAACAAACCAATAGCACTCGTATCAAACATTGAATTTCTATCAGTTATGATGTTAGCATTGATATCACCAGCCAAAATAACGCCTGTATGGTTAAGTGTAATTGAAGACAGATAACTTATTAATGGATCAACAAAAATATTTTTATAAGGTCTATATATTGTGCCCAGTAATAATAGTATCTTATATAAACAGCAACGCCACTACCATTTAATTTTCGATCTGAACGAAACATTCGATATCCCTTCAACTTGTAAATATGATCACCTACATCAGTATTAAGTCTTGTTTCAGAAATAAATTTTCAAAAATAAAACGTAACTCATAAGAAGTGCGAAGATTATCAGCAGTGAGATTCTCGTTCACTTAGAATGGCACTGAGCTATCAAAATCAAGTATGTTTAAAAGTAATACGTCCTTTTTAATTTTGATGTATGATGTTATTCACCTAATTCCGCTCATAAGGCGATTGAAACTTAACAATTATGGGCTAATCCATTTTAGATGTATCTCCAGCAGCGGTCCTATCTTCTTGAGAAATATTCCTAGCTCGCAAGCGGGGGACCCCACAAGTACACACTTTTTCAATTTCAAATAATATTTAAATTTAAGCGAAAACTTGCAATTGAAAAGAACCCCTAAACACTAGAACTGTTGAAGGATAACCCATCTTATGAGCAACAGAAGTAAAAAAATCAAAAATTTTGTATTGTTATTTTAAGAAAATACGGTACTTTATAGAACTGATGATCATACATCGCAAAACTATATTGTACCTCTATAATAAATAAAGCATAAAAATATGTAATGGTAATTGTAAGTACTGTCAGGCAATAAAGGGTTAATGTGGGAAAAACATGTTTATTTTTTTGTTGTGCAAACGGAAATACATTAATCTACATCGAATATAAGGTGCATTTTATAATCTATATATGTTAATATATAATAATATTATAAGTAAATACACATAATTAATTTTTCAGTCATACCTATTAAAAAATTCCAACTAAATTTTTCTCTTAGAAATAAGTTTACGATATTATTACGTGTATTTATTTTTTTATTATTATTTTCAATTTTATAAAAATACTAAAGTTATATTAATTAGAATATTACAAAAAATACTTAAACTAATTTTTTTTTTTTTTTTTGTACATAATGTTAATTTAAAATTTTGTTTTTGTATATGTACGCTTAATAAATTATAGAAATAAAATTTTAATTAAGTTGAATAAATAAGCTAACTTATAAAATCAAAATTATTAAAAAATAATTTGCAGAGTTATTCATTTGAAAGAATTCGTACTCTCCCTTGCTTAAGCTGGGATCACACGATTGACTCAAATACACCAATATGATAAAAATTTTACTGTGACAAATTAGCGCACAATAATAAAATTGTTCCAATTAAAAATTCTGTATTCACACGGTTGTCTTATTTTATACAAAATTTATTGTCACAAGATGGCGCGAAACGATGTATTGACAGTAATTGTCCCAACGTTGTCACACAATTGTTCTTGTTTACGGTAACTCTGTGAATAAGCTGTGGTGATAAATTATATAAAATTTTTTTTTTTTTTTTTTTTTTTGTTCAAAATGGTTCGCTTAAAAAAAAAGAAAATAGCGTCCTCTTTATTTATATTGAGATCATTTATTAAACAAATAAATAAACAGAAATAAAAAAAAAGAAAAGAAGAAGTATGTGGGTCGGAGATAGTCTCACAAGAAGGGCCATTGATGGTGCATATGAGAAAACATTTCAATAAATTTAAAAAAAATAATTCACTAAAATATTATTATTCATTTAAATTGGAATATAATTACAAATTATATTTAATTCTCTAAAGTAAAGATGATTTATTCTCTAAAAAATTAAAATTGCATCGGCTTTGATTATATATATGATTAGGTGTCCGCTTGATAAAAAAAAGTAAAAATAATGAAAAAAAGAAATAGTGGAATTTTGTGATGCAATTTACATACAAATAATTAAAAAAATGCATATTTTAAGGGATTACAATAATAAATACCGTATAAACACGTGTTTTTTCGGAAACAAATCATTTAAAAAATAAAAATCGGTTATTATTGTCTTCTTCAATTGCCACACACGAATACAACAAATATTGGTGTATTTTTGTAATTTACATTGGTGCATGTGCCGATAAAGCTTTCACACGATTGTCGCACCAGGGTTGCATTTGATTGGGATAAATACGCACAATAATATTGTGAGTTGCCGTTTTAGCCAATAAATTGTATAATCACACGATTGGCATATAAAAAACACTGATTATTGGTACATTACGACAGTCGAGTGATCCTACCTTTAGAGTTCACAGTTCTTTTTTCACAGGCGAAACGCTATGCTATCTAAAAAGTTCTATTAAAAGAAAGTCTAATATATTCATATATATAATTATCATCAAACCATTCTGGAGTCGACTGTTAATACAACTTAATAATAACAGATTTCATACCAACTAGTTGTGGTTTATCCTTAACAATTATGCGGAATATAAGCTTTTTACAGGAATCCATTAATATATCTGGTGGAGCAACTAAATTTGCAAAAATTTTTAATTTCTGGTGATTCTTAAAGAATATAAAAAGTTCGCTTGGTGGTACTTCATCAACTTATTTGAATTTTTTACAACACTTTTCACATTAGAATTTCGGAATAACTTTAATAGCCACGTATTCAACAAATTATTTTAATGAGGCAAATTCGACGTTTAGAAGAGAAGGGCTATCATAAAATTCTTCCAAAAAATAATCTGCTTAAATACATTTACCGTACTCAACATTGTATGCTTCGGCTGGATCTAATTCGTTATATTCAGTACACGTTTTTACTTCTTAAAAAAGTATACATTTTCATTCCTACAATTTTTATTGATTCAGCTTAGTTACTGGACGAGCTAAATTATTATTGAGTTTGTTCTTATTACCTCCTTTTTATCGCAGTACTGAAAAAGTATTTTCCAATTTGTCCTGATTAAGAGCATTTGTCATAATAAAAGAGACATCAGTTGCTTTCTTTTCAAATAACATAACTAAGTATTCAAGGAATTTTAATCGATGTTGACTTGAACTGCAGATCGGTAATAATTATCCACATAGCGTGAATGCGTGACTTCAACAAATGTGGCAAATCATAAATACAAAATACTTTTTGTCCATTAATTTCAAAAAAGGCCTTTCCACAGATATGTATCTCAAAATTAGAGAAGCATTTCCTGTATGTTGAGCTCTGATCGCAAACTAGGGTACACATTTTTATACTAATGGTTTCTAAAATTACATTGAAAAATGCATGCCTGGTTCAAATTACATATTTCAAAAGGCATTTTTGAAAAATTATTTGCAAAATACCTAAGGCACTATTTTTATTATTTTTCTTTTTTTAATAACAAACCTGCTCAAAAAGTAATTACATTTTCCCAATGATTTTTTTGAAAAACCTTTTCAAAAAATACGTGCGATGTATGTGCTTTTCGTTCAAAGTATTCATACCTGGTTCAAAATGTTACAATTTTTAAGAAAATTTGTTCTAAGAACCTATTTCAAGACAATTCTTGCAAAAAACTTAAAATAAGCAATCGAAATCATTCTTCACAAAAAAACTTGTGTTGCCTAACAGACATGCTAACTTACTTATTTTAAATGACATATATATATATATATATATATATATATATATATATATATATATATATACATCGATGCATACATTTATTTATAAATATTTTGTTATTATGCTCTTTTCTTTTTATTTGATGAGCGTAAAATCTTAATTCTCTCTTTCTCGTTATTAAACGTAAAAAAATATATTTTAAGTTTTATATAACTTGCACATTCTATATATTGTGTATTCTTTGATTATACACCAGTGATGACCAATCTGAAAACTGCGATTGTGTTGATAAGCGCAAAAAAACTGCACTGCAAGAAAAGTGTTGTGAATTTAAAGCTATTACTTTTGTATAAAATTTTTAAACCAAATATGGTGTTGGTTGATTTTAAATGTTTTAAAAAATATGTCTAAGAACTCAACAAAATACTCTATATTGGTACATAGTAAAGCAAAAGTTTTTTCCTTGCACCATAATCTGTTTTTTTTTTTCCAGCTGCCTTAAATTCTGCTGCTTTTGATTTTTAAAAGAAGGAATCAGTTTTTAATCAAACATTAATTAAAAAATAAAACTTTATGCAAAAAATTAAATAAAACGTTTTCTATGTATAAAAATTAAAAATACATGTATAATGTAAATATAAAAAAAAAAAAATAACACATTTCAGATTCAATAAACAATTCTGAGCCATAAACATTATTAATCATAAACTATTCTTCCATCATGTTCATAAAAAATATATACATATATGTATATATGTATATATGTAAATGTGTATATATGTAAATGTGTATATATGTATATATGTATATATGTATATATGTATATATGTATATATCTATATATGAATATATGTATATATGTATATATGTATATATGTATATATGTATATATGTATATATGTATATATGTATATATGTATATATGTATATATGTATATATGTATATATGTATATATGTATATATGTATATATGTATATATGTATATATGTATATATGTATATATGTATATATGTATATATGTATATATGTATATATGTATATATGTATATATGTATATATGTATATATGTATATATGTATATATGTATATATGTATATATGTATATATGTATATATGTATATATGTATATATGTATATATGTATATATGTATATATGTATATATGTATATATGTATATATGTATATATGTATATATGTATATATGTATATATGTATATATGTATATATGTATATATGTATATATGTATATATGTATATATGTATATATGTATATATGTATATATGTATATATGTATATATGTATATATGTATATATGTATATATGTATATATGTATATATGTATATATGTATATATGTATATATGTATATATGTATATATGTATATATGTATATATGTATATATGTATATATGTATATATGTATATATGTATATATGTATATATGTATATATGTATATATGTATATATGTATATATGTATATATGTATATATGTATATATGTATATATGTATATATGTATATATGTATATATGTATATATGTATATATGTATATATGTATATATGTATATATGTATATATGTATATATGTATATATGTATATATGTATATATGTATATATGTATATATGTATATATGTATATATGTATATATGTATATATGTATATATGTATATATGTATATATGTATATATGTATATATGTATATATGTATATATGTATATATGTATATATGTATATATGTATATATGTATATATGTATATATGTATATATGTATATATGTATATATGTATATATGTATATATGTATATATGTATATATGTATATATGTATATATGTATATATGTATATATGTATATATGTATATATGTATATATGTATATATGTATATATGTATATATGTATATATGTATATATGTATATATGTATATATGTATATATGTATATATGTATATATGTATATATGTATATATGTATATATGTATATATGTATATATGTATATATGTATATATGTATATATGTATATATGTATATATGTATATATGTATATATGTATATATGTATATATGTATATATGTATATATGTATATATGTATATATGTATATATGTATATATGTATATATGTATATATGTATATATGTATATATGTATATATGTATATAAACGCTACTCATGTTCATCCGTTGTTGCTTAAGTGATGACGAAAGCACTAATGCACTTGAGAAAAAATAACACCAAAGAGCGAAAGAGTGTAAGTGTTCGTGTGAGTTATCTCTGCACAATTGTGCTATGAAATGAACATCACTGTTCTACACATTTGATTGTGTGAAACGCGAAACGCGTTCCCGTAATGGCTTTTTATCTCGATTGAACAGAAATAAGTCACAGGGAGCCAATCAGATGAATTCGGTGGCTGTTGGATGGTATTTGTTGCATTTTTCGTTAAAAAAATTCGAATAATAATGGCACTGTACGACGGTGGGCTATCATGGTGCGAAATCCAGGAATTTACTGCACACAATTCTGGTCTCTTTCGGCAAATTGCTTCATGCAAACGTCTCATAACGCCCATATAATACTCTTTGTTTACTGTCTGGCCTTCTGGCAAATATTCATAATGCACTACACCGTTGTAATCCATGAAAACCGTGATCATTGCATTCCTTTTTGACTGAAAACTACGTGGTTTTTTTGGTCTCGACTTCTTTGGTGAGTGCCATTCACTTGCCTGATGTCTGGATTGCGTGTTGTACTCACAAACCCACGTCTAGTCACCAGTAATGATCCTTTTGATGAATGTGAGTTCGGATTCAGCCTAGTAAATTATGTTTTTTGACCTCAACACGGTCAAAATTGTAAAAAATGGCCAACAAACATGAAGATAGATATACTCTTGGCTACCTGGCTTTTGCAAATGTCAAGCTTTGACGCTAAGATTTTGCGGGAATAACAACAACAGATGTATCAACTTAACAAAAAAAAGAACTCAAGTCGGAATGATGGGACTGCTACACGGGGGTTATTCCGAAAATTGTTTATCGAGGTAGTAAGTAACCTTTAAGAAGAAAATGACATGAATTCAGTTATCGCCCTAAAAAAATATTTCATTTATTTTTGAAATTTTTTGTGTTTAAAATGTAATCTTTTTCGATATTTGGGTTCATTTAAATTGACTTTTGAATATACTCAACCAACGTTCTCAGAAAATATAGAAAAACTCATTAAATTTTTAAAAAATTTTGAAAAGAATGGAAATCTAAAGCTTTTCTATCTATAATTTTTAAAGGGTCATGTCATGAAAGCTCTTATTAAACAAAATCGTTCAAATGATGTCAAAATCAAAATTTCTTTCTATTCAAATTCATTGAATTTATAGTTTTCACACTGTTTTCGTCTAAAGAAGTTTAATTGAAAGTAATTAAATAGTATGTATGAATATACAAAACTATGTTTACATAAATATACATACATACATAATTGATATTTTTTCGTACTTAATTCTTCTTCTTATAAAACTTAAAAAAAAAACGTTTTTAACAATACAAAACAAGGTATATATCCTAAAAATGCTATTTAAGTTACTTCCTAATGCCCGGAAACAATCATACATATCTGTGATTAGATACAGGGTACATAGTAAACAAAAACAATATACTACAAGTTTAATGACAAAATTATTTTGTTTTTAAAAACTGTTGATATCTAATAGTGACGACGGTTCTACCTCTAGTGAAGATAATTTATTGAACTAGCAATGCGTTACAACAAAACGCAAGAAATTAAGTATAAAGACAAATTCAAAAAAACAAAAGAATTCTGATGACAAACCTAGCTGCTCTAACAATAACAAATTTGCTGAACTTGCCGATACTATTAAAGATGACGATGAAGTTGATGATAATAATGTTGAAGAAGAAACTGCCGCAAAGTCTCCACCAATATTTATAAATATTATTGTTAATATTAATAAAATCATTAAATGCGTAAGTAGTGTAATTGCCAATACTGAGTTTAATTATAAAGTTTTACACGACGGTCAAGTTAAGCTCAATGTAAAATCTGTAGGTCTTACCGAAAGTTAGTAAAATATTTTGATACGAACAATATTACTTATCACACATATCAGCTTAAAAAAGACCGATCTTATAGATTTGTTATAAAAGGCCTTCACTACTCTACTAAGATAGAGGATATAAAAGCTGATCTTCTATATAAGGGCCACCTTTTCAGAAATAAAACTAATGTTAAAGTCGATTTGATAAACGACTTTTGCCAGTGTTCTATGTTGATGTTGATCCAAGCCCAAACAATAAAACAGTTTACGATATACGCGAAATAAATCATTGCATGGTACAAATTGAAGCACCGAAAAGTACTAACACCATAGCGCAATGTCACTGCTGTCAAGAATTTGGACATACGAAAATATACTGCAGAAAACCATTGTGGTCTTGGTCATCCTTCGCCCAATTGTCCCAATGACCCTGAAACTCCCCCTAAATGCGCCCATTGCTTAAAACAACATACTGCCAGTTACAGAGGATGTATTGTTTACCAGAAAATTTTGAAGAAAAGACGATCAGATAGAGGAGATATTAATCAAAAACAATTTTTCATGAATGAAAATGACTTTCTCAATATGAATCGTAACTCCAAAAAACTCTAATTCAGGGTTCAAAACTACACAGTTAGGTGTATCCTACGCCGATATTATGAAAAATATTGAAAACTTATGAAATAAACAAAAAGAGCTAACAAATACTCTTTTAAATATGATGTCCCTTTTAATCAACAAATTATGCAAATAAATTTAAGAATTGCTATTTGGAACGCGAATGAAATAACCAACAAATTAAATGAAATTAAATACTTTATAAAAGATAATTTTATTGATATTCTCCTAATTTCTGAAACTCACTTAACAGTTATGTAAGTCTTATGTAAAAATAAAAGGTTATGATTTCCTTTACGCAAATCATCCTGATGGAAAGGCTCATGCCGGAGCAGGACTATTTATTAAATCCACCCTCCAATATGAACTTGCGAAAGATTTTCAAGAAAATTATCTACAATCTGTTGGAGTTAAAGTTATTTGTAATAATATACCAATTAACATTTGTTCCATATATTCGCCTCCTAAATATTCCATAAAATTTGAAGAATACGAGAACTTCTTCAAAACTCCAGGTCCTCGTTTCATTTTTGGTGGTAATTACAATGCAAAGCACCCCTGGTGGGGTTCTAGGCTCACAAATCCTAAAGGCAAGCAACTATACAAATGTATATTGCAGAATAACTTTAGTATCCTATCTGGAAACGAACCAACCTACTGGCCTTCCGATCCAACTAAGATACCGGATCTACTTGATTTCGTTGTATTTAATGGCCTTTCCAGACATTCGCTGGATATATTGAATGATGACGGTTTATGTTCAGATTACACGCCTCTTATTGCCAACAGCGGTTAGAAACATGATTAGAGAATCAAGACGTCTAAGAAGAGTCTGGCACCGCACAAGAAACCCACGAGATAAAACAGCCTGGAACCTAGCAATACAGTTATGCTCAGAGATGTGAGCAAATGAAAAAAATGATTCTATTAACTCGTATCTTAGATCCTTGAAACCTCAAAATAAAAACAAAGAATTTGAATTATATAAAGCAACAAAATTTCTTAAAATGCCTTCAAAAGGAAATGTTCCCATTAAAAATTCCGATGGCTCATGGTGTAAAACAGATAAAGAAAAATCTACTGCTTTTGCCATTCATTTGGAAGATATATTTAAACCTCATTCAACCAATACTAATGATGGTGATATTCAAAATTTCTTAGATATTGCATGCCAAATGCATTTACCTATAAAACATATTACACCACTTGAAGCAAAAAGGGAAATAAATATGCTAAATAACAAAAAATCCGCTGGTTATGATAAAATATATGCAATTACTATCAAGTATCTACCATTTAAGGCAATTATATTTTTAACGCTAATTTTCAATAGTATTTTGCGACTTCAACATTTTCCGTTGCAGTGGAAGTGTGCGCAAATTAGTATGGTGTTAAAACCAAGTAAACCAGAGAATTTAGTATCTTCCTACAGACCCATTAGTCTTCTGTCCATCCTGTCAAAGATATTTGAAAAACTATTACTGAAACGTTTAACACCTTTTTAAATGAAATCAATATTATACCAGACCACCAATTCGGGGTTAGAAGTAAGCATGGGACACCAGAACAATGTCGCCGAGTTACAAAAGTGATAACTGAGTCCTTTGAAAATAAAAATCATTGTTCTGCTGTATTTTTGGACATACAGCAGGCCTTTTTTAAAGCTTGGCACGAGGGATTACTATACAAGTTAAAAACCACTTTTCCTGCTCCAATTTATATGTTTTTCTTGTCATATTTAAAAAATAGATGCTTCTACGTTAAAGTTAATAATGACACATCTAAAATTTGCCAGATAAATGCCGTTATTCCACAAGGTAGTGTTCTCGGCCCAGTCTTGTATACGGTTTTTACATATGACATGCCAACACATGACGATATTACTACGGCCACATATGCAGATGACACAGCATTTTTGTCTTCTAATTACCTAGCTTCTCAAGCTTCTAGAATTCTGCAACAACAACTCGATAGTCTTCATATATGGCTAACAAAATGGAATATTGTAGTTAACATTCAAAAATCTAAACACATTACTTTTACAACGAGAAGAGTACATTGTCCACCTGTATATCTAAACAGCGTAAAAATTCCTAGTAGTGACACTGTAAAATATCTAGGTCTCCATTTAGATCGAAGACTTACGTCGAGGGCACATATAAAACAAAAAGAAAACAGCTCGATATGAGATTTAAAAAAATGGATTGGTTACTTGGTCGTAAATCTCAACTTTCGTTAGAAAATAAGGTTATACTGCTGAAAACTATACTAAGGCCTATATGGACTTATGGCATAGAATTGTGGGGAACTACCAGCAATTCTAATATAGAAATTTTACAAAGATTTCAGTCTAAGGCTCTACGGTCAATAACAAACGCTCGTTTTTACATAACCAATAAATCCTTACATAATGACCTTAACATGACATTGGGGAAATCTGAAATAAGAAAATATAGCTCCAATTATTTAGTTAGGCTCAGTAACGATATAAATGTATTGGCTATTACATTACTAGAGGAGACTGATGAAATTAGAATACTTAAAAGAAAACACATATCAGATCCCCCTTTTATACAATAGGTTATTTATAATTATTTTAATAAGTTAATTATTATATAATCATACCCCTTCAATAATTTTCATTATATCTAAAATATTATCTTTATATATAATTGTACCCCAATGTGGTTCAATAAGACATGTTAGTTTTAAAATTTATCAAATTTACTTATTATTGGAAAATAGATTGCAAGTAAATTCACATCAAAAAAAAAAAAAAATATTCTGGTAAAAAAAATCATCAAATATATGATAAAATCATCATTCTGGCAACGCTGCATCAGTTAATGGCTCCCGCTAAACAATAAATCATTCACTGTTATTTTTTTTTTGTTTTTTTTTTTTTGTTTTAACATATTGTTTTTTACATAAGTAAAGCAGCCGTGAGCTTGCGGATAAAAGAAGAAAGAGGAATATATGAAAGTAAAAACCTTTTCGCACTCACAAGATTATTGTGCTCTTCGTTTGTAAAAGTATAAAACACAAACAACAATATATTTGTATGTATTTGTACTTGAACTTGTACAAAAGGCAAAGAAACAAAAATTATTTTTTAAATATATCCCTGTTTTATTAGAGGATGCGAGTTTTTTTAGTGAATGAATCGTTTGATTTTCTGTACCATTTTATTTTTACTGATGTCATTAGTATACACGTTAAAGTGAATGTAATATTTTTGAATGACGTTTTTCTTTCTCTTATTTGCATTCATTGTATAGTGTATGCTGTGTAGTAAATTACTTAACAGTGTTGAGTTTAATTCATTGTGGGTCAGAGCTGCCAGGTCCTTTGGGCATAAAATCATCAAATTTTCCTAAGAAAATCGTAAACACGTTTTGGGAAATCGTCAAAACATTAAAAAGAAATCGTTAACACACAAAATGTTTATTTATATAGGTTTTATTAATAAAAAACAAACAAACCAAAAAGTCCTCTTTCTATAAGGTAGTGATCCAAAGACAGACCGCTAAAATTGTTCAAGAATAGCTGTTGAAACACAAGTTTTAGATAAATTATAGACCACTATAACGCTCTAATTACAATTCAATGATATTGTAAAGAGTAAGTCCAAATGCTTTAAAAACGCCTCAAAAAATAAAGAGCTCTAAGAGGTGTATGAGCTCGTCTCTATTTAAGCGAAAAGTACAAAACCAAGTGAATTCGGAATCTTTTATACACTTACTTGCCTTTCTCTCGTTCCAGTATTTAAATACTATACTATTTTTTAATGTTTTTTTAGGACCTAACAATGAATAAATGTGTGAAGTTTGGTTTTATTTGGTGACATATTTAAAATATTACAAGAACTTTTTAGTTCAACTTCAAAACATGCACTTGGTTTTACTCCACACTGTACTTAAAATTTTTTTTATAACAATTTTTAATTTTAACATGAAATTTGCTTTTTACAGAAATTGAGTGCACTTTTTTCAACAACCATTCATTTTTTCCTTTTTTCTCATTGTTAATTATAAAATACTTTTTTTAATACGAAAATTATTAGCTCTGACAACATATGCATAAAAACAAACTGGTAACTTCTGCCTTTTTACACCTTACTTTCTACACACATTCCTTTACAATAGTTTTCTTTTTATAATTGACTAATAATACGTTGTCGTAGTTTAGTAAGTCCTTACTCAATATGTAGTAACTGTAGTAAATTTTTATCATTTAACAAAAATCGTCATTTTAAGAGCAAAAATCGTCAAGTCGTCATTTGTTTGTTTCTGACACCTAAAACCCTCAAAATTACGATAAATCGTCACATCTGGCATCAGTGCTGTGGGTAAAAGAAATGAATGCAGTAAAGCAGGTTTCTAGTGTAAATAACCTTTTTTTTATATCATCAGTGAAAAAAAAGAGTCAGACACAATATTAGTGTTAAAAAATTAATTGAATTCATTAATTTCGCTTACATTTTAATATAAAAAACTTACCTATGTATTACATTTAATTTTTTAATTTTAATTACAATTTTTCAACAAGAAACATAAATTTAAATGCTCTTTGCCTACACACATTAGGGTATTTGATACCGAGAGTGGGAATTAATAAAAAAAAATTTCGGAAAACAGTAAAAAAATTTTAAACACGTTAAAGTAGATAAATTCTATATCACTAGGCATAAAATTGTTTTTGGTATAATTTTCTGTTATGCTTCTGCGTTCTTCCACAGTAAGAGTTTTTTTGTGTGTTTTTAAATACATATAACAACAAAGATTTTTTACTTTTCAAAGTGAAATTACTATAGTTTTTTTCTAATGTAAAAAGTAATAATGGAACCATTAGCATCAGGCTAGTTAGATTATTTTTGCCTTTTTTATTTTTCTGTTTAGTCAAATTTATTCTGTTGTTTGAAATAGGGGCTAAAATTCAGCCATTTTTGGGAAATATGTGGACTTAAAGTAGTGAGTTGAGCAAAGTTAAGCGAACTTTTTTTTTTCTTAAAAATACAAACATTCCAGCAACTACTGGTGAAAAAATCTTGCTCATATTTATTTGCTCCTTTTGAAAATAAATCGATTTATGTTTATAGATACATGAAATACATATGTATTAAAACTACTTGCTGTAAATTATAACAGAGTATTTTTATAAACCACGTGGGCATTTGGGGCCTCTTCTAAATAACTAAAATATTATTTTAAGCCAGTAAAAGCCTGATGTCTTACAAATTCGTTTTAAACCGTTCTCGTTATATTATATTAACCAGAACTTATGCTTTATACATTTTTTAATAACTGATGCAACCTCTTTTTAACTTTACAACCTAATTTACTCTATTAGGCATCGAGTAAACCAGTTTTTTGGTTAATTCTGGTGATGCCTTCGTTTCTTGTGCTTGTATCTTTTATATACGCACAGGTGTTCAGTACACTTAAGTTTGATAGATTGAAGTGACTACTCTAACTATGATTTGACGTTATATGGCAGCCATAATCTCACCAACATAGAATGCTTAAGGTTCATGTTATGCATATGGCTATACCCACTATTCTGATGCAGCTTTTCCGCGCCTGGAAGAAATTCCTCCTTTAAAATATAGAGTTACACATTCGGATTCATTATTCCGGCTATGAACTTTAACCTACCGACACCATATATCGACATGCACACTATACCAACTTAGATGGAAATTTTTTTTTGTTTCTATATTAAGAATCTATTCACAAAACAATAAAAAAAGAATCTATCATTTACTTTTCTAAAAGATTTTTTGTTATCAAAATAATAAAACAAGTCTATAATACGCCTGCTCAAAACTAAAGCAACCTTTTTTAAAAATAAAGGTTAGGTTTTTATTAAAAATAAAGGTTACGCTAGGACTCCGACTACTGTATTGAGTTCAAATTTGATCAACCCGACAATCTTTACCGTATCTGGGTTTTTTATTTTCAAAAAATTACCTTACAATGCGTAAGGTGTATTCAGGATTATTGTCCTGTTTCGTCATTTCGGCAGATTTCTTAAATTTGTTTAGCATTTTATTATAAACATTAGCTGCGATATTGTCACCGATTTTCACTAAGTTACTAACTCCTTTTTTAATATGGCAGACCTAAACTATAATGATCTCTAAACTATGATTTACAATATACAGAACGAAATTAAGTCTGCCGTGGTCACAACTTAGAAAATTATCTTAAAAAGCAATTATATTTCATGTATTGCTTTTTAACATACTTTTAAATTAATTTTTCCGATGAGTTTCTAAGTTGTGACAACGGCAGACTTAATTTCGTTCAGTGTAACTAAGGGACATTACTGTAAAATTATGGTACGTCACCACTAATCGATCAAAGTGTGGCCCAAAGGTTGGTTTGCTACGTTGCAACTATAGTGTTACAATGAGTCACGTCTAACTGAACAGTCAGTTGATTATGTTCTAGTGACACAAGTAAGAAGAAAAGACATGCAAATGAAAATTTTGTGGTCATTAGAGGTTTGATATGTGAATTAATTTATGCAAAAACAGCGATTTTGATAAATTTTGAGTTGTGAACGTTCATGATTTGGTGTGCGATATATAAAAAACTTAGTGAAAGAGAATTATGACTGAAAAGCAAAATTCTTTAAGAAAGCAATTATTAA
The DNA here is from genome assembly GCA_023159175.1 of Wohlfahrtia magnifica. Classification (NCBI taxonomy): domain Eukaryota; kingdom Metazoa; phylum Arthropoda; class Insecta; order Diptera; family Sarcophagidae; genus Wohlfahrtia; species Wohlfahrtia magnifica. The sequence goes on from JAKWBJ010000080.1 coordinate 294,731, forward strand.
AATAATCAAAGAATAGTTTTAAAATTTTTATAAAGCAAGTATTAAAATGATAAGTCGTCGTAGTATTAAAAGTTACTATTAGAGAAATTTGCTTTGAATATAATATAATTTGGAGTCAATACAGTGTTTTGATATTACTATTTAATACAATTCTAAAAGTGGAGCTAATCGATTTGGCAAATGAGGTGTTCATTTGTAAGAAGTTTTAAGCACACATTAAAAATGTTAAATTTTTTATATGTACTATATACATTGGTACTGAAAACATTAAAAACCTGCTTGTTTGTTTGGTATTATTTCTTTGACGTTTTTCGAAACTTAAATGACGATATTTTTAAAATTTATCGGAAAAATTACGATTTTTTACAAATTTTATCTGACAGTCCTGCTTGTATGTATGATTTTCACATTTGTTGAAGTCTTTGCGACCTAAAAACACGAGATAGAAATGCCAGTTCTCAAGTAATTAATGAACTGTACGAGATGAAGATAAATGTAAAAACTAAAATGTGCCCACGGCAACACATTTTTCCCAATTCCCTTGAAAAAATTTGTAACACAAGTTTTTAGTGGTACAGCTGCCGCTGCCAATAGAACAATGGGTAAAACCTTGACATTTAAACAGCAAAGTTTATAGAAAAAATTGATAAGATTTTTGATTGCTTTAATAGCGGTTCACACTATGCTGATAATTGTTTCCAATCTGCTGTTCAAGTCAACAATGACAGTCATAGATTTATACAAACATCCTTGAATACTTGGACAGAGTGGAGTATGTTGATAAAAAGAAACGCGCCTGCCTGTGTCTACTTTATTATGACAAATGCTGTTAATCAGGACAAATCGGAAATACTTTTTCAGTATTGCGACAAAAAGGAGGTAATAATAAAAACCCTTCTGTAGCCGAAATTAATAATATTTTGACAAAACTTATGGTCTTCAAAATTGTTCAGTCGAGTTCGTCTAGTAACTGTGAATCGAACCAAGATGAGACAATGGAAATTGAGGCAATGAAAATTGTAGCAATGTAAATTGATAATGATTTTGAAGAAGGAAAAACGTCTACTGAACATAACGAATTAAATTCAAGCGAAACATGCGATGTTGAGTTCAATAAACATAATCTGCATAATTTTTTGGAAGACGTTGTTGACAACTATTTTCTTATAAACGTCGAATTGACCTCAATAAAATATTTTGTTAGATGCGTGGCTTTTAAAATTATTCCGAAATTACAACGTCAAAAGTGTTGTAAAAAAATTAAAAAAGTTGATGAAGTTCTTACAGCACTAAGAGATCTTTTTACATTCTTTAAAAATTGCCAGAGATTAAAGGATTTTGGAAATTTAATTGCTCCATCACATACGTATATCAATGGATGCCTGTAAAAGAAATATTATTATATATCACAAGATTTTTAAGAATGAACCATAAAGAGTTGGCATAAAATATTTTATTATTAAGTCGTGTAAACGGTTTACTCCGGAATGCTTTAATGATAGTTATCTTCACCTCGGGCTGGAAATATTAGACTTTCTTTTAATAGGACTTTTTAGAAAGCATTTGCGTTTGGTCTGTGAAAAAAGGTAGTTCTAAACAAAGGAAAGTAAGGATACTTTCATATGTATAACTCAATACCTATTTTTTTTTAATAACTTCAATTTCATCAATTAGTTTATTTATTCAACTTATGTTAAAATTTTATTTTTGTGCAAAATTAAAATTACATGTATACTTGATAAATGTACAAAAATAAAATTTTGAGTTTATTCTGTTTTTGTTATAGTTTTTAACTTCAGTATTTTATTTTATAAAATTGAAAATAATAATAAATAAATACTCATAAAAATTATGATTTTGTAAACTTATTTCTAAGAGAAAAATTTATGTAGAATATGTTAATATAACTGAACGAATAATTATATACATACATGTATGGATTATAAAAGGCACCATATATTCGATGCAGATTAACGTATTTTTGTTTGCACAACAACAAAATAAATATGCTTTGCTCTACATTAACTTGCATAGTCGTATTATTTCAATGTGTTATTTAAAATAAATATAAAGAAAAGGAGAGGTGCAAGCAATATATAAGAAACACATGATAATGTATGTACTAATGAGCATGAGAGAGAGGTCTTTTAATTGACTTTTGTTTTCATAATTATGTGGGCGAAGTTAATTATAAAGAGAGCAAACAATGCAATGCTTAACGAGAATAAAAATTAAGAGAGCAATCATTAAGACGGGTTCGAAGGTACAGCCCGCATAGAGCAATTTTACTTATATAAGATGCTCAATCTGTGTATTGTATATTCTTTGGAAATATTAATAAGAAGAGACAAAGTTATTTGTATTTTAGAACGAAGGCGGGTATATAAGAAATTCAAATACATATATATGTATATATCAAAAACCGTAAAATATATTTATTCAAGAACATAAGTAAATACATTTATACATAACATGTAATTAAATACAAACATTTTTTCCAATCTTTTCATAGCATTTTATTAGTAGGCTCAAAATGAGCACATTCATTTCTTTCCCTACGATTGTATAAGTTGGCAATTTATTCTTAGAATCAGCTTTAGTACAGTTTAAAACAAAAACTGTTTGACGGCAAGTTAGCAAATGGTAGTATAAGAAGTAGTTTTATAGCACGTTTAAAATTTTTTATTTTTTTAACTTTTGACCAATAACTTTCGACATATAAATCAGAAGAAAGATTTGGCTCTTTATGGTCCAAAACTGCATGTTGGTGTCACTTATTGTCCACTTTTTGGTGGTCTTTTTCAAAATAAGGAAGTCTGTTCTAAAATTTGCTCAAATTTTGGTGTTACTATATTTATAAAGTTATGTGTATGCCGCTGTTATATGGTAGGTAAGACACCCGTCTACCAACCATGATGTCTTCAGTGCAATCTCAGACCAGATCGTCTGAAAAAGAAAAAATTTTCTACAGCGGTATTACCTCATAACATTAGCTAGTATCTTGTTATGAGTGTTACTACTATTGAAAACTTCTCTAATGCATTTGTAGTTTGGAACCGGACTTTAAACTGTAGGTCCTCTTAATGAGTCTAAAAATAGAATCGAGCGCACCTTATTGACTTAGAGAAGTTTCCGTCTTCCTTTATGGAAATTATTATTATTATATTCTTATCAGTACCAGAAAAAATTATTTTTGGGAGCATTAATTCTGGACAATATTATTACATAGGATTTAGAAACCAATGACGCAAAATGTGCACATTTGTGCCACTTGTGGTACTGTTAAATGTTGGATGGCTCTGTGTTACTTTCTCATCTATTTTGCCCATTGCGCTTATAATTCAACTAACTACTTTACACCGTTCAGTACAGTTCTTAATGTAATTTCCTCCCTGTTTAGATCACAAACATACTAGACTGTTAACAAACGGCAACAATACATAATTTATATTAAATGAAATAGAGAATATAAGACACTATCGAAAGTTCCAGAATTAAAAAGATTTTACTTAAAAGTTTTAAATATAAGTATATTCTGCAAAAAGATATCAACGATTATAAATTGTTTAGATTAACCTGTATACACGAAATTGTACAGAAGTGTTTAAAGAATTCATTCTATGTCACACTCCTTAGCATGTGTGTAAAGTATTTTTGATTAAAACGAATGTGAGAAATCGCCTTATGTAAGTACTGTTTCGTCCTTAATACGATCAAAAATCTGTTACAATCAGTAATATTACAAATGAGGAACTGTTAGGGAAAATATTTGAGGATTATATGCACCACAAATAGAATTACATACTATACATATAAAATAGCCCAATTCTTTCTTTCTTTCTATTTGGATTGTAAACTTATGCAGTTGCCATCGATTATGTGTGGTCTTATGGTCTGTTTGAAAATACAAAAATGACAAATCTTAAAAATAAAAATTATTTTTATTTAATATTTTAAATTAGGTAAGGTGTCAAACTCCCTTAAGGATTATGTCCCACTCAGGCAAGAAGTTGGACCACTTGTTATACCACTGACACAAGATAGTTTCCTCCTCCTATTCAGAACAACAGTTCTTGCAGAAGTTTTGCGAGAGAATGCCGAGTCAATCGGCATGCATTCCAATAGGTGCGAACGCAAGAGTGCGTTGGCCAAACAGAGTCTAGAAATACAGCACTTGCTGTCATGCTGCCAATGCTACTGAGCCCCCTATATATTAACCGCAGGATACTCAGTCAATCCGAAGCAAGTGAAACTGCAGCGCTCTGTTCCAGTATAAAAATGCCGAGCTCTATTCCCGCTTTAGCCAGTCCGCCAGCAACGCAATATCCTACGATATCTCTGTGTCCTAGAACTATTTTAAAAATTACTTAAAAATGATCCGAAATTCTCGTGAGAAACCTCCGGAATTTATGGACGATGACAGGGGCTTGATTGCAACCTAGCTATCCGAATAAATCAAAATATTTTTAGGACCAATCAATAAGTACTTAACAGCCCTTAACGTGGCAATGATCTCCGCCTAAAACACATAACAGTGATCAGGCAGCCTGTACGAATGTCTAATATCAGAATCCTCTATGTATATATATACCACATCCTACTCAATCCAACGTTTTGAATCCGTTGGTATAGATCTCAAAGGCATTGCTAGGAGCCTTCTTTCTGTTAGGCCAGAAGTCAAAAAATTATGATGTACCATGTGGTCGACTTGATTGCATCGTAAAATAGAGTAGGTTCCACCATGGCTCAATAGAGCTAATGGGTTATGGCTGGTCTAAGCTGCAAATCTTGTCTACGGCCCCCTTAGAGGTGTGAAGAGTGGGTGCGGCACTCCTTCCTCTGATGTAATCTACCTAAAATTTCCTACAATGTAATTTTTTGCTACAGAGAACATTTCTGGGGGGAGTTACAAACCAAACTTTGCATAAAAAATTGGCCCATACTTATAAGGAGCACCCTAATTAATATACATACATACATATGTATATCGTCGCTTATAAATACATATGCATGTTGTTAATTTACTTGTAATATTGGCAAAAGTATTGTGAATCGTATTCATTCTTTTAATTTCATAAGTGGGTCTGATAAAAGAATTTAAGAAATTGTTTCCAAAATTTAGCGGAAGTTCTTTATTTCTTTTTTACAAAACAAAAATTCAAATTGGAAAACGCACATTGTGAGCTATGTAGCTATACACATAAGCTTTCAGGGGTGTGTAAATGTCAACAATGTTATACATGAGTTTCCTTTTTACACTTAAATATATTATACTCAAGAATGATAAAATAAAGATTACGCCATTAAGAAAATAAAATTAAAACTTTCTGTGCAACTTGGAAATGGGACGTCATGCAACGTGTGTTCCTATTGACAAATAATTTCTAGTTTTCTATTTATTTATTATTATAGATACACATAACAGTGACACAATTTATATATTTTTTTTCTCTAGAATTATTTGTAAAAAAAAATTTATAAATTTATATTTTTATTGTATCTTCTTTTCACTTACTTTTTTTTATTAAAACATTGAAAATGTTCAGGCCTAGTAACCTTATTCATAAATACGTTCTACACCTAAAAATATTTTTTCGATTTCGCATTTGCTTCAATGACCATTAAATGTTTTTACAAATGCTTATTATTTGATAATTTTTAATAAATGAATGCACAATAAATAAATAAATTTATACAAAAATATATATTTTGTTGCCAAAAATATGCATAAATAACAAATTGTCCCACTGTTATGTTTACATTTTTTGTCATATAGCATATAGCGTTATTATATTAAATTCATACACTACTTCACCTCTATTGGACAAACCGTGTAAGAATGACCAATCATGACTTGATCGTCTGCCTGACATTACTTCAGTTTAGGTCACTGTAGTCACTATAGTTACGAACACGAAGGCGAGTTAGCCGGAAAAATATCTGCTTTGAATATCTCCAACACATTTTTAATATTCAACGACTACTGTCGCAGTTGCAGTGACATAGTTGTAAATAGAAACAGATTTTTCGACAACTACATACTATCCACATTGGTTTATATTAATATCTAGATGACATTATCAAAACGGTGTAAAATTCGACGAAAACCAACCCATAAACTAACCAGCATAATTCTCAAACTTACATAATTCCAAACTTTTGCATTAATTATGTTCTTATTTCGTTTAGCTCGCAATGCTGGTCACAGCATTTATTTTTGTTTATCTTTAATAAATCTAAATTATCATTTTATTCTCAACCTCAATTTAAATATTAAAGCACTACTAAAATTTATACCAGTTGTTATTTTAAGGAAATAGCTCTGGATAAAGTTAAATTAAGATTAAGGATCTTGAGAAAGCACGTGTATATAAAAGGTTCTATATTACCCTCCATTTTATAAAGTTTTTTTTGCATATTTTTTACACCTACCCACTAGGTACACAATTATTTCTATGGAGAAAATTACAAAAATTAGATAGGGGAAATGTACCAATAGTCGGCATTTTAAGACTTTTGTTTTTTTCAAGCTACTGCCCTTTCGCATGCGAATCTGGTATAGAATTGATGACTAGTTATTACGATTCATTAATTTAATTAAAATATTTAATATTAAAGTTAAATTAAAGTTAAATTAAAATATTTATTTTTTTTTTGTTATTGAAATTGAGAAATGTACTGTTTTTGTGAAAAACACATACTATGTACCTATTGTCGGCATATCATATTTTAGTGCAGAAAATAATAAATCTAGATAGATTTCAAACTGTTACTTATTAAAAACAAATGTTTTCCACATTCTATATGTTTAATAAGATCAAGCAGGCACGAAAGATAAATTCATATCAGAAAATCCTGAATATTATTTGTGTATAATTCAGATTTTGTACATTGGTTATATGTTAAAGATAAAAACGAAAAAAAGTAGATCACAAAGGAATATATTATGTGGAATTATATTATATGGCTTCCGAAAGCTAACCTCTACAGCTTAAGTCTATAACTTGTATTTCAAAATGTGTCAGTTTTTACCATGGACCGGTCACAAAATGAGCATCCTCTCAAACCGTTCAGTTACAGTTTGAACATAGCATATCAGTAAAGCCGTCAAATCAAGAACTTTGCGATGTCCTCTTCGAAAACAGAAAGTCATAACACTTTTTAAAAGTAATATCACGCAAGAGTTCATGAGTTGAATCATTGAAATAGGCTTGAATTTGTGGCTTTAAAACGTAATACCGGACCCTTGTAGAAAAATCCAACCGCCTTTTGGAGAAGTACGATGATAACTTGGTCAGGAAAACTTTGTTTACGGATGAAAAATGTTGACCGAAAAATGCTGAGCTCACCCCCGGCGTCGAAAAGGTAATCCAGTTTACTATGAGGTCGCCAACTTGCATTTCTGTGTACAAGAGATCAAAACATCAGCCAAAGTTTACCAAAAATCTGTTTTGAAAGCAGTTATGAAACCACTTAATCATTACCTGTTCCAAAACTAGCTGTAGATTTTGCAACAATATTTTGAGACTACTCATAAGGCTAATTTCACGCAAACGTGGTTCCCAAAAAAAGCCCAGATCTGGACCCTCTATATTACCTAATTGACCATTTTATTGGTCATGTTTTGCTATAAAATAAAGCCCAACATTAATTTTCTTAAGACTTTATTGGCTCGTAATGAGGCCAGATTTTAATAGGGATGACGTGCGTACAATTATTGATGATTGGCCAGTGCTACTTAACAATGAACATTTTTTGGAACTATAAACCCTTACCCAAAAGAAAAAGTCGTCTTTTAGTTAGATGGTGATCCAAGCCAGACCGTAAAATTGTCAAAGAATGATTGTTGCAACAGAAATTTAAGGTAAATTTGTGATCACCGTAAAGACTCAATTCCAATCCAATGGAGAATTTTTGGACAACAGTAAAAAACGCCTGCAAAAATATAATTGGAATTCGATGAACATGCTCAAGCTATGACAACGAATATAAATCAATGGGACCAGACTTCTTTTATGTTTTTGGAAAATATTCTTCAAAAACGCCGCAAAAAGAGGGTTCTAAGAATAGTGTCAAAAAATATAAGTTCCTCTCTATTTAAGCGAAAAGTGCAAAACCAAGTGTATGGGGATTCTTTTATATCATTGTCTTTCTCCCACTCCACTATTTGAATTTCATACCTTTCGTGAATGATTTTAACGGAACTTAACAATGAAAACATACATATGTATGTTTGTATGTAAATGTTTGAAGTTTCGTTTTATTTGATTGAGTATTAAAGATTTTATAGGAACTTTTCTGTTCAATTTCAATACATTTTGTTTTAAAACTAATTTTTTTCTAATAATTTTTTTATTTAAACACAATTCACACATTTTTCCTATAGTGATGTACATCAAATCAAAAGAACTATACAAAGCTCGCTATTCTGGTATTTATTATTTCACCAATAAAGATAATTGTGTTAATTTTTTTACGATTTAAAGATTTTTTGCAATAAATATGTATAACATTAAATAAAATATAAAAAGGTAATGAAAACTGAAACAGATTTATTAAAAGAATGTGATTTTATATTAACTTAATAAAAAGAATTTTTTTTTGGTTTGAGTATGTGTGGCATTCGTTTTTTGTATCGCTGACACACACAAAATCTTGGTATTGGCAGCATGAAAACTTAAAATTGAGTAAAACAATCATTAGCTAATGTAGGGTTTCTGCATACGTTTTTTTTTTTTAACAAATGTTTGTTAAGCTTAGAGTATGTGGTAACGAATATGCACTACAAGTCTACTTTTAGTTTTTTTTTTTTAATATGGCCGTTATTATTTCTAGAAGTCTTAACGTATTTTGAGATCTCACTCAACCTTAACAAAACTAGTAGTAAAACCCACTGCCGACCATAAGAACAAGTGATTTTCAGTGGTGTTCTAATAATCGGCACTCCAATGCCGACTACTGGAACATTTACAAATTGTTCGTTCCTATTAGCGGCATCGCTTAAAATTAGAGAAAAACAAATTTTTTTAACTCTTTCTTTGTTATAGTCACATTTCAACAATTTTCTACCTTCAGAACACATTTCCGATTGAAAATTGATTATTTCAAAATAATTATTTATATTATAAATTCGGCTTCCGACTAATGAATTCTTAAGAAAACAAGCATTTTAATAAAAACCGAACGACAGTCACTAATTAGAGGAAAATGGTGTCAAAAATACTAATCTAAGCTCAAATTGTTTTTAACATATTGAAAGCTGGGCATAATTATAAATTTCATATGGCTTTACTTTAATACATAATTACTTTTATTCTTAGTTATTTAAGTATAAATATAAAAATTGCTGACTACTGATACATGCCGACCTTAGGTTCACTTACTCTATAACGTTAAAATCCTTTCGCTGAAATTCGTGCACATACTTTTTCGAAGAGCATCGAAATAAAAGTAAGTGTTAAGCGGTGGTTACACGATCCAGCGCGGCTTGTCAGCACGGCTTAATGGCAAGCCAACCAGCTCATGCAATAGCATGTCGTATTTGTCAAATTAGCAAGCACGAGCTGGTTGGCTGGTTGGCTTTCCATCAAACCGTGCTGACAAGCCGCGCTGTATATTGAACTTAATTATTAAAATACAAGTTCTTGTTATGCCTACGAAATTTATTGTTTTTGTTTTTAAAAACGCTGCAAAGAAAGTAAATGATTGTAATTAAAGAAAGCTTAAAAGTGCATGAATAGTTCTCTGAAAGTGATTGACGGGAAACCCTACAAATTAACAACCCTGAAAATTAACACAACACTCACACCCATACACAATAAAAATTGGATGGTTCATAGAGGGGTGATACATTGGCAAACATATGTTTGCAAACCTCGTGTATGTATACGTTTGGCTTGCAAACAAATGTTTGAATCGGTGATAGACTGTGTCACACCAGACAATAACATTTCACTTTTAAGTGGTTTTAAAGATGGCGGAAGTGATTTGCCACCGTGTAATATATGCATTTCTAAGTAGTTTTCAATGAACAAAATTTTTTTTTAATTTTTAAGAAAAATATAAAGTAATGCTGATAAAAACCTATGTACAACGTCTTTACATTGACCATAAAAACTATAACATTTCACTGCAAATATTTTTTAATTAATTTTTAAAAATTTTATTCAGTTCATAATTTTGATACATTCCCATACATTTGTAATGTGGATAATCTGTTAATAATTTTATTATGGGTACTTTTGCTTTTCTACCTGTCGATACTATTGGAAACAGGCTATAAAATAAATAGTCCGCGATATAATATAATAGAGACCGCACAATAGAGGTGTATAAACATAAAAACAAAAAACATATTTTAATGGAAAAGAAAACCTTTCCATTAAAAAATTAAAAATACCTATCATTTCAGAAGTCGCTTAGAGTCCATGCCATTAAGACTTTTGACTCTGATAGTAATATTATTTTGGTTATAATATGCAAAGTTTTATTATTTTGTTAAATAACCTGCATTGCTTAAAAGGGGTGATACATTGGCAAACATCGCAAATAGCCAATCGCATGCACGGGTAACTTACTTTTCTTTTAATGCGATTGGTTGTTTGCGATGTTTGCAAGCAAATGCCTGCCAATGTATCACCCCCTTAAGAAAAATAAATAAATATATATATATATATATATATATATATATATATATATATATAATATATATATATATAATATATATATATATATATATATATATATATATTTATATATATTTATATATATTTATTATTATTATATTATATATATATATATATATATATATATATATGTATATATATATTATATTATATAAATAAAATATAATAATAACAATATATATATATATATATATATATATATATATATATATATAGATATATATATATATATATATATATATATATATATATATATATATATATATATATATATATAGATATATATATATATATATATATATATATATATAAATATATATATATATATATATATATATATATATATATTAAATTTCATTACATCATAAAATAACAACAATCAAATTAAAAATAATAAAGATATATATATATTAAACATATACTCGTAATTAACACATGCATATTATCTGAAACAGCTAAAGTAACGAGATGAGCATTCTTTTCTTTTATATTTTGTCACTCATTTCTTTTTTCAAATTTCTACGCTGACATAAATAAAGTGTAAATTTACATCAACCAATCACAAACAACGTCAGTCGCTTCAAACATTTGAAAAACATCAGAAGCATTTTGATATTCCTCAAACCTACATGCAACGTATGTGTGTGGCAATTTTTTAATTTTTTTTACTTTTGACGCATGCATTCACGAGGCTTGCAAACAAATGTTTGCCAATGTATCAGCGGTTTTATACAAGCCATTAGCAATCAGCGTTGTCAACTTTAAAATTTTAAAAAGCACAAAAGTCTAGAAAAAAGCGCGAAATTTTTTTAAAAAGGCACTAGAATTAAAATTTTTTGTTTTTAGTTTTATTTATATTTAATATTTTAATATTTAACTATTTTTATTGCATTCCCTTAAAAGTTTGATAAATGTTAATCTATTTTACATTCTCGGTTCTTCTTAAAACAAATAAAAAATTAATAATAATTGTTGTCGAATCCAATTTAGTGTATTAGATCACGTATGGAGGTGACGATACTGATATAAAGTGGCTCACGGCTTATTTCGCGTGCATTGAAAATATAACTTTGAACGTTTGCAGCATCAAAACAAAGAATGATATCAAAAATATTTAAACGCACAATTTTTTCAAAAATACTTCTTTATTTGAATTATGTGTTCATGTTTTTAAATACATATTCGTAATAGTTATTTTAAGAAAACTTAAAATATATGAGAAATTCAAGTCTCAGCTTATTTCGTGTATTGTCAACAATCTTAGAAAAAACGTATATGGAACATGGTTTAGTATTTAGTGTGAAGTTCTTTTTGTTTAATTAGATTTTTAAGACGTTTTTCCGTCGTTATAACCATTTTTTGGGTAGTTTCGAGGAGAGTCTTGCTCTACTCTGTACTGGTCAGCTTGTAAGTCATTCTGATTACTAATCTGCTTCTTCGGTATTCCCAAGTCCAAAATTGAACACAAATTTTCTATAACGTTTATTGAGAGAATATATAAGGATCATTCATGAGGTTTGGTCAGTTCCATATCAAACATGACTGCAAAATCCTTGATTTGTATTTCGAGTTATAATTCTGATAATACCGAAAATAATGTCGTATACCCACAGCACTGGCACTTTGCAAGAAATTATCCTCTATCATGTTTAAAAACATATTTGTATCCATTGTGCCGTCAATAAAAATAACGTTGATAGCTCCAAGGCAGCCATATACGGCCAAGTAGTTTGCAAAAAGCAGTTCATATTTAAGAAGAATATCAAAAGTTGGCTTAAATTCACTCAGGAACATGTGACAAAGACAATTGCTTTTCTCGAAAATGTTATGTTTGTTGACGAGTCAAAATTCAATATTTTCAATTCAGATCGTACAAATTAAGGGCGTCGTAAAGTCATAACAGTGCTTCGGAATAAATACTTAAGAACGACTGTCAAGTACTGCGGTTGTAGAGTGATGGTTTGGGCTTGTATGGCTGACTCTGGATTAGCAACATTGTTTTTGTTGACGGAACAGTGAATAAAAATATACATTTAAGCATATTAAAAGAAAATTTGTTGAAAAGTGCTTATGTTTTGGGTATACGCAATCATTTTCGGTATTATTAGGATTATGACCCGAAACACAAATCAATGACTTTGAAGTCATGGTTGATATGGAACTAATTAAACCTCATGAATGCTTCTTAAATACTCTCTAATTAAACTTGGCAAAAAATTTGTGGGCAATTTTGGACTTGGGAATACCGAAGAAACATATTACTAATCAGAATTATTTAAAAACTGCACTGGTCGAAGAGTGGAGTACGACTGCCCCGAAACTACCCAAAAAACTTTATATCGACAGAAAATCATCTTAAAGATGTAATTAAGCAAAAAGAAGGTCACATCAAATACTAAACCATGTTCCATCTAAGTTTTTTCTAAGACTGTTGACAATACACGATATAAGCTGTGACTTGTATTTTGCATATGTTTTAAGTTAAATAATAAATAGGCATTTTTATAAAAATTGTGCGTTTAAATCTTTTTGATATCATCCTTAGATTTGATACTGCAAACGTTCAAAGAAATATTTTCAATGCTCACGAAATAAGCTGTGAGCCACTGTATGTATGTATGTCGGAAGGTATATGTTGGTACAACAGGCACTAAGTTGAAGACAATGGTAACTTTCCAAAAATCACATTTAAAAGCGGGTGATAAACCTTTAAATCAAGAAACGGCACTGGTACCCTACCGTGAGAAAACGGGACATAAGCCAGACTTCAAAAAGATAAAGATCTTGGAAAAATAGAGAGAAATTATATAAAGAGATACATAAAGGAGATGCTGCACATAATAAATATTACGACAGATAATCGAATTAAAGTTCAATTAGACGTGACTTACATAACGTCATAACTGTAACCATAGTCGAGACAACCAAAATCAAATTGGTCGGTTATAGCGTTATGATATGTCACCACTAATCGAACACATTGTTTACCATAAGGTTGATTGGTTGCGTTGTAACTAAGGTTTTACGTTAAATCACGATTAATTGAACCTTAACGTAAAGCATTAGTTGCAACTCAACCAACCAACCAATTTGGATAGAGTTGTATTTAAATTTACACTTGCTAAAATATTGTGCTGTTATTTTTTTGTAAAAGTCTTTATTATCATTTAAAATAATGATTTGCTGCCGCCAAAAAAACACTAAAATTAAAAGAAAAAACAACTAAGCACTAACTCAAAAATTTTTCGTGTCGAAAATTTTAAAAAGTACCAAAAACAGTGCTGAAAGCTCTTTGAAAAAGATGGTTTTTCGTTTCATGTTATTACCCACCAACACAACTTTAACCAGTTCTTCTTATGAGAGGAAGCAAGAGAGAGTGATTACTAAATGATTGATAAAATACCAATAACAACACCACCATCTTCCATGCATATGTATATGATAATACTATATGGTAGAGCCATTGCCATGCATACACAAACCAGCAGCAACCATTCAAAATTGAGAAGAGCAAATCAAGTTGTATTTCCTATTTGAAATAAGATTTTTTGTTTTTTCCAATTACACAAGACTTAGTTATGTTAAGTGATTGGTTGCTTGTGTTGGCAAAACACAATCATACAAACGACACCACCGATTGGTAGATAAGTGAGCAATAGTATAGCAAATACAAACAGTGGGATCATATTAGCCTTTTTTTTTAGATATATAGTTTTATTTTTTCTAGCTATTTTTTTACGCTCTTTTAAGAATGCATTTGGCTTTTTTTTTAATTTTCTGGAATTATAAGGAAAAAGTACAATAAAACAAATACATACACTATGGAGCAAAAGTGAACACTAAAAATTTACAATTTTATATTTAACAAAAAATCTAATTTTAATTTGGAATTAAGAAAAGTTGAAAGTGCTTCGTTATAAAACTTATATTCAATATTAAAGGTATATACAAAAAAACAAACATAAAAACTATTTCATTAGATAAAACAATATATTTAGTTTTACAAGCAGTGTTACCGTAATTTGACTTCTTTTTAGCCGTCTTGGCACTTTTAATGACCCTTGCTCAAAATGACTCAATTCTGACCCTTTTTACACATTTGTACCCTTTATTGACTCTTTACGTTTATAGTACCATTGGTATAAAATTACGTTTATAACTCATCTAATTTTGGTATGCATACGTTTCACAAAGGAATGCCTTTGTATGTGTGTTGTTTATTAATGGTAAAAGGAATGTGAAGAGAGCTTTCATAAGAAACTGCCCAGCAGTACAAAAGTTATTACATATGAAACGTATCCGATTGTATACCGTTCTGTTAATAGGAAAAATTGAAATAACATTTTCAAGCACATACAACTAGCATCCCATTTGGATAAGTCTTATTCCCAATACATTGTAAAATTAAATATACATTAGAAGTAAAAAGCTATCGAACTAGCATTTGGATGGGTTTGTAATCCATTACATTGTTATTGTAGTTTCGATTATGAATTTTGTTTGTTTTTTGCTGCTATCCCAGTTGTTCTTTGTAATTTTTCCGAATTAAAATGAAAAGAAGTGTTTTTAAAATTCCAAGTGCACTAACCGTGTGTGTGGTGTATGGAGTAGTCTATATGGCCTATAAACTGGATTTTCATTACTAAATTTGCGATAAATATATAAAATGAAAAAAATAAATAAATAAATATTTGACAATTAAAACCCTTCCAACTTTCACTTACAATGTCTGTAGCATTGGACTCATCCAACCTTCACGTACAATGTCTGTAGTATTGGACACATCCAACCTTTTACTTACATTGTCTGCTCCATCGGACCCATCGAGGCCAACGCTGTGTAAATGTAAATAAGAATTGTATACAGGCATTGGATGGGTCCTACTTTCATTGTATGTGGTCTCGGATCGTAGATGTATGTGGTAAAAATGTTGCTGGGTGCTTTGAATGTATATATAACAATGAGTTCAGGAAAAAACCGTTTTTGAGATTATTGACAGAAATTAGAAATATATAAAGAAGTTTAAGAAACAAAGAAACTCCAAGTACAGATCTTCTGCAAAAGTACAATCAATATAAATTTTAAAACAATAATAAATGAAATTAAATTTTACATATTCAAATCTATAAAAGTTGCAAAAACTATATGTTTGCACATTTTAATGCTTAAAAGTTGACAAAAAATACATACAAATGTATTATATTGAAAACATTAATAACAAAGTAAAATAAATAATAAAATAAATAATGTGAATTATAAATTGGTGCAATATTAAAAAAAGTTTTGTACAAGTAATGTATTTTTAGCCATTTAGCTTACAAGAATTAAATGTGGATATCTAATATCAAGTTCACACTACTAATGTTAAACACGTTTAAGAAACAACTAAACAAAGCTCTTCACACTGAATTTATCATGTTTTGCTTTGACATTTTGTCTAA
This sequence comes from Wohlfahrtia magnifica, assembly GCA_023159175.1. Classification (NCBI taxonomy): domain Eukaryota; kingdom Metazoa; phylum Arthropoda; class Insecta; order Diptera; family Sarcophagidae; genus Wohlfahrtia; species Wohlfahrtia magnifica. The sequence continues at coordinate 310,857 of JAKWBJ010000080.1, forward strand.
TTTTTATTGCCAGTTTCAAAAATAATATTTGAAAAGTCATACATACATACCATACATATATGTACATATGTAAATTTAAAAAATTGATGTTTTAAATAAGTCACGAGCTTGTCATGGGACTTTTGTCCCCGATCAACTCACATGTATTCTTAAGAGGGTGATACATTGTCAAACATTTGTTTGCAAACATCGCAAATAGCCAATCGCATACATGGATAACTTACTTTTCCAATGTATCACCCCTTTTATGCTCTTGCTTTAAACCGCTGATACATTGGCAAACATATGTTTGCAAACCTCGTGTATGTTTTCGTTTGGCTTGCAAACAAATGTTTGAATCGGTGATAGACTGTGTCACACCAGACAATAAAATTTCACTTTTAAGTGGTTTTAAAGATGGCGGAAGTGATTTGCCACCGGGTAATATATGCATTTCTAAGTAGTTTTCAATGAACAAAATTTTTTTTTAATTTTTAAGAAAAATATAAAGTAATGCTGATAAAAACCTATGTACGCCGTCTTTGCATTGACCATACAAATTATAATATTTCACTGCAAATATTTTTTAATTAATTTTTTAAGATTTTAATCAGTTCATAATTTTGATACATTTTCATACATTTGTAATGTGGAAATTCTGTTAATAACTTTATTATGGGTACTTTTGCTTTTCTACCTGTCGATACTATTGGAAACAGGCTATAAAATAAATGGTCCGCGATATAATACAATAGAGACCACACAGTAGAGGTGTATAAACATAAAAACAAAAAAACATATTTTAATGGATGAAAAATATTATCTAAAAAACCCTTTCTATTAAAAAATTAAAAATACATACCATTACAGAAGTCACTTAGAGTGCGAGCAATTAAGGCCTTTGACTCTGATAGTAAGCTTAATTATTTTATTAAATAGCTCACATTGCTTAAGAAAAATATATATTGTTACGTTTTTACCTTTTTAGAAACGTGTATTTATGAGTTCGTAGATTGTAGTAAAAATGAAATAAATCTTGTGTTTAGTTTTTAATTAAAATCATTTATTCAATACAGTTTTGTGCACCACTGCATGTAACCTTTTTACAGGCAATAACAATTTTCTATTCTTAATTACTCCATCTGTTTACAATTTTGTAAACAACAACAATTACTTGACAGATCTTTCTACTTAAAGATCTTCCAACCCGATCGTATTTATAACTTAGGTTCGATCACAACCTTTTCAAACAGAGGTTATCCACACTTAACTTTCTTTACTGAGTTAGCCATAACTAAACTGTTTTTACGGCACTACTAGCTTCACGACTTTACTCCATATAAACTCTCTTCACACAAACTGCACTCGCTGAGTTTACTTAACTTAAACTCCACTCGCTGAGTTTCCGACACATAAACTGATTGCTGTTCGCATCGATGTGCTTTTTATATGGCTGAGTAAATAACTCATCAAAAGCTCTCGGACCTCTCGATATTGCAGGTAGATTCTATTTCTTTCTTTTAATTTCTTTTTAATTCTTGTGTAGCCATGCGTATGTGAACATCTACCTCTTTCAGCTCTTAGTATTTTTTGTTGCTTGTTATTGTCTGCTTAATTTTTGTTGTTGCCGTGTTCTTTGGAAAAATATAATTGGATTTCGAGGAACATGTTCAAGCTATGACAACGAATATAACATCAATGAGACCAGATTTCTTTTACGTATAAGTTCCTCTCTATTTAGGCGAAAAGTGCAAAACCAAGTGTATGGGGATTCTTTTATATCATTGTCTTTCTCCCACTCCACTATTTGAATTTCATACCTTTCGTGAATGATTTTAACGGAACTTAACAATGAAAACATACATATGTATGTTTGTATGTAAATGTTTGAAGTTTCGTTTTATTTGATTGAGTATTAAAGATTTTATAGGAACTTTTCTGTTCAATTTCAATACATTTTGTTTTAAAACTAATTTTTTTCTAATAATTTTTTTATTTAAACACAATTCACACATTTTTCCTATGTATGTGATGTACATCAAATCAAAAGAACTATACAAAGCTCGCTATTCTGGTATTTATTATTTCACCAATAAAGATAATTGTGTTAATTTTTTTACGATTTAAAGATTTTTTGCAATAAATATGTATAACATTAAATAAAATATAAAAAGGTAATGAAAACTGAAACAGATTTATTAAAAGAATGTGATTTTATATTAACTTAATAAAAAGAATTTTTTTTTGGTTTGAGTATGTGTGGCATTCGTTTTTTGTATCGCTGACACACACAAAATCTTGGTATTGGCAGCATGAAAACTTAAAATTGAGTAAAACAATCATTAGCTAATGTAGGGTTTCTGCATACGTTTTTTTTTTTTAACAAATGTTTGTTAAGCTTAGAGTATGTGGTAACGAATATGCACTACAAGTCTACTTTTAGTTTTTTTTTTTTAATATGGCCGTTATTATTTCTAGAAGTCTTAACGTATTTTGAGATCTCACTCAACCTTAACAAAACTAGTAGTAAAACCCACTGCCGACCATAAGAACAAGTGATTTTCAGTGGTGTTCTAATAATCGGCACTCCAATGCCGACTACTGGAACATTTACAAATTGTTCGTTCCTATTAGCGGCATCGCTTAAAATTAGAGAAAAACAAATTTTTTTAACTCTTTCTTTGTTATAGTCACATTTCAACAATTTTCTACCTTCAGAACACATTTCCGATTGAAAATTGATTATTTCAAAATAATTATTTATATTATAAATTCGGCTTCCGACTAATGAATTCTTAAGAAAACAAGCATTTTAATAAAAACCGAACGACAGTCACTAATTAGAGGAAAATGGTGTCAAAAATACTAATCTAAGCTCAAATTGTTTTTAACATATTGAAAGCTGGGCATAATTATAAATTTCATATGGCTTTACTTTAATACATAATTACTTTTATTCTTAGTTATTTAAGTATAAATATAAAAATTGCTGACTACTGATACATGTCGAACTTACGTGCATTCACCTTACAGGGCAAGCTGAATTCTGTACTAATAGATGCATATAGAGCGATCTTGCAAATCGATTCTGCAAACTTTTAAATTCTTTTGTCTTTTTGCTGATCGTTTGCTGACATACGTTTACTAAGAAGCTTAAACATTTAATCTCCATACATCTTATCAAATAAGTAAATAAGCATTTTTAATTCGTTTGTACATTTTAAACTTTATTACTATGTTGTTACTTTTCTGTACAGTTTTTTATTACAATTTGAAATGACAAAAAAGCATTAAGCACAAACTCAAAAATCGTTCAAATTGTTTAAAAATCTCTAAAAAGAGTGCTAAAAGCCCTAAGTTGACAACGCTGGTACTTGTGGATGAACTGTTATTTTTTTGTTGTTAATAAATAAAAAAATTTTACTATATTAAAAAATTATGATATTTTTCTAAAATTACGATTTTTTTTGGAAAAATTAAGATTTTTCTTCGTTTCTGGCAACATTGGCACAGACAAATAATTTCAAAAAGATGCTTTGATTTTAGTTGTCACCAGTGTTGTCAGTGTTTTTTTTTTTTTAGAAAAACTGAAACTTTTAAATTTTCAAATGAAAAAATTGTACAGATTTAAAAAAGTAAGAAAATATATGCATATAGCTGTATCGGGTACGTTTTGTGAAACGAAAACAAGTGAAATTAAAATCAATAAAAATTTTCAACACTAATCAAACCTTATGCGCGAACTTTTGATAATCAAAGAAGCTAATTGAAAGGTAATTAAGTGAATTAATAACAAAAACTATCAAAATCTCGTCTGATTTGAAAATTATAGCAATTTTAAGTTTCATTCGATTTCAATTCCACTCGATTTCGGCTTTCAGAACATACCGAATAATTCATTTCATGGTGTATTTTTATTCACAAAAAATTGATTGAGTGTGATATACATAAATGATATAATATTGTTACGAAAATAACAATGGGCACCTCCGGGTTTATTACATCGCTAAAATAAATACACAAAAGCTTCAAGAACAACTATACGTGCTGTTTATAAATGACCAGAGTCGACAACATCAAACAATAGCAGAGATAAAGTAGATAAAAATAACACAGCAACAACAAAAACTAACAGCAAAGAAAATAAGTAACAGACAGTAGCAAGCAACAACAAGTACTAGGAGCTGAGAGAAGTAGATGTTTACACACTCATGGCTACAAAAGAACTAAAAAGAAATTAAAAGAAAGAAATGGAATCTACCTGAAATATCGAGAGCGTTCGAAGTGTTGTTTCCTCAGCCATATAAAATGCAAAGTTAACTCAGCGAAGGAGTCTTTTGGTTTGAAGTCAGCGTAAAGAGAGTTTAGAGTGGTTAAACTCTGTTCGAAGAGAATTTAAGTTGCGATCGAACCTAAGATATAACTACGATCGGGTTGGGAGATCTTTAGGTAGAATGATCTGTGGAGTAATTGTTGTTGTTTACAAATTTATAAGCAGACGGAGTAATTAAGAATAGAAAATTGTTATTGCTAGTAAAAAGGTTACGAGTAGTGGTGTACAAAATTTTGTTGAATAAACGATTTTAATTAAAAACTAAATACAAGATTTATTTTATTTGAACAAAAATCTACAAACTCATAAATACACGTTTTTAAAAAGGCAAAAACCTAACAATATAATGACTGCGTTCGAACTTGACACTTTTTTCCGATAAGCCCCCAGTGGCTATACCGAATTCGTATTCGCTGAATCCAGTGGTACTAACCGTTTTTTTATGTTAGCTCTTGTTTTCTAGACATAGGGTTATTAGGGTTAGAGGTTGCACAACACATACTCGCGCAACTTAAAATCGGTTCAGTTTAGCGAGTAAACTAAAAAATATGGTACTCCGTAAGTGAGGGAAACTTTTTAATCTGCGTAGTCGTTTTAGATATATACATTTCTTTGAGCAAAAGAACAAAGGGATTTTATTATTACGTAAGTACGTACGAATGAGTGATATTTATAAATGTGAGTTAGTGAGTGAAATCTCTTTTTCTTTATGATCAGTGGTCAAAGAAGAGATAATTACATTGTTGCATTAAAAAAGGTATGAATAAACCTCACCACAGTTATATTAAGTAAATGTGGCGTAATTCTTACTTTAGAAATTGTAATTAAAATAACAAAATTGAAAATAAAACATTAAAACGTTAAAAACTTCAAAACTGCTCAATGCTTTAAAAAACTGCAAAATACAGATAAATCTGCACATTTGGCAACGCTGGTTGTCACCGAAACAGCGACAAGTGTACATGTGCAGCTAGGGGTGCCAGATGATTTTGATTAAAAATCGGCATATTTAAAAAAAAAAAAAAATCGGCATTATCGGCACTTCAAGATAAAAAATCGGCAAAAAATTTATTAATAAAAACTAACAAAACAAAACATTAAAAAATGTTGAAACCAATATAAAAATAAAAAAATTTAAAAAGTACCATAAAATAAACGTTATAAAAACAAACTGCATTTTATTGTTAGTACAATGGTCATATTTCTATTGGAGAGGAAAATGGAAAGTAAATTGCAGAGAATTTGAGTACAAACAACAGCAAATTTTATCAAGATAACGATCCCAAAACGCATGTCAGATGTTACAAAGCTTTCGTTGATCCGTTACTATTCCAAATTTTAAAAAAAAATATCAGCGCGGAACCCAGAACCTTATGTAATTAAAAATTTGTGGAATAAATTGGGTAGAGAGCCTATAAACAAAAGTCAAGCAGGGTTGGCAAGAACATTGGTTAAAAAAAATGAGCCCGTCGGGTAATTCTTCAATATCTTTTTCTTTGTTAGTATAATTACTATGTTTTACAAATAAAGTTGCCGTGCAATTAGATTTTCTCGAAAAATCGGCATTTTTGGAGCACAAATCGGCAAATCGGCATTTTGATAATTTTAAGGAAAAAAATGGGCAAAATGCCGATAAATCAGCAAATATGGCAGGCCTGTGTACAGCTGATGTATGTTTTTTTTTAATATTTTTAAAACATCATCTTTACACTCTTTGATTGAGTAATTTCCATGTTCTCAGTAACACAACTACATTTTTACTTTCGCACAACACTGTTTTAAATTGTGAAAAAAAATTTTTATTCCAATATTTAAATATTTTTAACGAGTTGCAAGTTTGTGGAGAGAGAGACTGGATTTAAAGAGACTAAAGAAGTATTGTACGTTGGAGAAAGATGCAGTTTTGCTCTAATTTAGATGGATTTTGCTTCGCATCCATATTCTAGAAGCTGACACTTTATTTCCTTATATGTACATACTACTGGCATCTTTAAGATTATCGATATGTTCCAACCATAATTCAATTTAAGCTTCTTTTTTCTCAACTAATTATGTGTTGCTTTTTCCATTTATTTTTCCAAACTGTCACTTTTTATTTGCTGCCTTCATCTTTGGTCTCAAATTTTGCTTGTGTACATATAGGATATAATAGGAAGAAATAGTAGCCTCGACCACACATAGCGGCCCGATACCACGTGAAACTATGTAATAGAACTGGTCACTAAGTCCAGAATAACTGGTCCTGACAATCTGCACCTAGACTTCGCATATTCACATATTCCTAAATAAAGTAGGAAACTATCCATTTATCATACATACTTATATACGAGTACATGCACAGGAATTGTTTTTAAATTTAAACAAAAAATACAATTTTTTATTTTTATAAAATTGTAGACGTGTTGCCATTTAAAAGCTTCTTCAGTGAAAAATTTTAATCATAAAAACGATGAAAATACTTAAAATTGGTATTCGTAGCCTGACTTTCACGTGTTTTGGAAAGAGTTTAAATATTAAATACGTTTATGTTATGTGTTTTCAAAAGAATTCATTGTATGGGAAAACATTAAAAATTAATTAAAACATTAATTAATATTTAATTCCAAAGTTCTTAAACACGATAGTGCGAACACCATATAATATTTGTTAAATATACAATTTTCTATTTTTAATTCCTTTTATTCAATCTACTGAAGTGAATATGTTTTCTTTGTTTGTTATAATATATGCATGTATAGTATGTAGATAAATACATTTAAAATAACACAAATTAAATTTTTTTTTATTTTATGCTGAGTGACCCTTTAAAAAAAACTTTTTGGTGACTCTTTTTTCGAAAATGACGCCCTTTTTGGCACTTTCTGAAATTCTTAAATAAATGTGTTTAGTATTTTATAAAGCCTCCATTGCTCTTTAAAACTGTATTGATATGTTTTGGCATGCTTCTGATTAGATTCCGGCATGTCTCGATGAGTATGTCGGCCCAAACATCCTGCCCTCTTCTCCAAAGATCTTGAACGCTGGTCGGAAATGATTCAAAATTTCAAAGCCGTCGTTTAACAAATTTTGGGCTTTGGGTTGGCCAGATCATTGTAATCAATTTTTGTCCTTTGAGCCAATTTTTTAGTTTAGAAGAGTGCTTGGGGTCGTTATCCTATTGGAATCTAATATCCCCTTCCATGAACTCCATTTGACCCATCGCAACTGGAAAATATTCATAAATTATGTTGAGGTGCATTCCTTTATTTATAGTACCTTCTACAAAAACTAAAGGACCAACACCAAATTCTGAGAAACTCCCCCAAACCATTATACTTCCACCACCGTGTTTCATAGTCTCGATCACCTGATGCTGCTGTTAGTTTTCCGGTATTGGACCAAAAATACTTTATGCCATAGGAATTAAACCTGTTTATTTTACACTCGTCTGACCACAGAACGTGTTTCCGGTCGTCAATAATCCAATGTTGATGACGTGAAGCAAATGTTTTGTTTTTGTTTTTTGGGGATAATTTGGCTTCTTTGGTTTTTTTGATGAAAAACAACCGACTTCTTTAATTGCTCGCCTTACAGTCCATACGCTAGCTTTACAACTTACGCTTAGGGCTGCTTCTTTGGGTGTTTTCACTCCTCCAGACATTAAGAAACTTGCCATATGCCTCGCGTCGGTACTGCTTATTATTTTAGGGCGACCATTTTTTTCATGGTGTGTGACCAAATTTTTATTTATTTTAATTTTCATTACCTGCGATTGTGAAATTTGTAATATTGGAAAAAACCGTTACTTCCTTTTCATTCCTGTTTTTACTTTTACTAAATTAAAAAATTGTGATGAGTGCAAAAGTGAGTACTTTAGCTAATCTTAAATCAGTGTAAGCAATACTTAATAAAAATGTTTTTGTTGGTTCTTAATAACGGCTTTATTTTCTAAACACAGTAACAGTGCTTATTACTGGTATAATTTAAAATAAAATACACCATTTTTTTCATACATAACAGAAACTAAAAATTAAATTCTCAAGTGTTCACTTTTGCTTCATAGTGTATAAAGAATTGATTAAATCATACACTAAAATTTGTATTCACATATAATATTGAAAGTATCATAATCGAACTGATTAACGCTGCTTTTGAGTATTTGTAAGCTATGCGATTGTGCATTTAAGGTGTTGTTATTTTTATGACCAAATTTAAAAGTGTTTTGATTTCAGTTCCCCGGCAGATTTTTCTTCCTTTGTATTAAAAAAGTAAATGAGTAAAATTTGGAATGAATCCAATAACGTTTAGTGGACCCGGAAACGTTTTTATTCCTCTATACAAATTATAAGATTAAAATGAATATGTATTTTTAATTAATTTGAGTTAACATAACAACATTGAAATTGGAAAAGAGAATTGTTTTCTCGATCTTTATTTCTTAAAATTATGGATTAGTTATTAGATCAGATTTTATTTATTTTTTTTCGATAAGCTTTAACAACCTGAAGCAACAATTGCTTTTCCTCTTCATCATTTTTTAAAATTTTGTTAAAGTCTTGAATAAATTTAACGCCTCTCTCAGCAGTATCATTAACAACAAGCAAGTCCTTACAGTATGTCCAACCTTCCTCAAATTCAAATGATGTTTCTCAAGTTGCAGGCTCAAACTCTAGAATTTCCAGGGACAAACTAAACCGACGGAAGAAATACTTAGTTTTTTCTAATACAAAATCACTTACGGTGTATTTTTGAAAGTCTGTTAAATTTGTATAGTTTCGGCCATTTTTAATTTTAAAGTTGGTTCTTTTAATTTAAGTTTTTCAATCATTTTACGTTTTTCCTCAAAACTTATATTTGAAACGCAAGAGAATAGAAAGTCTTTCAGTAAAGTAGTGATCCAAGACAGACCGCTAAAATTGTCCCAGAATGGGTATTGCAATAAAACTTTTAGATATATTATAGACCACTATAAAGCTCTAATTCCAATTCAATGGATAATTTTTGGTAAAAAATGACTGTAAAAATATTGTTACGAAAATAAAAATGCCTAAAAAAAATACACCACATCAGGGACTGTATGGTGAGATTTTAGCTATAAATTTTATTAGTTTGTGTCAAGGCTCTTGTTATCTTTGCTATTAAGAGTGCTACCATTTGGATGTTTAACGGTGGTGCCAGCTCGATTCCTTTTTTGTGTATTAAAATTTTACATCTTTTGAATTTAACGTAGATAAATAGAAATTTGTAGTAACTACAAGAATATCTGAAATTGATAATGAATTGCTATAAAAGATGGCGATGGTAAAGTTAGTTATCGTTTCGCGGTCATCAAGTAAAGTCGTGTTTAGGCGTAAATAAGTGTTGTATAAACGAATATTAAGTGCAAGATAAATAAGTTGCTGTATTAAGATAAAGTGTAATTGTGTAAAAAGTATACAAATGAAAAGAACTGCATAAAAGAACAAGGTTAAATCGTAACAATATAATTGGGTTTCGTAAGCTTGTTGGGGCTATGGCAACAAGTATAATACGAATGTGACCAGGTATTTCATACGCCTTTGGGTAATATTCTAGAGAGTACATCTAAATGCTTTAAAAACGCCACTATAAATAAAGAGATCTAACAAGTGAAATATGAGTTCTCCTTTATTTAAGCTAAAAGTGCAAAAAAAGTAAATGCGGACTCTTTTATATAATTGCCATTTAAGGACCTAACAATGAATAAATGTGTGAAGTTTTGTTTTATTTGATGGCGTATGTAAAGTTTTACAGCAAGTTCTTTGTTTAACTTCAAAACATGCAGTTGGTTTTGCTCCCCACTGTACTTCAACATTTTTTTTAATAAAAATTTAAATTTGCGTCCACTCTTTTCACAACCGTTATTTTGTTGATTATATATTGTAATGAACATGAAAGTATTCAAATAATACGAAAATTATCAACTTTGAAAACACGTTCGTAAGAAAAATATTGAGAAATTTTGTCCCTTGAATGTCTTACCTTCTACACACATATTCGTTTAAAATAGTTTTGGTTTTCTAATTGACTAATAGACGTTGCCATACTTTAGTATAACAAAATGTTAAAAACTTATATTGTTTAACAAAAATCGCCATTTTAAGAGCAAAAAACGTCAAGTCGTCATTTGGTTATTTTTGGCACCTTAAATCGTCAAAATGACGATAAATATTCACATCTGGCATCAGTAATTGGTACATCTGAACTAGACTTTAATGTAAAGTTTCACTAGAAAAGTGCAGAAACTGTTTGTGAAACATTATTGTAAAATTAAATTGACCAGTTATGAAGTTATGGTTAGTCACCACTAATCAATCAAAGTGTGGCTCAAAGGTTGGCTTGCTACGTTGCAACTATGTGATGAACATCTTACTGATTCCTAAATATTTATTATATTTTCTTATTAGTTTCAATAGAAATTACTTTTTCCCATACCTACATTGTTAGTTCATAAATGTTGTTAATTTGGAACATATGTTTGCTCTCATTGGAAATAAGTATACATGTTTATTACCATGTGGGTTGCTGTGTGGAACTTAACTTCTATACAGGCATATAATGTTTACGAACATGTTAATTGGGATGTTGCTAAGCATTGTATGTTGGTAACCATAGAATGTATTGTATGTTGATAAGCACAGAATGTTTGTGATCATACTGTTCGATTTTAATAATAATAAACATGTTGCAATCCAGTGGACATTCTGATTTGAAGAATGTTGATAAAAACCTTTTGTTTATACCATAGTGTGGCGATTACTGGACATATGGGAAAAGAATAGGAGGATGTGTTGATTTAAATTTTATTTCGAATCTGTTGTTAGAATGAAAGTAAACTTGATTTTTATTAATTAGGAATAATATATTCGGTCGGTCAGTGATGCCATATGATTGGGCTAATCTATTACTTTGTGTAACTTTAAATGGCGTCAATAGAAGAAAATGTCATTTTTAAGAAGTTTCTAGGCCACGAAAGATTTTAAGAAAGTTAAAGTGGCATATGCTGCCGAATTTTACTTCCTCTTTTACTTAAACACCTTCGTAGAGACCACACGTACCGAAAGTTAAGTCGGTGAATTTTTATTTGTTTTAAAAAGTTTTGTAAATTAAGTGGTGTTTGTGAGCATGCTGATTCACATAGAAGCATAAAGTATTTTAACTGGCAATCTATTTCGGACTATGGTGGAGTCTGAGAACTAACCGAAATAACTATCTAAGTGAGACAAGTAGTTTTTGCCAAGTTGAGTGCATGCGCTCGAGCGGTGACTCGGATTTTGCACAAATAGCACCCAGTTTTCCATGCGCTTGTCACCCAAATTTTCGGATCGAAGACAATTCCGTTAGAGGCCTATACTTGTGCTCCATAGACAAGACTACCTGAGCTTCATAGACCACAAAAGGCAATTCCACCTCACCTGACTAGGACTTCTCGGCAATACGTACAATTGTTACTCTACTGAATTTTCATCTTAGGCAAATTTCCTGTCACCTTTTGCGCCTACAAATCCATTGGAAGGAAAAGCAACTCATAATTACCTGGAGGAATGTATTAGTATTCAATATTAGAGATTTTATGTATTTAGAAAATTTGAGCTAAATTTAAATTTAATTTTAATTTGTTAATAGGGTAATAATTCTCAATAATAGTAAGAAGAAAGGATTTATATCAAGCATTAAGTGATTTTATAAAGCTTCGATTTAAATATTGGAATAAGTGGCACCAAAATCTTTAATACAGTTGAACACAATTATCGCAAGGCATATGTAAGAATACTATATATAATTATCTTGAACTAGCAACGGCAACACTTAAACCCAATAACCCTGTACGAGGAGGCCTCATCGTCCAGCAGTATAATTGGTGAGTAAAATCCACATTTATTTACGTGTAGTAGTAAGATATTCTTATATATTGAGCCTAAGCCATCGCGTCAACGAATAGAATCCAAGAGTATTTTTTGTTACAGAAAGTTAAATTAACGTTAACATATGACCCAATTGAGCATATTTTGGATTATATTCATTGGTTGTACCTATAAATTGAGCGAATAAGTCAAAACAACCTAATTTTCAACTTGATTATTGAATGAATCAATAAAGATCGGAAAATTATTATAAACATTTTATTCAAATATCTTAAACTTAAGATAATTGCAATTATAAAAATTATGCGAAATATTGCCACGGTCACAATCACGGTTATTTATTATTTTGGTATGAAAATCGCTTTCTAGCTTTTGATTTGTTTTTCTTCTCTTTAAGTAGAATATTTTTAATTATGTTTACGAAATTTGTTTAATATTAAATTGATGAAGTAAAAAAATAGCGTGAAAAAAAAGTAGCAGTATTTGTTTGTTAAATTTACTTTAAAAGTTATTCATTTAAATGTTTAAATTATCGAAACCTCATAGTCTTTGTGACGGATGTTAATAATATTAGGATGACTTTTAATTTTAAGAATATGTCTTATTGAAATAAATGAATTAGATAATTAAAATGAATTGGTAAAGGAATTTCTTTAGTTTTCTGTATGGAATAATGCGATAGGGTGATAGAATGTGGGATTCTACGGGAATATTAATGTTAGTAGAATCATGGTTAGGGCGGGTATAGAGACACGGTTTTCCAATACATCCGGAAAACTATTTTTAAATGATCCAGGTGATCAGTATCTTTGCTTTTCAATATACATGTTATAGCTTAGTAGGGGTTATTTTTAATGTTTTGAAACTAAGCTATTTTGGTCCACTTAACACTTACGTAGAGAATATATTAGTTGACTTTCGGGAGTCTTTATAATAAATTATGTAATGAAACAGAGGCAGGAATAGGTGAGTCACGAACCTCCCACCCGGCTGTTTGCTAGCACATCATAGGCTCCCATCGACTCTATCTAATCTTGACCTTCAGCTGATGACACTCTAGTTTTGTTGTACACAATTGTAGAGAGATCAATCATATCACAATTTCAGTGTCGTTCGTTGTCCATTTGTCTACTGAACGCTTCTTGCTCTTTTACTATACAGTGTCGGCACAGTGCAAACGTTTACTTTTTTTAACCTTTACGTTACATATTACAACTATGACGTTACAATGAGTCACGTCTAACTGAACCGTTAGTTGATTATGTTCTAGACACAAATAAGAAAAAGAGACATGTAAACGAAAATTTTGTAACCGTGAGAGATTAATATGTGAATTGATTTATGCAAAAACAGGGATTTCGATAAATTTTGAATTGTGAATGTTCGTGATTTGGTGTGCGATATATAAAAAAATTAGTGAAGAAGAATTATGACTGAAAAACAAAATTCTTAAAGAAAGCAATTATTAAAATAATCAAAGAATAGTTTTAAGATTTTTATAAAGCAAGTACTAAAATTATAAGCCGTCGTAGTATTAAAAGTTACTATCAGAGAAATTTGTTTTGAATATTATAATTAAGAGTCAATACACTGTTTTGATATTACTATGTAATAAAATACTAAAAGTGGAATTAATCAATTTGGCAAAAGAGGTATTCATCTGTAAGTAGTTTTAAGACACAGTAAAAGTGTACCATATACATTGGTACAGAAATCAAAACTTGAATAACTAAAAACCTCCTTGTTTGTTTGGTACTATTTCTTTGACAATTTTAAACTTAAACAACTTAAGTGACGATATTTTTAAAATCTATCGAAAAAATGACAATTTCCTGCAAATTTCATCTGGCATCAACTAGAATATGTGAGCACAAAATAGATATAGAAGAGATTTAGGCAAGGAGCCGTTCTTCTCTTTTATTTTCACACGCACGTAGTCACACGCATAGGCAAAAAATAAACAAACAATAAACAAAGAGAAGTAAATAGAAAACAAGTCGACAAATACAGTGCAAAGCAGTGTTGCCACTTTTGAAACAGGAAATTATACGAAAGTAGAGCAAAAATAATACAAAAAATAAAAATAAAATATATTCTCATAATTTTATTATTTTATTCAATTAATTCATGTAAAGAGAGGTCAAGTTACAGTTATACAAGCAATACACATTCATACATATGACTATATACATACACAAGTATTTGTTAAACAAAACATATAATACTGTTACGTTTTAACCTTTTTAAAACGTTTGAGTTCGTTTAAATGGCGTTTAAAATAATATAACTACCGTTTTTATTGTTCTTGTTTTACTGTTATCTTTTATTTAGTACACAATAACTTTTATACAGTTTACAACAACTTTATATTCACTATATAGCACTTTTATTTCCGCTTTAACACGTCTTTATCTTACGACAGCCAAATGATAACTAACTCACATGTAGGTAAAACAGCCCTTTATATACTTAGTAGTCTGCATTTTAGAAGGTTCAGGAAATATCGACCATTTTCTATTTCCATATCCGCTAATTCAAATGTAGCGTAAAGATATTCGATGTGGCAATGCTGCCAACTTGACATATATGAAAATCCCACAATACAGTGTTGTATTTTTATTTTCGTAACAATATGTTAGTTCCAAAACATTATCAATACATTTATACATCTCTTTTTTCATCAATTTTTCTAATCTTTACTTAACATTTCATTAGTTGTTCCAAAATTTGCACATCCATTCTTTTCAATACCCTCTTTAGTAAAAATTATAGATATATTATTTATTATATTATTGTATTAGTTGATGATTTATTTCTAATGGCGGTTTTAGTATTATTTAGCTTACTAAAAACTCTTTCCACAGCAGAGTTAGAAAATGGTAATATATGAAGTACATAGTTTTATAACAATTTTTAAATTTGGGAAAATGGTTTCACCAGTACAATTCTTTATTCCAAAAACTTTTGACCAATAAATTTCGACATCTAGTAACACAGAAGAAAGATTTAGCTCTTTATGGTCAAAAAGTGCATGCTCGCGCCATTCCTTGTCCAATTTTTGATAATCTAGTTCTACGTAAGTAAATCTGTTTTTCAAATTTGATAGTGATTTGATTTTATTTGATTGTGCAAATTTTGTATCTACTATATCTATAAAGTTGTAACGGTCATTATTAAAATTAAATCTTCTTTTAATTTGAGTAAATCGTCTCCAATTGTTTTCTTCTGTAACCAGAAATTAAAGCTGGAGTATTCTAACCACTGAATATTAAATTTATAATTTGATGTATCCATGGCCTACAAATATAAAAGAAATTATTTACATATTGTTATACAACATACTTATGTGATATATTACTTTGTTATTTATATGAAATATTACTTTTTTAATTATATACACAAGGACTCATGTATTTTGATTATATTTTATGTGATTATGAGATCATTTATAAAATAGACAAAATGGCAAAATATTATATAGTTTACATTCTTTTATTCACACATTGGTCCGGGATTTGCACTCTTTAACAGAATAAATTGAAACTTTTACCGAATTTTCACTGTTAAATATGTAATGCATTATCAATGCGTGTAAAAGCCATACACAAATTTAAATCAGTAAATTTGGTATTATTTATATGTACATCTCCAATGAATAAGAGACCAGCTATATAGTATATACAAAAAATATATTTTTTTATGTTGGAAAAAGAAAAAATGGTACAATGTATTATGTCACTTAAAATCGTACAATATGGTTTTGAAAAGGTATTCATTCATTTAAGGCCATTTATGTTTTAGAAATTATTTAAATTGCTATTTTTATATTGTGCGTGCTATTATTTATCACAAAATATGGAACAATTGTAATTTATCTTATCGAAATATTAAAAACGCATCATTTAAGTCGTACAGAAGATATCAGGTGTTTTCACTAATTTTTAATAACAATTAAGTAAAGTGACTTTTCAGTGTAATTTATCGTCAACAGATTGGTTATCTAAAGTTTCTATTAAACTTGAAGGAGTTTGAGTGAAAAAAGTAAAAAATTAAACTGAATAGTGAAAATGAGAGGCAATTGGTAAGTTTTCAGTATAAAAAAGAAAAATTTGTATCCCAAATATAGGAAATAATTAATTTTTAATTAATACGTAATTAAAAACTACGAAAAAGAAAATCAGATAAATTGAAGTTAATTCGTAATGATGAGCGCTAGATAATGAAAAAATAAAGCAAAATCCCAGCTTTTAGCCCCAAAATAAGTTGAAAATATATGTACTTGTATAAGCAAGTAAGCGTGTCTACGATCTAAAACTTGTTCCATCTTAACAGCTATAATAGTCCAATTAATGGAAACAAACTGTATATTAGTTACCAAAATAAACTTAGAAGACTATTGTTTACAAATGACGATCTCAAATAGTGAACCAAATTCTGGAACGATGTAATATTAATTGAAAAGTAGAAATTGAATATATTTTGCTCTTAAGGAAAACAACAACGTGGACAAAACCCAATTAAGTAATGGGTAATTCCAACTTACGATTAACTGTAAAACATGGTGGAATATCACAAATGGTTTTGGGGTAGTATATCAACTACTGGAGTCGGTAACTTAGTATTTGTTAAAGGCAGCATGTATAAATTGGTCTATCTGAGAGTTGAAAAGTAGCCTGAATGAGAGACTCTCAAATTACTACCACAATTGTAATATGCATTAATATTAGTTTTCCTAACGCTGATATAGCACAGCACATTCTAAAGCAAATTTACTGTGTGTTTCTACATGACGTGTCACTCAAAAAATTCGCTGAAATGAGTGAAGAAATTTGTTTTGGGTTTCTGTATTACACACATTGTTTTGATTTGAGCGAAAACCTAATAGTTGTTGTGTTTTTTGGGTTTCCATATTGGGAATTTAACCGTTACGCACGTTAAATACAAAAGGCCAAACAAAAGCATTCGTCGAGGGAGAGAAAAATTTATATTTTATTAGTTCGTAAAAAATATTTTCAAAAAATGAGTTCGTCAAACAAAAAAGGTAAGTTTTAATATTTTTAATAACAATAAGCATAATTTTAACAATATAAAACAATTTTAGTATAAAGAAGACAACAGCTCTTCAATTTAATAAATTAATTGGATGTATGGAGGAGTTTCCATATTTTGCTACAGATATTCCTATATTTGTAAGTAGTAGAGCAGCTATGGATATAGTGGCCCAAAAATTAAATTCATATGGCTCTCCGGAAAGAAATGGTAGTGAGTGGGAAAAGGCATTGTATTCTGTGTAATTTTTGCTTGATGATGGATAAAAAATATGCAATTACAGATATGGAAGGATAAAAAATGCAGGCTAAAAAAGAAAATTGCAGAAAACAAAAAACTCTACAAGGAACTGGTGGACGGCCATGCGTAATAAGCAATTTAAATGCAATGGAAAGGGACATTGATAGAATCTTTCATATTTCTTCAGGAGCAGCTCCGAGTGGAAAAACTTTTGGTGTCTCTGCAGCTAACAAAGCATTGCAGGTTCCTTGTAGCAGCAGTAAAATTCTTACAACCCCGCCTAGAAACCACAATGTAGCAGTAGTTTCACCAACAACTTCTGTAAAAATGAAGGTTAACCAGAAACAAACAAATAGATTATTACCAACAGAACCGCCAATGCCACCTATAGAACGATCAATTACATCTACACAAAAAAAGTGAATCAAGTCGGAAAAGAACAATGGAGAACAACGCCAAAGATGAGCATATCAAGTTATTAAGAAAGCAATTGGAAATTCAGGAAGAAGCGGAGAATGTAATTAAAGCACAAGCAGAGGCCACTCAAATTACTGCTGCTGGAATTAAAGTAATTACCGAATCGACTAAAGTGGTAGCAGGGTCCAAGGCCGTATTTAAAAGATGATGATTAATCTGTAAATCTCACATATATTAGTTGAAATTCATTCATTCATTTAGTTGAATTTCATTTTTAAATTAAAATTAAGCATACAATATTATTAGAAAAAAAAGGGGAGGGCTTAGTATGAAATACAAAATTAAATTTTAAGTAATTGAATTAAATTTTTGTATTACGTATTTTCGTTGTTTCATTAGTTAATAAATGAAGTAAAATGTTATCCAAATACATTATTGTTGCTTTTTAGGACAGATTTCTCGTTATTTCATTTCTTATTTTATTGGCTATTGATGATTCTTTACAGCTTGATTCATCATAATTATTGTCATCATCGCCGCCTTCAGAAGAAGGAAACCAATTATTTTTGTAACATATGCAAATATTGTGTAAGGTGCAACAAGTGTTTGTAATTTTTGTTGCCTTTTCCGGACTGTAGTACAAACCTCTTGATTCAATCATGCATCTAAAACGAATTTTTAAAACACCATTGCACATTTCAACAATATTTCTTATTTTACAGTATTTCGTTGAATTTTTTCTCATACGCTTCTGTTGCGCTTCTATATGGAGTCATCAAATATGGTTGTAATTTATAACCAGAACCTCCTATAAGAAAAATATTTTCGCATAGTTCTTACAAATGGTTGTTGTTGGTGAAACATTTTTAGTACATACCAAGGAGCCAGGTGTTTCTCTTCTCTTTAAGGAAATTGGTTTTAAAAAAGTGAGCCGCTGCAGTTTGTTCCCAAACGAAGTCATCATGGTTAGCCCCTGGATGTCTTGCATCTACATATGTAATAACCATATTATGGTCACAAATCTAAAAAATAAATTGAACAAATTTACATTTCTGGGTGACATATAAAACATTACTATTATTAAAATTGTAATCGATTAAACTACAAACAGTTTCTTACCAACATTACGTTTATGCTGTAAAAGCCTTTACGATTATAGTAAAGGTGGTTTGCATAGTCACCAAGTGATTTAATTTTAACGTGTGTTCCATCGACACAACCTACAACACCGGGTATTCCACCACTGCTATAAAAGCTCTCTTTGACTTCATTTTCCTTTTCGCCGGTTTTCTCAAGCTTTATTCATTTTGAGCACAAGGGTTCTTCAAAGATATCTAGCAATTCACTGATAGCTTTTGACACTTGAGATTTAGACATTGAGCTTTCACACTCATTTCCAATGCTTGATAGCCACCTGTTGCCAGAAATGTTAAAAATGTCGCTAGTTTAACTGGTGCCGGAATGTGTAGCATTTTAAACGCTTCTTTGCTTACATGTAATATAGCAATAAAACAATCATAACAAATTTCTCACAAATTTCTCTGACTTAAACGAGTGACTCGTGCTCGTTGTCACTACCATAATTTTCAAAGGCTACGGCAATTGAACCAAACATCTTTGTATTGCAATATCATTTTTTTAAAGGAATCAAAATATTTAAAATATTTTTCTTACTAAAAATTATTTTCTTATGCAAACAAGAAACAGCTGTTTTATGCCTATTTCATTTTTTTACAGGGCTTCCACTTTTAATAAAAGAAATATGATTTTATATGAAAAAAAGTCAACAAAGTACAAAAAAAAACATATTGGCAATATTATCATGTTAGACAACGCGAACGATTAACGTAAGATCGCGCAAGATAGACGAACGTGATACAAAAATTCATTTCATTACCTACTCGTTCGTTTGTCACACGTTCGTCGAAAATTATGCACGACTTCTGGAAACAGGCTGTTAGACAAGGAGCTGCTCTTCTCTTATGTTTTCACACGTACGCACTCACACACATAGGCAACAAATAAACAAAGAGAAGTAAAGAGAAAACAAGTTTAAAAATAAATAAATAAATATTCACATCTGGCATCAGTAATTGGTACATCTGAACTAGACTTTAATGTAAAGTTTCACTAGAAAAGTGCAGAAACTGTTTGTGAAACATTATTGTAAAATTAAATTGACCAGTTATGAAGTTATGGTTAGTCACCACTAATCAATCAAAGTGTGGCTCAAAGGTTGGCTTGCTACGTTGCAACTATGTGATGAACATCTTACTGATTCCTAAATATTTATTATATTTTCTTATTAGTTTCAATAGAAATTACTTTTTCCCATACCTACATTGTTAGTTCATAAATGTTGTTAATTTGGAACATATGTTTGCTCTCATTGGAAATAAGTATACATGTTTATTACCATGTGGGTTGCTGTGTGGAACTTAACTTCTATACAGGCATATAATGTTTACGAACATGTTAATTGGGATGTTGCTAAGCATTGTATGTTGGTAACCATAGAATGTATTGTATGTTGATAAGCACAGAATGTTTGTGATCATACTGTTCGATTTTAATAATAATAAACATGTTGCAATCCAGTGGACATTCTGATTTGAAGAATGTTGATAAAAACCTTTTGTTTATACCATAGTGTGGCGATTACTGGACATATGGGAAAAGAATAGGAGGATGTGTTGATTTAAATTTTATTTCGAATCTGTTGTTAGAATGAAAGTAAACTTGATTTTTATTAATTAGGAATAATATATTCGGTCGGTCAGTGATGCCATATGATTGGGCTAATCTATTACTTTGTGTAACTTTAAATGGCGTCAATAGAAGAAAATGTCATTTTTAAGAAGTTTCTAGGCCACGAAAGATTTTAAGAAAGTTAAAGTGGCATATGCTGCCGAATTTTACTTCCTCTTTTACTTAAACACCTTCGTAGAGACCACACGTACCGAAAGTTAAGTCGGTGAATTTTTATTTGTTTTAAAAAGTTTTGTAAATTAAGTGGTGTTTGTGAGCATGCTGATTCACATAGAAGCATAAAGTATTTTAACTGGCAATCTATTTCGGACTATGGTGGAGTCTGAGAACTAACCGAAATAACTATCTAAGTGAGACAAGTAGTTTTTGCCAAGTTGAGTGCATGCGCTCGAGCGGTGACTCGGATTTTGCACAAATAGCACCCAGTTTTCCATGCGCTTGTCACCCAAATTTTCGGATCGAAGACAATTCCGTTAGAGGCCTATACTTGTGCTCCATAGACAAGACTACCTGAGCTTCATAGACCACAAAAGGCAATTCCACCTCACCTGACTAGGACTTCTCGGCAATACGTACAATTGTTACTCTACTGAATTTTCATCTTAGGCAAATTTCCTGTCACCTTTTGCGCCTACAAATCCATTGGAAGGAAAAGCAACTCATAATTACCTGGAGGAATGTATTAGTATTCAATATTAGAGATTTTATGTATTTAGAAAATTTGAGCTAAATTTAAATTTAATTTTAATTTGTTAATAGGGTAATAATTCTCAATAATAGTAAGAAGAAAGGATTTATATCAAGCATTAAGTGATTTTATAAAGCTTCGATTTAAATATTGGAATAAGTGGCACCAAAATCTTTAATACAGTTGAACACAATTATCGCAAGGCATATGTAAGAATACTATATATAATTATCTTGAACTAGCAACGGCAACACTTAAACCCAATAACCCTGTACGAGGAGGCCTCATCGTCCAGCAGTATAATTGGTGAGTAAAATCCACATTTATTTACGTGTAGTAGTAAGATATTCTTATATATTGAGCCTAAGCCATCGCGTCAACGAATAGAATCCAAGAGTATTTTTTGTTACAGAAAGTTAAATTAACGTTAACATATGACCCAATTGAGCATATTTTGGATTATATTCATTGGTTGTACCTATAAATTGAGCGAATAAGTCAAAACAACCTAATTTTCAACTTGATTATTGAATGAATCAATAAAGATCGGAAAATTATTATAAACATTTTATTCAAATATCTTAAACTTAAGATAATTGCAATTATAAAAATTATGCGAAATATTGCCACGGTCACAATCACGGTTATTTATTATTTTGGTATGAAAATCGCTTTCTAGCTTTTGATTTGTTTTTCTTCTCTTTAAGTAGAATATTTTTAATTATGTTTACGAAATTTGTTTAATATTAAATTGATGAAGTAAAAAAATAGCGTGAAAAAAAAGTAGCAGTATTTGTTTGTTAAATTTACTTTAAAAGTTATTCATTTAAATGTTTAAATTATCGAAACCTCATAGTCTTTGTGACGGATGTTAATAATATTAGGATGACTTTTAATTTTAAGAATATGTCTTATTGAAATAAATGAATTAGATAATTAAAATGAATTGGTAAAGGAATTTCTTTAGTTTTCTGTATGGAATAATGCGATAGGGTGATAGAATGTGGGATTCTACGGGAATATTAATGTTAGTAGAATCATGGTTAGGGCGGGTATAGAGACACGGTTTTCCAATACATCCGGAAAACTATTTTTAAATGATCCAGGTGATCAGTATCTTTGCTTTTCAATATACATGTTATAGCTTAGTAGGGGTTATTTTTAATGTTTTGAAACTAAGCTATTTTGGTCCACTTAACACTTACGTAGAGAATATATTAGTTGACTTTCGGGAGTCTTTATAATAAATTATGTAATGAAACAGAGGCAGGAATAGGTGAGTCACGAACCTCCCACCCGGCTGTTTGCTAGCACATCATAGGCTCCCATCGACTCTATCTAATCTTGACCTTCAGCTGATGACACTCTAGTTTTGTTGTACACAATTGTAGAGAGATCAATCATATCACAATTTCAGTGTCGTTCGTTGTCCATTTGTCTACTGAACGCTTCTTGCTCTTTTACTATACAGTGTCGGCACAGTGCAAACGTTTACTTTTTTTAACCTTTACGTTACATATTACAACTATGACGTTACAATGAGTCACGTCTAACTGAACCGTTAGTTGATTATGTTCTAGACACAAATAAGAAAAAGAGACATGTAAACGAAAATTTTGTAACCGTGAGAGATTAATATGTGAATTGATTTATGCAAAAACAGGGATTTCGATAAATTTTGAATTGTGAATGTTCGTGATTTGGTGTGCGATATATAAAAAAATTAGTGAAGAAGAATTATGACTGAAAAACAAAATTCTTAAAGAAAGCAATTATTAAAATAATCAAAGAATAGTTTTAAGATTTTTATAAAGCAAGTACTAAAATTATAAGCCGTCGTAGTATTAAAAGTTACTATCAGAGAAATTTGTTTTGAATATTATAATTAAGAGTCAATACACTGTTTTGATATTACTATGTAATAAAATACTAAAAGTGGAATTAATCAATTTGGCAAAAGAGGTATTCATCTGTAAGTAGTTTTAAGACACAGTAAAAGTGTACCATATACATTGGTACAGAAATCAAAACTTGAATAACTAAAAACCTCCTTGTTTGTTTGGTACTATTTCTTTGACAATTTTAAACTTAAACAACTTAAGTGACGATATTTTTAAAATCTATCGAAAAAATGACAATTTCCTGCAAATTTCATCTGGCATCAACTAGAATATGTGAGCACAAAATAGATATAGAAGAGATTTAGGCAAGGAGCCGTTCTTCTCTTTTATTTTCACACGCACGTAGTCACACGCATAGGCAAAAAATAAACAAACAATAAACAAAGAGAAGTAAATAGAAAACAAGTCGACAAATACAGTGCAAAGCAGTGTTGCCACTTTTGAAACAGGAAATTATACGAAAGTAGAGCAAAAATAATACAAAAAATAAAAATAAAATATATTCTCATAATTTTATTATTTTATTCAATTAATTCATGTAAAGAGAGGTCAAGTTACAGTTATACAAGCAATACACATTCATACATATGACTATATACATACACAAGTATTTGTTAAACAAAACATATAATACTGTTACGTTTTAACCTTTTTAAAACGTTTGAGTTCGTTTAAATGGCGTTTAAAATAATATAACTACCGTTTTTATTGTTCTTGTTTTACTGTTATCTTTTATTTAGTACACAATAACTTTTATACAGTTTACAACAACTTTATATTCACTATATAGCACTTTTATTTCCGCTTTAACACGTCTTTATCTTACGACAGCCAAATGATAACTAACTCACATGTAGGTAAAACAGCCCTTTATATACTTAGTAGTCTGCATTTTAGAAGGTTCAGGAAATATCGACCATTTTCTATTTCCATATCCGCTAATTCAAATGTAGCGTAAAGATATTCGATGTGGCAATGCTGCCAACTTGACATATATGAAAATCCCACAATACAGTGTTGTATTTTTATTTTCGTAACAATATGTTAGTTCCAAAACATTATCAATACATTTATACATCTCTTTTTTCATCAATTTTTCTAATCTTTACTTAACATTTCATTAGTTGTTCCAAAATTTGCACATCCATTCTTTTCAATACCCTCTTTAGTAAAAATTATAGATATATTATTTATTATATTATTGTATTAGTTGATGATTTATTTCTAATGGCGGTTTTAGTATTATTTAGCTTACTAAAAACTCTTTCCACAGCAGAGTTAGAAAATGGTAATATATGAAGTACATAGTTTTATAACAATTTTTAAATTTGGGAAAATGGTTTCACCAGTACAATTCTTTATTCCAAAAACTTTTGACCAATAAATTTCGACATCTAGTAACACAGAAGAAAGATTTAGCTCTTTATGGTCAAAAAGTGCATGCTCGCGCCATTCCTTGTCCAATTTTTGATAATCTAGTTCTACGTAAGTAAATCTGTTTTTCAAATTTGATAGTGATTTGATTTTATTTGATTGTGCAAATTTTGTATCTACTATATCTATAAAGTTGTAACGGTCATTATTAAAATTAAATCTTCTTTTAATTTGAGTAAATCGTCTCCAATTGTTTTCTTCTGTAACCAGAAATTAAAGCTGGAGTATTCTAACCACTGAATATTAAATTTATAATTTGATGTATCCATGGCCTACAAATATAAAAGAAATTATTTACATATTGTTATACAACATACTTATGTGATATATTACTTTGTTATTTATATGAAATATTACTTTTTTAATTATATACACAAGGACTCATGTATTTTGATTATATTTTATGTGATTATGAGATCATTTATAAAATAGACAAAATGGCAAAAT
The DNA here is from genome assembly GCA_023159175.1 of Wohlfahrtia magnifica. Taxonomy (NCBI): domain Eukaryota; kingdom Metazoa; phylum Arthropoda; class Insecta; order Diptera; family Sarcophagidae; genus Wohlfahrtia; species Wohlfahrtia magnifica. The sequence continues at coordinate 335,976 of JAKWBJ010000080.1, forward strand.
ATTATATAGTTTACATTCTTTTATTCACACATTGGTCCGGGATTTGCACTCTTTAACAGAATAAATTGAAACTTTTACCGAATTTTCACTGTTAAATATGTAATGCATTATCAATGCGTGTAAAAGCCATACACAAATTTAAATCAGTAAATTTGGTATTATTTATATGTACATCTCCAATGAATAAGAGACCAGCTATATAGTATATACAAAAAATATATTTTTTTATGTTGGAAAAAGAAAAAATGGTACAATGTATTATGTCACTTAAAATCGTACAATATGGTTTTGAAAAGGTATTCATTCATTTAAGGCCATTTATGTTTTAGAAATTATTTAAATTGCTATTTTTATATTGTGCGTGCTATTATTTATCACAAAATATGGAACAATTGTAATTTATCTTATCGAAATATTAAAAACGCATCATTTAAGTCGTACAGAAGATATCAGGTGTTTTCACTAATTTTTAATAACAATTAAGTAAAGTGACTTTTCAGTGTAATTTATCGTCAACAGATTGGTTATCTAAAGTTTCTATTAAACTTGAAGGAGTTTGAGTGAAAAAAGTAAAAAATTAAACTGAATAGTGAAAATGAGAGGCAATTGGTAAGTTTTCAGTATAAAAAAGAAAAATTTGTATCCCAAATATAGGAAATAATTAATTTTTAATTAATACGTAATTAAAAACTACGAAAAAGAAAATCAGATAAATTGAAGTTAATTCGTAATGATGAGCGCTAGATAATGAAAAAATAAAGCAAAATCCCAGCTTTTAGCCCCAAAATAAGTTGAAAATATATGTACTTGTATAAGCAAGTAAGCGTGTCTACGATCTAAAACTTGTTCCATCTTAACAGCTATAATAGTCCAATTAATGGAAACAAACTGTATATTAGTTACCAAAATAAACTTAGAAGACTATTGTTTACAAATGACGATCTCAAATAGTGAACCAAATTCTGGAACGATGTAATATTAATTGAAAAGTAGAAATTGAATATATTTTGCTCTTAAGGAAAACAACAACGTGGACAAAACCCAATTAAGTAATGGGTAATTCCAACTTACGATTAACTGTAAAACATGGTGGAATATCACAAATGGTTTTGGGGTAGTATATCAACTACTGGAGTCGGTAACTTAGTATTTGTTAAAGGCAGCATGTATAAATTGGTCTATCTGAGAGTTGAAAAGTAGCCTGAATGAGAGACTCTCAAATTACTACCACAATTGTAATATGCATTAATATTAGTTTTCCTAACGCTGATATAGCACAGCACATTCTAAAGCAAATTTACTGTGTGTTTCTACATGACGTGTCACTCAAAAAATTCGCTGAAATGAGTGAAGAAATTTGTTTTGGGTTTCTGTATTACACACATTGTTTTGATTTGAGCGAAAACCTAATAGTTGTTGTGTTTTTTGGGTTTCCATATTGGGAATTTAACCGTTACGCACGTTAAATACAAAAGGCCAAACAAAAGCATTCGTCGAGGGAGAGAAAAATTTATATTTTATTAGTTCGTAAAAAATATTTTCAAAAAATGAGTTCGTCAAACAAAAAAGGTAAGTTTTAATATTTTTAATAACAATAAGCATAATTTTAACAATATAAAACAATTTTAGTATAAAGAAGACAACAGCTCTTCAATTTAATAAATTAATTGGATGTATGGAGGAGTTTCCATATTTTGCTACAGATATTCCTATATTTGTAAGTAGTAGAGCAGCTATGGATATAGTGGCCCAAAAATTAAATTCATATGGCTCTCCGGAAAGAAATGGTAGTGAGTGGGAAAAGGCATTGTATTCTGTGTAATTTTTGCTTGATGATGGATAAAAAATATGCAATTACAGATATGGAAGGATAAAAAATGCAGGCTAAAAAAGAAAATTGCAGAAAACAAAAAACTCTACAAGGAACTGGTGGACGGCCATGCGTAATAAGCAATTTAAATGCAATGGAAAGGGACATTGATAGAATCTTTCATATTTCTTCAGGAGCAGCTCCGAGTGGAAAAACTTTTGGTGTCTCTGCAGCTAACAAAGCATTGCAGGTTCCTTGTAGCAGCAGTAAAATTCTTACAACCCCGCCTAGAAACCACAATGTAGCAGTAGTTTCACCAACAACTTCTGTAAAAATGAAGGTTAACCAGAAACAAACAAATAGATTATTACCAACAGAACCGCCAATGCCACCTATAGAACGATCAATTACATCTACACAAAAAAAGTGAATCAAGTCGGAAAAGAACAATGGAGAACAACGCCAAAGATGAGCATATCAAGTTATTAAGAAAGCAATTGGAAATTCAGGAAGAAGCGGAGAATGTAATTAAAGCACAAGCAGAGGCCACTCAAATTACTGCTGCTGGAATTAAAGTAATTACCGAATCGACTAAAGTGGTAGCAGGGTCCAAGGCCGTATTTAAAAGATGATGATTAATCTGTAAATCTCACATATATTAGTTGAAATTCATTCATTCATTTAGTTGAATTTCATTTTTAAATTAAAATTAAGCATACAATATTATTAGAAAAAAAAGGGGAGGGCTTAGTATGAAATACAAAATTAAATTTTAAGTAATTGAATTAAATTTTTGTATTACGTATTTTCGTTGTTTCATTAGTTAATAAATGAAGTAAAATGTTATCCAAATACATTATTGTTGCTTTTTAGGACAGATTTCTCGTTATTTCATTTCTTATTTTATTGGCTATTGATGATTCTTTACAGCTTGATTCATCATAATTATTGTCATCATCGCCGCCTTCAGAAGAAGGAAACCAATTATTTTTGTAACATATGCAAATATTGTGTAAGGTGCAACAAGTGTTTGTAATTTTTGTTGCCTTTTCCGGACTGTAGTACAAACCTCTTGATTCAATCATGCATCTAAAACGAATTTTTAAAACACCATTGCACATTTCAACAATATTTCTTATTTTACAGTATTTCGTTGAATTTTTTCTCATACGCTTCTGTTGCGCTTCTATATGGAGTCATCAAATATGGTTGTAATTTATAACCAGAACCTCCTATAAGAAAAATATTTTCGCATAGTTCTTACAAATGGTTGTTGTTGGTGAAACATTTTTAGTACATACCAAGGAGCCAGGTGTTTCTCTTCTCTTTAAGGAAATTGGTTTTAAAAAAGTGAGCCGCTGCAGTTTGTTCCCAAACGAAGTCATCATGGTTAGCCCCTGGATGTCTTGCATCTACATATGTAATAACCATATTATGGTCACAAATCTAAAAAATAAATTGAACAAATTTACATTTCTGGGTGACATATAAAACATTACTATTATTAAAATTGTAATCGATTAAACTACAAACAGTTTCTTACCAACATTACGTTTATGCTGTAAAAGCCTTTACGATTATAGTAAAGGTGGTTTGCATAGTCACCAAGTGATTTAATTTTAACGTGTGTTCCATCGACACAACCTACAACACCGGGTATTCCACCACTGCTATAAAAGCTCTCTTTGACTTCATTTTCCTTTTCGCCGGTTTTCTCAAGCTTTATTCATTTTGAGCACAAGGGTTCTTCAAAGATATCTAGCAATTCACTGATAGCTTTTGACACTTGAGATTTAGACATTGAGCTTTCACACTCATTTCCAATGCTTGATAGCCACCTGTTGCCAGAAATGTTAAAAATGTCGCTAGTTTAACTGGTGCCGGAATGTGTAGCATTTTAAACGCTTCTTTGCTTACATGTAATATAGCAATAAAACAATCATAACAAATTTCTCACAAATTTCTCTGACTTAAACGAGTGACTCGTGCTCGTTGTCACTACCATAATTTTCAAAGGCTACGGCAATTGAACCAAACATCTTTGTATTGCAATATCATTTTTTTAAAGGAATCAAAATATTTAAAATATTTTTCTTACTAAAAATTATTTTCTTATGCAAACAAGAAACAGCTGTTTTATGCCTATTTCATTTTTTTACAGGGCTTCCACTTTTAATAAAAGAAATATGATTTTATATGAAAAAAAGTCAACAAAGTACAAAAAAAAACATATTGGCAATATTATCATGTTAGACAACGCGAACGATTAACGTAAGATCGCGCAAGATAGACGAACGTGATACAAAAATTCATTTCATTACCTACTCGTTCGTTTGTCACACGTTCGTCGAAAATTATGCACGACTTCTGGAAACAGGCTGTTAGACAAGGAGCTGCTCTTCTCTTATGTTTTCACACGTACGCACTCACACACATAGGCAACAAATAAACAAAGAGAAGTAAAGAGAAAACAAGTTTAAAAATACAGTGTAAAGTGGCCTGAGTGAGAGAGAAATAACTACCACAATTGTAAAATGCACTGATATTACTGTCAAACCTAAATTAGAGCGTTAGAGTTTTTTATCTCTCAAAAAGTCTCATGTACATACTATAGGCGTGCAAGAGTCTAACTTACAGCCTCTTTCCAGATAACGAGCGTAGAAAACGTTCGTCGGACAAGTTGAGTGACTTGTCTATTTATATTTGAAACACTAACAAAAATTTAGTGCTTTGTTTGTGTTTTACATATAAACAGACAAGTCACTCGACTTGCTAGATGAACGTTTTCTTACGCTCGTCATCTGGAAACGGGCTGTTGTATTGTCAAAAGAAATATACCATATACATACCTGTTACTATGGATGGATATGAGAGAATGAGTGTAACAAATATTGTATGGTTTTGCTATTTCACACTATACTCTTAAAAACATAAACAGTTGTTTATTGTATTGCATTGAATATATTATAGATTTTTTTTGCTCTCAAAGAACTGTTGTAACCATAAGTATTTTTAAAATATTATTGGTGAAGCAAATATACGAGCCAAAACTGTAAATATATAAAGATGTTGCATTCAGTACATATCAAATTGACAAAAAAAAAAACTGAGCTTATGATGAAGTGGGTAAGTAAAGAGGAAAAGAAAAAACTTCGTGTTTATATTCAAGACATGCATAGGTACAACTGCTCGTACTTATTGTATTATTTTTCAATTAATTTATTTATTAAGCGGTTTGTACAACTAGAATTTCACATTTTTCTAATTTATATTATTTCCAATTTATCTTTTCTGTTTCACGAACAAGTACTGATTGACGAAAAAATCAATTTGACTTTTTTTTTTATTAAAAAAGCGTCTTGTTCGGGTTTTCCAACCATAAAAATAAAATACATAACATACTATATGTTCTTATTATTCAAATATTTTTTACCCACAGCCCTAAAAAACCTTTGCTAAAGTTCGGAAAATACAAGACTGCTACCTGATAAGGAAGTACATAATGCAGTACAAAAAAAACACGGCAAATATCTTTTGTGTGGGATTTTCTCAACCATAAAAATTTCCATATTATTAGGATATTTTTTTAATACCAAGCAGCATAAATAATTAACCCTTTTCTTGTTAATGCACTAAATAAACAAACAAATTGAAAGGGCATTAAAGGTGGGCAATATTGAAACTGGTGTTATATCCCCTACCATCAGTGTTTTTGTTTTTTCCTCCTCTCCTTTATTCCCTACTAAGCCATTACGTACGAACCGCTTGGAGGGGTTGTTGTTAGATTATTCAGCAGCGAAGGTATAACACTGGCTACTGAATAATCAATCAACAGCAACCCACTTCCTTGTCGTCCGCATCTAAAAACGGTTGTTCAATTTTTATTTGCTTATAGTTTCTTATTTATTGTATTATTGTATCCTTCTTGTTTAATTTACGTAATGGCAGGACGTATTAGGATTGATTTCTGCAATGGGCAAACTTCTTCTTCGTGTATGCGCACATTTGTCTATATAGGCCTGATGTTTTCGCTTCATGTGAGCCCCAGGTTTCGGAAAATGCTGATCCACAGGATTTTCATATCCCTGGGTTTTACCTTCTATCCCTTTTTAATTTTCATAGGGGCCTTGCCATGTACATTCGCGATGAAGGTGTGTACCAGTGCCAGCAACCACTTGACATGTATGATGCAGAATTTAACTGTCTTTGTTTAAGTTCAGAATCAGGGCACAACTTTTGCATTTAGGGTTCTTGTATAGAAGCCCAAATGCGGGAAGAGAGGTTTCCATATCTGGCTTTCACTCTTTTTCCGTTTCCATATCGAGTATTCTTGCGAATTACCCGAACGGTGAAATTGTTGTTGCTGGTGATTTCAGTGTTTATAATTCGTCATGGCTACGCCATTCAGGTCGCAAAATTCGGATCACTGTACCATTTCTGCCTCTTTTCCGTTCTCCACTCTTCAAAACGCTTCACATACAGCTACGAAGCGCTTTGCTTTCAACTACGGGAAAGCTCGTTGGGCTGAGCTTAACGATTTCTATGGGCATTTCAATTGAAAACCTTGTTTCCTTGATTCTAACGTGAATACCATGGCCGAAATGGTTGTCAATATAATTAAGCTAGGGATGGATAATTTCATCCCATTCAAAAAGCTCCCGATTAAATCAAGAAATAAATCTTGATATATCTGATTCCCTAAGCAAGCAGGCAAGATCTTCGTGTGCCGCAGTGCTTAGGTGCGAGAAGGCTCTATACGAACAGACCCTACCTGCAAAAGTTCTTACTTTTCCGCGGGGAAGTAAGGGCATTTGGTCATTTATTTAAAGGCTTAGGAACAACGCTAGTTCGGTTCCAGTCCTTATAAAGGATGACCAAACATTCACTAATCCGGTTGAAAAGGCAAACGTTCTGGTTGAAATGTTTGCAGGTAATTCGAACTTGCCAGAGAGCGTTCAACCACTGCCAAACTTGAAAGGGTAACAGTCACAATGCCTAGTATATTTTTTCGAGCCTGTGCAGTTAAAAAGTTTTTTGCAAATCTCGAAGTTAATAAGTCTTCTGGGCCAGATTGCATTCCAGCGCTGGACCTGAAACAGTGCTCTTCGACGCTTGCGCATCTATTGGCTAATCTTTTCAGTGCGTCTTATCGTGTGGGTGTTTTTCCGTTTGACAAAGTCAGGCACGAGGCTCTCATATCCAAACTTATTACTTTTGGTGTCGGTAGTCACTTCTCTCGATTCATATCGAGTTTTCTCAGAAATCGCACTATAAGAGTGGTTATATATGGGATCTCATTTGACGAGTTCAGGATAAATTCAGGGGTACCGCAAGGCTCTGTTCTTTCTCCAACTCTATTTCTAATATTTCTTAATGACTTTATTTTTCCCACTTCCAATCCTATTTAATCTTTTGCAGATGACAGCAACATTTGTCATTCATATTCTTTTGATGGTAGGCCGAGCCCTTTGGAGATTGGGGCGAAAATGGAGAATATGAACGACACGCTTACAAGCGACCTGGCGAAAATCTCTGAGTGGGGTCGCGCGAACAGGTTCGATTTTAATGCGCGCAAGACCCAATGTTGTTCTCTGACACACAGACGTGGTGCTGTGTTGTCATCTGTATCTATGGGTAATGTAGACATTGAGGAATCAGATGCTCTTGATGTTTTGGGCATGAGAGTTCACTGTGACGTTCGTTGGAACGAGCACATATTTCAAGTGTCGAAAGAAGAAATCAAGTGTCTCGGCTTTTTAAGACGGTGTAAAAATTACTTCACTCGATCTGATCTCCTTAATATTTACAAGACCTATATCCGACCCAAATTGGAATACAACTCTCATGTATGGGCCGGTGCTTCCAAGTCTATTTTGGAGCTTCTCGACCGCATACAGGAAAGGGCGAAGGTTCTTATTAATGACGGTAGGGTAGCCAACTCTATCGATTCATTACAGCATCGTCGCAATGTGGCGTGTGTTTCATTGTTCTATCGGTACTATAACGGAATGTATTCTAACGAAATTAAGGAACTAATTCGTGGTAATCATATATTTTTACGTAGTATTTCTCGTAAAGCGCATCCCTTTGTAGTTGATTGTCCAGTGAATCGCTCAACGCATTATAGGGAGAATTCATTCTTTGGTCGCACTGTTCATTTGTGGAACAAACTTCCTGCGAATATCTTCCCTGCCACTTACGACATGAGCAAATTTAAGTCGAACGTCCATAAATATTACTCTCTCTATCCTCCTACCCACAACCTATTTTCTAGTACCAGCACAATGCACTGCATGAGTAGGGGTTAACCCCTGAGTGCTGGTCTCAAAAAAAAAAAAAAAAAACGCACTTACTTCAGTAAACACACAGAAACTTGTACAAACAGTTGTAACTGTGCACGTCTTTAGTACATACAAATTGTATGGAGCAAACCCAAATAGAGCAGCCCCAACGCTTTGTAACTGGAAAATTCGATTTTGAAAGCACGTTATATAGTGAAGTTGGTTGTAAAACATTCTTTTAGATACACAAAACTAGCAGTGTTGCATTTTTTTAAAAAGGAGCGAAATTTCTTTTTATATTGGCACAAAGAAATGTAACTGCATTTTTTACAAATGGAGGTAAATTTGTTATTACAATTAACATAAGCGAACAAATTATTAAATTAGTGCAGACCAATCCATGTATTTATGATAAAAGAAATTCCAAATATAGGGATGTTTAACATAAAGAAAAACTTTGGATTATACATATATCAAAAGACGTTAATATATCAGGTAATTTATTTATTTTCCTTTTATGAAATTACAATAAAATGTTTTAAAAATTACAATAAAATTCCAGTTAATGAATGCACGGCAAATGGAAAAGTTTACAGGACAGATACAGAAAGGAAAAGTTAATCGATGGTCTTCCTACTGGTCTTCACAAAAGGTGGGTACTCAATGGAAGTTTTTAAATTTTTATCGGAGACTATGCAGCCTGCCAGGTAGGCTCGGATGTGCGGTATGTAATTGCCATACTACTTAAAGCATAATATATATTCAATACAGCACAACAGGAAATCTATGAGCAGAAATAGATTACGTTGAGGAATGGCTCTGCGAGGATAGTTCAGGTCAATTAACCCCAAGTCTATCCAAGAACAACACCAAAAGAAAAAAATGTGATGACCATTTCATTGAGGTTTTAATGGCAATGAAAAACAAATATGAGGCGCCTCAGATTGCTGGCAGTGCGAAATATGTTATTTATTTTTTTAATTTTAATGGAAAAGAGTGACAGGATGCGTGTGAGTGAAGTTGATGATGTAAAATTGGAAATGTTGCAGTTAGTCCACAGTAAACTGAGCAATAAAAAATAATAATATAATCAAACAATAATCAATTATAAGCTATATTTTACTTTTGTAATCCTTTTAATTGAATTAAATTTATCTTTTTTTAATTAAATTAAAAACAAATAAAATTACACGAAAGTACATATAAATCATTTTTTTATAAATGGTTCATTAAATTTATTTTGTATTTCTTTGGTTTTATAAATATAATATGAAAAGAAAATATCACATTTTTATATAAAATAAAATTAAAGTCGTAACTAAAAATTGAAAACAACATAGCATAATATACATACTGAATTAAAATTATCACAGTTCGTTTCTATTAAAAAGGCTTCTAAAGTTCACAATGAAAAATAAATAAATACATATATAAACAAAAACTTAGATAAAAATAAAAATTATGGTGAATTTAACTATTGACATAGTTCATTTCTTAAACTAAAGCTTCATTTCTTAAACACGATTGTCGCAATGCATCAATTATAGGTAAGCCCAATAGGTAATAAAGAGGCAACAAAAATATCAAAAATGCGTCAATATTTGTTGTGTTCTTGTGTGACAATCCAAGTTTGCAATACGTACCAATATTTGAATTAAATTTTTTTTTGCAAAATAAATTGGGATAATTTTGATATTTTACGTCAATAAAGCACAATTGAAATTGTGTCATATTGGTACACATGCGAGAATCGTGTGATCCTAGCTTAAGAGTTGACTGGGTGGAAGTATTAGCGGTATGGAAATCTTTTCTATTAACACTGTCTAAATTTTCATAATTAGTGTCTTTCGAAATTGATGAATTGATTTTATCAAAACGTAAAAAGTTATGTAACTTTATCGTTGCTAAAATTACCTAAACTTAAAAATTACATTATATTTTTTTCAGCCTTATTACGATTCTCAAAGTCGTAGTAGATTTCGACAGACAAATTTTTTCTTTAATCTCTTACAAGATTCTCGAATTACGACTTCGAGAATCGTAATAATGCTGATTATCTTATAACACTGTGCTGTAAAACGAAAATTTACGCATTGGTCCAAAAGAAACGCATATTCTTAAAATTCTCCATCGGGAAGTTAAAATACCTTAAATAAAGAATACAAAATATATTCATTGCATTTCCATGTACGTAGAGTATTACTTATCAAAAGCAATTTCAATTCGTATTCTAGCAAAGCTCAATTTTTTATTAAATTCTTCTTTCGTAGCGCCATCAACTTTTGCGTATGGTTTCATAATGTTTTCCCTTAAAGGAAACGCTGCATCAGCGACGAAGAAGTATGGAAATACTATATTCGAGCTTGATAAATTATTCGCCGCATTTTTATTTAAAATCTTTTTACCAAACTCAGAATTTTTAAATACTCCCCCGTCGCTTTGGCTACGATAGCCACCTACATCTAATAAAGTGAATGTGTAGTTGCTATCACATGCAGCCATGGATTTTTTCTATAAATATTAACTCCTGTTGAGTAAAATCCAAATTCATCCCGGCTTTTAAATACCTCCTTGTTTCTTTCCCGTCGACTCTTCATCGTAATTCTTAATATTAACAAATCTTCAATTTCTTCCATTTTTAAATTAATTCATCTTTTTAGGTTTTAAAAATTTTACTTTATTTTATTTTTTCTTGTTTTACAAGATTGTTATTGTTTATATATTGAAGTAATGTCAATAAATTAATTTTACATCACACTTAAGTTTGAAATTACTGTTTACTGTGTGCCGCTATGGTATGGTAGGTAAGACACCCGCCTACCAACCAGAAGGTCCTCGGTTCAATACCAGACAATACCATCTAAAAAAAGAAGAAGTATATCAACAGCGGTGTCACCTCATAATATTAGCTAGTAACTGGTTATGCGTTTAACTACTATTGAAAACTTCTCTAATGCATTTGCGGTTCGGAATATTATGGGAATTAATATAATATATACTGTTTACGATACAACGTTAACGCTCTTATTTAGGTATGCCACTTCAGCGCTAGCCCCAGCCGCCAGTCAACGTAAAGCTCAACGCTCTAACTTAGGTTTGACAGTCAGTTTGCTGTTACTGTTCTAATCTAATCTAATCAAATCTAATCTAATCTAATCTAATCTAATCTAATCTAATCTAATCTAATCTAATCTAATCTAATCTAATCTAATCTAATCTAATCTAATCTAATCTAATCTAATCTAATCTAATCTAATCTAATCTAATCTAATCTAATCTAATCTAATCTAATCTAATCTAATCTAATCTAATCTAATCTAATCTAATCTAATCTAATCTAATCTAATCTAATCTAATCTAATCTAATCTAATCTAATCTAATCTAATCTAATCTAATCTAATCTAATCTAATCTAATCTAATCTAATCTAATCTAATCTAATCTAATCTAATCTAATCTAATCTAATCTAATCTAATCTAATCTAATCTAATCTAATCTAATCTAATCTAATCTAATCTAATCTAATCTAATCTAATCTAATCTAATCTAATCTAATCTAATCTAATCTAATCTAATCTAATCTAATCTAATCTAATCTAATCTAATCTAATCTAATCTAATCTAATCTAATCTAATCTAATCTAATCTAATCTAATCTAATCTAATCTAATCTAATCTAATCTAATCTAATCTAATCTAATCTAATCTAATCTAATCTAATCTAATCTAATCTAATCTAATCTAATCTAATCTAATCTAATCTAATCTAATCTAATCTAATCTAATCTAATCTAATCTAATCTAATCTAATCTAATCTAATCTAATCTAATCTAATCTAATCTAATCTAATCTAATCTAATCTAATCTAATCTAATCTAATCTAATCTAATCTAATCTAATCTAATCTAATCTAATCTAATCTAATCTAATCTAATCTAATCTAATCTAATCTAATCTAATCTAATCTAATCTAATCTAATCTAATCTAATCTAATCTAATCTAATCTAATCTAATCTAATCTAATCTAATCTAATCTAATCTAATCTAATCTAATCTAATCTAATCTAATCTAATCTAATCTAATCTAATCTAATCTAATCTAATCTAATCTAATCTAATCTAATCTAATCTAATCTAATCTAATCTAATCTAATCTAATCTAATCTAATCTAATCTAATCTAATCTAATCTAATCTAATCTAATCTAATCTAATCTAATCTAATCTAATCTAATCTAATCTAATCTAATCTAATCTAATCTAATCTAATCTAATCTAATCTAATCTAATCTAATCTAATCTAATCTAATCTAATCTAATCTAATCTAATCTAATCTAATCTAATCTAATCTAATCTAATCTAATCTAATCTAATCTAATCTAATCTAATCTAATCTAATCTAATCTAATCTAATCTAATCTAATCTAATCTAATCTAATCTAATCTAATCTAATCTAATCTAATCTAATCTAATCTAATCTAATCTAATCTAATATAATCTATCTAATCTAATCTAATCTAATCTAATCTAATCTAATCTAATCTAATCTAATCTAATCTAATCTAATCTAATCTAATCTAATCTAATCTAATCTAATCTAATCTAATCTAATCTAATCTAATCTAATCTAATCTAATCTAATCTAATCTAATCTAATCTAATCTAATCTAATCTAATCTAATCTAATCTAATCTAATCTAATCTAATCTAATCTAATCTAATCTAATCTAATCTAATCTAATCTAATCTAATCTAATCTAATCTAATCTAATCTAATCTAATCTAATCTAATCTAATCTAATCTAATCTAATCTAATCTAATCTAATCTAATCTAATCTAATCTAATCTAATCTAATCTAATCTAATCTAATCTAATCTAATCTAATCTAATCTAATCTAATCTAATCTAATCTAATCTAATCTAATCTAATCTAATCTAATCTAATCTAATCTAATCTAATCTAATCTAATCTAATCTAATCTAATCTAATCTAATCTAATCTAATCTAATCTAATCTAATCTAATCTAATCTAATCTAATCTAATCTAATCTAATCTAATCTAATCTAATCTAATCTAATCTAATCTAATCTAATCTAATCTAATCTAATCTAATCTAATCTAATCTAATCTAATCTAATCTAATCTAATCTAATCTAATCTAATCTAATCTAATCTAATCTAATCTAATCTAATCTAATCTAATCTAATCTAATCTAATCTAATCTAATCTAATCTAATCTAATCTAATCTAATCTAATCTAATCTAATCTAATCTAATCTAATCTAATCTAATCTAATCTAATCTAATCTAATCTAATCTAATCTAATCTAATCTAATCTAATCTAATCTAATCTAATCTAATCTAATCTAATCTAATCTAATCTAATCTAATCTAATCTAATCTAATCTAATCTAATCTAATCTAATCTAATCTAATCTAATCTAATCTAATCTAATCTAATCTAATCTAATCTAATCTAATCTAATCTAATCTAATCTAATCTAATCTAATCTAATCTAATCTAATCTAATCTAATCTAATCTAATCTAATCTAATCTAAATCATGGGCACACAGGGTTGTCAGATCTGGCGGATACTCGCCAAACGTGGCGATTTTAAAAATAAGTTGGCGTGCTAATTTTCGGTTTAGCGACTGGCGATTTTTAAATTAGTTAGATATTTTTGATCAAAAAAGTACAAAAAATTTAATTATTATTTTGGTATTTTTATGTATGAAATTCGTGAACATTGTGTATTTTAATGTGTTGATTATAAATGGCAGCCCAACTTCAGTTGTGTTCTTAGCAACGAGAAAGTTGTAGTTGCCTATATGGGTCTGAAACTAATAGATTTTTGGGTTCCAGTTCACATATGTAATAGAATTTTCGGCAACTGGCAACGTAATTAGTTCATAAATTGTACGGTTCCTATGTAAAATAATGTGCAAAAAAGCTCTAAGCGTGAAAAATGTGGAAAAAACATGGATGTGTTTGCTTGAGAAATTCACACCTATTCCTCAAGGCTATGAAGAGTAAAATTATTTAAAAGGTTTACTTCTCCCCTTTCCAAATTCACTGAAAACATAAAATAGGATAGTATTCAGCTAAGTCAATAGCTTTAAGTATATTTCGAAAGTGAAAAAAAAGAAAATTTCAAAGACTGACTCTTGTACTCGACAGTATTTATTAGGAAAATAGTTAACTTTACAGGTATTTCAACCTCGTGCTCTCTTGTCACATACTGTAATTTTATTCCCATACAATACAATGATGAAGTGTATGACGTTTTAGATATATAACAATAATGACACTATATATCTATATACTCGTACATATAACCAAAATGTATTTTATATGAAATATTTAAGTTATATTTTATAATTTTTTAGCTTTCTGTAAACTAAACTATGTTATAGTAAACATTGCTTAATAAAATTAACAAAATATATATTATGGCGAATTTTTTACACTTTTGACGAAATTTAACAATTAGGAACACATTATTTTTTTTAATTAATTTTCACAATTTCTTTTATTATTTAAAAAAATATAAATTCTTTTGTCAAAATGAAAAAAAGACGATTTGGCGATTTTGCCGATATTTTGAATTGAATTTGGCAAAAAAGCTTAAAAAAGTTGTGACAACCCTGGACACACAGCTGAATTTGAGAAGATAAGCATTTTAAATACATAGAGAATAGAGAGGAAAAGGTACATAAAAGAGAACTTATACATACACAAGAGCATTGATAAAACAATGAATATAAAGGAAGATACGAAAGATTTACGGCCATATGCAAAAAAATTAACAAAGCTTTTTAAACTTTTGTTAATCAAAATTCCTTAATGTTGTATGCAAAAAAGATTATTAGCTTAAAGTTCGTTTGCTAAACCTACGTTAACGTTAACGTTTAAAGTGACATTTATGTTATGAATATTTAACATAAAAATAAAATGTAATTTTTTGGCGTCCAGAAAAATTTTTTGGAAGCGTAAAACTTTACCCAAAAGAAAGAGTCATCTTTTAGTGGGATGGTGATCAAAGCCAGACCGCTAAGATTGTCAAGGAATGGCTGTTGCAACAGAAATTTAAGGTAAATTAGTGATCACCGTAAAGCCCTAATTCCAGTCAAATGGAGAATTGTTAGACAATAGTAAAATAACGCTTGGAAAAATATATTTGGACTTCGTAAAATATGTTGAAGCTATGGCAAAAATATAATATGAATGGGACTAGATTTCTTTTACGTTTTTGAGTAATATTGTAGAAAGTAAGTCTATATTCTTTTAGAATACCACAAAAAGAGGTGTTCTAAGAATAGTGTTAAAAACATAAGTTCCTCTCTATTTAAGCGAAAAGTGCAAAACTTAGTGAATGCAGATTCTTTTATATCATGCACTCCAGCGTTTAAAGAGCAAACCTTTTGTTATTTAGTTTTTTAAAGGTATAGTGTTGAAGTGTGCGAAAGCAAAATGTCTTGTGATGTAATAGCTTTATCACTGGAAAACTACAAAATATACGGCAGGCCAATAAAAATAATATCGTTGTATCGATCCCAAAAATGTAACTTAAGCAATTTTTATAATATTTTTGAATATTTAATGCAGCTATATGGAAGAAGTTTTGTATTTTTTGTTGGGGCTCTAATATTAACCTTTTGAATGCAGTATTGACCGATTTACCACATTTACTGGAAAGTTGTGATTATAAAAACTGCCATGCTTTAATAACACGCTCTACTTCCGGAACATCAATTGACCATGTATGTATATACCAATCATTCAAATTCTCTTTTGGTTAATGCAGTTGAATTCAAGTTATCTGATGATATCATGCATAGTAAGAAAAAAAAATTTCCTAATCCGAATTATACTGAATTTGTTAAAAAAAAATATGACTACAACAAAGTAAAGGAATGCTTTATGAATGTTTACTCTTTCTATCAAATTGGTGATCCGTCTTCTGACACATTTAATTTAATTCAATGTTTGTTAAATGCATATACGAATTCAACGATTATAACAACTGAAACGGAAATACTTACTTAAAGAGAAAATAACGCCACTGAGAAACGAGCGCCTGCAAAGTTTAATTTTAATTAAGAGGAAAATGCTAGGGCAAAGGCGAAGACACCCAGATAACATTGATATTAAAAACAAATTAAGTAGAGTTATAAAAGGTGCTTATCAAAAGTCATTGCACAATTATTACCAGGAAATCTTCTACAATATTGAACAAGATCCAAAAAGTGTTGGAGATTTCTAAATGAAAGTATGGGAAGAAATATTAAAACGAAAATAAATTTAAAAGATTGAAATGATGAACAAATTATGAATGATATCGAAATTTGTAAGCGTCCCAGCCGTAATTTTTATGCAAATTCCTAAATCTATTAAGGAACAAATGGACTATTCTTCCACTGATTTTTGTAATGGGCTTAGAGCTTTAAACTATTGTAATAATACTTTTAGGATCAGAAATATAACAATGGATGAGATCTATCGAATCATTATAGCCCCGTCCGTGAATAAAGCTCCTATATAAAATTTATATGTCTATATATTTAAAATGGTGATAGTAAGAGTCTCATCAGTAAAAAATTGGGCCGAATTGAATAAGTGGGTGCAGCCTCTCCCATACAAATTAAATATTGATTTTTGTATATCTAGAGAACGATTAGAATGGAAGGTTCTGAATTCGGTCTAAATGACTTCTTAGATAGTACAAACCAATAGTTAAAAGGTTGGCGGAATCGGATAAGTGGGCTGGTAACTCCCATACAAATTAAATAATGATTTTTGTATGTCTTGAGAATGGTTAGAGTTGAAGTTTCTTAATTTGGTTTAAATAATTTGACAGTCAATATAAACCATCATTTAAAAAATTATATAGAAATTTGCATGTGTAGAGAAATGTAACATTTAAAGCTTTCTTTATCTATCCACATCAGTCAATGAGCAGGTATAACCCAAAGGTTCCGAGCAACGCATGAGGGATTAGTAAAATATAAAAAGGTAATGAAAACTGAACGGATTTTTAAAAAAGATATGATTTTATATAAAATTAATAAAAATAGATCTTTTTTGATTCGACTACTCGTATGTGTGGCACTCATTTTTTGTGTCACTGACACAAAAAAAAATTGTGGTATTGCCAGCATGAAATCTTAAAATTTTGTAATACAATGTTCAGACAAAGATTTTAATTGAGTCAATTAATTTCTAAATTGCGCTATCGGAGTTGGTGTTCACAGAAGCAATTAAGAAAGCAATTAAGTTTGTGCAATTAGCATTTGACAACCGAAAATGCTTACACACTTTTTGTTCGTAAAAACTTAAATTAGGGAATTTTAAACAAAGTAATCAAATAAATAACAAAACTTTAACTTTTAACATAGTGTAAAATGTAAAAAAAACTTCAAATTCAATATACAAAATGTTTGTTTACTTTTTTAATTTTGGCAATATATATCCGCATTCATACAACCCAAAAATTTTTAATTTCATTATATTAAAAAAAAAAAAAAAAAATGTAAACAACTGCCGTTTTTTATTTGTTTAAAGTAATAAAATCTCTTTGTTTGAAATCGTATAAAAAATATTGTTTTAAATTGTTATTTTATTAAAAACTAATGAGTTTAAAAAATGCCTCTTGAATATACAGTCAGGGAAAAAGTCTACATACACTCTACATACAAGTTTTAGAGAGTTAGTGGCAAAATTTTAAAAAAGCTGTTATACCAATGTTTAAGGTATTTATACTTATTACCTGAAGAAAAATATAATATGAATAAAATATAACTCAGAGGTTATTAGGGAAAAAAATTATAATTAGCAGGAATACAGTCTACAACGTCCAACTACTAATATAAAATAGAAATTTGAAAACAAAGAAACGAAATAATAGTAAGCTTTGTTGATTTATTGAAATTTACAAGCCTTACAAATGGTGAAGTGGACAAAGTAATAAAAAAAGAAGATGTTATTTGAATTTGTATCCTCGAAAATGGCAAATCGAAAAGAGACACATATTTCAGTTTAAAATATGGTAGTAAATCTCCAAACGAAAAATAAATCATATCAACAAATTACTAAGGCAACAAAATTCGGTCTTGCTACTGTACAGACGATCATTAGATATTATATCAACAACAATAGTACCGAAAATGAACCACGATCTGGTAGACCTACGAAGCTTTCGAGTCGTGATTTTACCAGTATTGTGGAATCAGTCCATCAGAATCCGACAATTAACGCCACAAAATTGGCGGATCACATCGAAAAATGTTCCAATTAAATTGTTGCTCCACGAATAATAAAAAAAAGTTTTACATGGTAATGGATTTAAGAGCAGAACAGCACGCAAAAAGCCACTAGTTTCAGCTAAGAATCGTAAACTTCGCCTTGAGCTTGCTAAAGTACTAATAGACAAGGGTGTGGATTTTTGGAATCGTGTTATATTTACCGTCGAAAGTAAGTATAACATTTTCGATAGTGATGGTCATTCCAAAGTTTGGAGAAAACGAAACACTGCACTGGATCCAAAGGATATAACACCTACAGTTCAACAGGGTGGAGGTAACATTATGGCTTGGGGTGTCATGGCATCATCTGGAGTAGGTAGTTTGGTCTTTGTCGAAGGTAATATGGACCACTATCAATATAAGAACATATTGGAACAAGATCTGAAGGCAACTGTTGATAGCTTGGGGCTGGGAAATCAATGGTTTTTTCAGCAAGATAACGGCCCTAAGCATACTGCGACCTTTTTTCTACACTGACTTTTTTACTGCTTCAAAACAGCTGAATTCAGCAACAGACTTAAATCCAGTCAACAGACTCAAATCCAATAAAACCCTTTTTTCTTATGATAATATGGCACTAGTTACCGTGAAACATTAAAAACTGCCCCTAAATCAAAGGGTGTATGTAGACTTTTTTCCTGACTGTATGTATGAATAAGGATTTTGCATACTGTATTTATTTGTTACTTTTTACTGAACAGACTTCATGCCGAGTTGCCATTCCTCATTTTACATACTTTACATAGGGTTGCATTTTCAATTCGACTCAATTAATTGTGCATTTAAATACTAATTGAGCAATTTAGAAATTGTGATATATAACAATATATATATTTGTATATATATATAAACGTAACAATATATATATATATATATATATATATATATATATATATATATATATATATATATATATATATATATATATATTGTTACGTTTTTACCTTTTTAAAAACGTGTTTTTATGAGTTCGTAGATTTGTAGATTGTAGTTAAAATAAAATAAATGTTGTGTTTGGTTTTAATTAAAAATCCTTTATTCAACACAGTTTTGTGCACCACTGCTTGTACCCTTTTTACAGGCAATAACAATTTTCTATTTTTAATTACTCCGTCTGTTTACAATCTTGTAAACAACAACAATTACTCGACAGATCTTTCTACTTAAGGATCTTCCAACCGGATCGTAGTTATAACTAAGGTTCGATCACAACCGTTTCAACCAGAGGTTATCCACACTTAACTCTCTTTACTGAGTTAGCTCCAACTAAACTGGTTTTTTACTTCACGAGTTTACTCTTTTATAAACTCTCTTCACACAAACTGCACTCGCTGGGTTTACTTTACTTAAACTCCACTCGCTGAGTTTACGACATATAAACTTGTTCACTGAGTTTACACTAAATAAACTGATTGCTGTTCACATCGATGTGCTTTTTATATGGCTGAGTAAACAACACATCGAAAGCTCTCGAATCTCTCGATATTTCAGGTAGATTCCATTTCTTTCTTTTAATTTCTTTTTAGTTCCTTTGTAGCCATGCGTATGTAAACATCTACCTCTTTCGGATCTTAGTATTTGTTGTTGCTTGCTTATTGTCTGTTACTTGTTTTCTTTGCTGCTTAATTATATTGTTACCGTGTTATTTTTATTTACTTTGTCTCTGTTAATAGTTGTTGTTGTTGTCGATTTGGTTATTTGTAAACAGCACATATAGTTGTTCTTGTAGCTTTTGTTTATTTATTTTAGCGATGTAATAAACGCTGTGATGCCCAACCTTATGTTGGTATAAATATATATATATTAATTCCCATAACATTCCATGAAGGAACATGGAGACTTCTCTCAGTCAATGAACTGCACCCGATTCTATTTTTAAGCTCATTGAAAGGGACCTACAGTTTAACGCTGGCTCCGAACAGCAAATACATTTAGAGAAATTTTCAGTAGTATTTGTACTCATAACCAGTTACTAGCTAATGTTATGAGGTGATACCGCTGTTGAAAAACTTTTTTCTTTTTTAAGATGGTCTGGCCTGGTATTGAACCTACCATAAAAATTGGGAAATTTATAAATTGTGCCCAAAATCCCTTAATAAGCAGTTAAAGCTTATGTGTGAACACGATATAAAGCATTCATTAGCTTATGTAAGATTTTTGCATACGTTTTTTTTAACAAATGTTTGTTAAGCTTAAAGTGTGTGGTAACTAACGTTCTATTCAATTCTACTTTTAGATTTTCTTTTTGCATATGGCATACTTTTTTTGCATAAGCACTAGTTATAAGCTTACTGTTATTTAAAATAAATTTAAAGACTTTTTGAAAACATAACAAAACACATGTTTGTGTTTATACTGATGTTTTTTTATTATAAGTTAACAACTTTGGCAATACTATTGCCGAAAATAATTGATGATTTAGGCTTTTTGTTTATTTTTACTTCAACACGCGCTTCCGATCCAATTACAAAAATTGGGTTCTTGCTTAAACGGTGGGAAATAATCATGCATGGTCAGCGTCTGCAGATTGGCGCGTGTTGGTGTAACGTGATCAATTCTTTTCACGAAGCAACAAAGTTGGTTTGCAACGAGCAGTCTTGGCTACACGGTTGAAACGTAATCATGGTATTTGTTTGAGAAATTAAATTAAATTGTAAATTGTCCTTATATGAAAAAATACTATTATTTGTGTAAGAAAATAAATAAAATAATAAATTATCCCTATCTAAATTGATTGAAATATTCTATAAATTACAAATTGAGAATTACTTCTTAATCGCCTCAGTTGTTAACGGCAAATTTCATTTTTTTTAATGAAGCAATTCAAAATCCCTTAACTGGCGCCCGAGTAGGGACCGCTTAAAAATACAATAGCGGTGTCCCTTTTGAAACAAAAGAAGTCCTGAAATTTCTGCGGGAACCTCCAGAACGAAATAATACAAAAAAAACGTTTTTGCGATTCCTACGGGACCTTCCAAAAACGTATAACCCTAAATTATAATAAAATAATATTTTGGTGGCGAAAAATTACCACAGAAGATTACAAAAGCGAAAGTGAAGTAATCCGTACCTTAGTAGGAATCCGTGATTATTAAAACGGAATTCAAAAAGGGATCCTTGCAGACCTTCCGAGAGGAAACAAAGGGGATTTTGAATGGCTACGTCGCGAATCGTAGCCAAGATTCATGTGTTTTTTTTAACAAAAATAAAAAGGATATACCTTTATAGAAAAATTATTTTTTTTAATGTAAAAGCAAAGAGAGTAAAATAAAAAATAAAAAATAATATGAAAATTGAATGAGAAGAAATAAAAATTATTCTAAAAAGAAAAAAGAAAGAAAATTTTTTTTAAGAAAATTGAATACAATTAAAAAAATTTTTAATAAAAGTTTTAGAATAAAAAAAAGAGGAAAAAAAATCTAAGAGTTTTTAATAAAAAAGAAGAAAATATATGGAAATTGAATAAGAAGAAACAAAAATTATTATAAAAAAATCTAAGAGTTTTTAATAAAAAACAAGAAAATATATGGAAACTGAATAAGAAGAAATAAAAATTATTTTAAAAAAACGAAGAAAATTTAAAAAAAAAAGAAAATTAAATGAAAAAATTTTTAATAAAAATTTTAGAATAAAAAAAAGAGGAAATTATATATATAAAAAAAGAAAAAGAAATGAAGGGAAAAAGAAAAAAGTGAAGTGAAAGTGAGAGTGTGCGACGACCAAGGATTTTTTTTGCTCCGGATATTCCAAGTAAGTGGAATTTCTTTTCCCCTTGTCGGCACAAAATAAAAGTAGGAATGGAAGATTTAAAAGCAACAGTGACAACTATGACAGGAGCCATAAATCTGTTTATGGAACAACTCCGATTAGTAGAGAGTAAAATAGGGATAATAGAAACCAAGCTTAGTGATAACGCGTTAGGAAACATTTTAAACAGGTTAGAGCGTCTCGAAGAAAGACAGGGTGCTGCGGTAGCCCCTGTGGTAACTGACGAAGGATCCTTTCCGTGGCCAATAACCGAAACTGAGTTGAAAGATATAAGCCGTCTTCCTGATTGTGTAAAAGAATAAAGAACATTTGAGGGTAATCCGGCTCAGTATGTATCTTGGACTCATTCTGTGGAAGCCATACTGAAGGACCTTGAAATTGTCAGGGATAAGCCAATTTATCGCGCAATAATACAGAGTGTCTGCCAGAAAATTATTGGTTCCGCAGACACGGCCCTCGTATCTTATAACGTATTCGACAGTGATTGGGCTGAAATCAAGAAAATACTTTCGCTTCACTATGCTGATAAACGGGATATCCAAACGCTGGAACATCAACTCCATCAACTTTACCAAGGATCCTCAACCGTAGATGAGTTTTATTCAACTATTAACCATCAACTTTCGCTTATTATCAACAAATTGAAGACAAAATCCTACAGTGAGGAAACCGTTAAAGCCTTAGTGGAAACGTATAGAAACAGAGCATTGGATATTTTCATACGGGCGTTAAAACCGGATCTTTCCCGTATGATTATCATGCAGCGACCAGGAACGCTCCCTGCAGCATATTCCGCTTGCTTGGAATTGCAAAACCTAACTATGCGAAATAATATAATTTATGCGAAAACGAAGGCTCATGATTCGAACCCTCCCCCCCCTGAAACCATTTATCGTCCAGGGCCATCTAGACCAGCAAAGCCACTTCCTACACGATTTGGGTGGCAGAATAAGAATTTTCGGCCTAGAAACTGGCAACATAACGGTAGCCACCACCGGGGCACATACAGGTAACAAGCAACCTAAACTTTATCATATAGAAACCTTTTCCGAGGAGAGCCACCTGGCTGAGAATGGGTCAGCGGACGATGTTCATCAAGAAGAAACGTGCGTTCGATGGGAGGAGATGTTAACGTAGATAAGAAGGTAGTTGGGCATTTTTAAAATTTTTGGGGATACATGAACCTGTCCAATTCTATGTCTTACCAGCATTAAAGACATTCGACGGAATAATTGGGGACGACACACTTAAGGAGTTAGATGCGTTAGTGGATAGGAATGAAAATGTCCTAGTTTTGAAAAATTGTTTCAAGATTCCCTTAAAAGAAAAGTTAACAAATGAATCAAACTATATATTAGGCGAGGAATATGTACCAGAGGTTAGGACAAGAATAGAGAATCTTATTATCAACTACAAACCACTTTTTGGACCACTCGATAGTAGCGAACTTGCATCAACAAACATTCAGGCGGAAATCAGGACAAGTACGGAAGAGCCAATATATACAAAGAGCTATCCGTACACAGTCTGTATGAGGGAAGAGGTAGAGAGACAGATGAAAGAATTTCTTTCAGAAGGAGTGATAAGACCCTCCAAGAGACCATATAAAACAGATGGTGAAAAGCAATATCGTATGGTAGTAGATTTTAGACGTCTGAATGCTGTGACGGTTCCTGATACCTACCGAATTCCAGACATTACGTCAACTCTAGCTAGTATAGGTGAAGCAAAGTACTTCACAACGATAGACCTTACATCAGGCTTTCATCAAATAGCTATGAGGCCAAAGGACGTCCCAAAAACTGCTTTCTCAACAGCAAATGGTAAATTTGAATTGCTGCGATTGCCTTTTGGCCTAAAGAATGCGCCGGAAATATTTTAAAGAATGATTGATGACGTCCTCCGCGAGTACATAGGGAAAATCTGCTTCGTCTTTATTGACGACATAATAGTAATAGGTGAAAATGTAGAGAATCATTTGAAGAACATAGACAAAATTTTTGCGAGACTTCGCGAAGCTAATCTTAAAGTCAATCTTGATAAAACGCATTTTATGAAAACCGAGGTGGAATTTCTTGGCTATATCATTGGCTCTGAAGGAATCAAACCAGATGCCGCCAAGGTGAAATTCATTGAAAATCTTCTACCACCTACTAACTTGAAAGAGCTGAAAAGTTTTCTTGGAATGGCCTCCTATTATAGGAGATTTATTCGCGACTATGCGAAGGTTGCAAAACCTCTTACAAATCTTACAAGGGGAGAACATGCCCAGATAAAAGCCAGCCAGTCCCAAGAAAGTGCCGATTACCTTAAATGACGGGGCATTAAAACTTTCAACAAACTTAAATCTATGCTAACTACAGCAGAAGTTCTGTCCTTCCCGGACTTTGAGAAACCCTTAATTTAACGACGGATGCCTCTAATACCGCGCTAGGTGCCGTCTTGTCGCAAGGTGAAATCGGCAAGGATAAACCCATTGCGTATATTTTCCGATCTCTCAACAAAACTTAGGAAAACTACGCTACAAATGAGAAAGAGATGCTAGCCATCGTATGGGCCCTTGATAATCTCAGAAATTACTTGTATGGCGCGAAGAAGATCAAGATTTATACTGATCATCAACCCTTGACGTTTGCATTGGGAAATAGAAATTTTAATGCTAAGCTAAGGAGATGGAAGGCACGTATAGAGGAATATAACCACGAGTTGATTTATAAACCTGGTAAATCAAACCACGTGGCTGATGCGCTCTCAAGGCTAAAAACCATTTCAAATCATCTATATCATTCTTGTACTGATACAGCAAGTGAGCGAATGACTACGAGTTCGGATGAAACTCTTACTGCTTCAGAGGGCCGAGAGGATGATCACCCTTCGTCACTGTTAACGGTTCACAGTGCGGAGCAAGATGCTTCTGACTTGGTACCTCATGTGGAAGTACACATAAATGTCTTTAAGAATCAGATCATACTAGGAAGTGGGATGGACGTGGAAGCGATAGAAGAACCACATCGTGGCTATACCAGGCATTTTATTTCCTCAAAAAATTGGTCTAAAGATGTACTTGTAACCTTGCTTAAAGAGAAGCTTCGTCCAAATGTCCTTAACGGAATAAAAGCGCCGGAAGTCTACTTGGCGCTATATTGATCATTTTTCCAGATATAAAGTAAGAATTACACAAAAGTTAATTACAGACATTACTTCGAAGGAAAGGTAATCTGAAATAATCGAAACTGAGCATAGAAGGGCACAGCGTAATCCCAGAGAATATGGTGAACAAATTTTGGAACAATTCTACTTCCCTCATATGCGCGCTAGTATTAGGAAATACGTTGCCGGTTGCGATGTTTGTAATAGATGCAACTATGACAGGAAACCTCCAAGGGTACATCGCCAAGAAACACCCGACCCTAAGTATCCATGCGAAATTCTTCACATGGATATTATGGAAATCCAAGGACAGAAATTCATTACTTGTATAGACAAGTTTACAAAATTCGCTAAATTCTTTGCCATTAAAGATAGATCGTTGGTACAAGTGGGGAAAAAACCAATTAAAGTTTAGCATTACTGCACGGTGCCAGAAATTCTTGTTACTGATAATGAACGCAGTTTCCTAAGCCCTTTAATAGAAACTTACATCAAATCACTAGGTATTAAGTTATATCTCATGCCAGTTCAAAGAAGCGAAGTGAATGGGCAAATTGAGAGACTGCATTCGAAAATAATTGAAATTTATAGGTGTTTAAGAGTCGAATACCTGGATCTATGCGTGAAAGAATTAATTGAAATCTGTGTCGATAGATATAATAATACCATTCATTCAACAACAAAGAAAAGGCCCCGCGACTTGTTTTTTAATAGGAACATAGGAACAAACTATGAAGATCTATTATCAGTACAAAAAAGAGTTAATACAGATCTCAGGCATTTACTTAAAAGAAATATGGCAGCTCACAACGCAAGAATGAACAAAAAGAGAAAGTATAGGAAGGGGGATAGGATCTATGTGGCAATTAAAGGGAAAAACAAAGCGTTGTATAAAAAGGAAATAGTTGAAAAAAATAATAGAGTAACAGTGCTGACAAGGAGTGGAAGGAAAATTCACAAGGAGCACATAAAAAATTTGAATGGACGAAGTCCGAAGAAAAGCGTTGTTCTATAAATAATTATAGATCCTTTTTCGTTACTCATCTAAGCTTTGTCCTTTCCAGAACTTATAAACTTTAATTTTATCATGCTTTTCAAGTTAATTATCCTAACGGCACTTAATTTGCCTTCATTTATAAGCTCCCTACAAATATACCAATATAAAACATCGCTGGTTTCACTAAAAATGGGGAATGGATGGGTAATTGACGGAAACTTCAAGATAATACACACCATAAGCCTAGAGAGATACATGCAGATGACAGCCAACATATCGATCTTGGTTCAGGAACATATTTCACCCAGTAGAAACAAGGGTTTTATTTTGCACCACTTATCGCAGATACAACTACGCCTTTATGAACTGACGCATATTAACAAAAGATCAGCTAGATCAATTGATTGGATCGGAGCAGCGTGGAAGTGGATAGCCGGAAATCCTGATGCAGCAGATTGGAACACTATATTGAAAAGTCAAGAGAGTATTATCGAGAACAATAATGAACAATATAAAATAAACAAAGAACTTCAACAAGTCGCAAATCAAGCTGCAAGGAAGGCAAATGAGATGATAGCTAGGCTTAACAATATAACAAGCTGCAAGGACTACAGTCTAATCGAACAAAATACTATTAATGAAGTAATTATATTAAAGGACGAAATAAATGAAATTATCCGAGCGTGGCAGATTGCTAAGAATGGAATTTTTTATAAATGAAGCCGAAACCTATGGCGTTACAGATAGCTGCTTTTCAATAAATAACTCCACTGTATGCAAAGGATCATCTGTTACCCAATTTCTACCGCCAATTTGGTAACAGATTGCCTTAACCGAATCCTCAGGGGCGGATCAGCAAAGTCCAGATACATAATAACCCGGAAAGAAGTCGTTGAGATATTAGACGATGATGTTATCCATCTCACAAATTTTGAAGGTATGGTAAAAGCCAAGGAAAAGCATAAGTTCCTAAATGGGACCTATCTACTTCAACTTTCCAATGAGACAATAATAATTAAGAACCATACTTACTCGAGCAGTTCAATCACAAGGGCCCAAGCTCTGCTTCCAGTCTTAGCTAACGTAACACATAACGACCTGCTTCTGGACATCAAATATGTTCACGAGGTAAGCCTCAACAATATAAATCGACTGGACCAGTTAGGAGTAAAGATTAATGGAACAATTGGTATTAACATTATGATCATTGCCTCCACGACCTTTTGTATAGTATGGCTTTGGTATCAACAAACCAAGAGGTTGAATCTCCCAAAATTACGCGTTCAACTACCAATCATTGACTTCCAGTTCTGTGGGACGCAGACACCTGAGGAGGGAGGAGTTAACAACGTTGGCAATACCATTGCCGAAAATATTTGATGACTCAGGCTCTTTGAATATTTTTACTTCAACACGTGCTTCCGATCCAATTATAAAAATTGGGTTCTTTCTTAAACGGTGGGAAAATAATCATGCATGGTCAGCGTCTGCAGGTTGGCGCGTGTTGGTGCAACGTGATCAATTCTTTTCACGAAACAACAAAGTTAGTTTGCAACGAGCAGTCTTGGCTACACGGTTGAAACGTAATCACGGTATTTGTTTGAGAAATTAAATTAAATTGTAAATTGTCCTTATATAAAAAACTACTATTATTTGTGTAAGAAAATAAATAAAATTGTAAATCGTCCTTATATGAAAAAATACTATTATTTGTGTAAGAAAATAAATAAAATAATAAATTATTCCTATATAAATAAATTGAAATATTCTATAAATTACAAATTGAGAATTACTTTTTAAACGACGTAGTTGTTATCGGCAAATTTAATTTTTTTTTTTTTAGTGAAGCAATTCAAAATCCCTTAACTTATATAAAAAGAAAAATATATACATATAATTATTATTATTCAATATATTGTAACGTTTTAACCTTCTTAAAACGTTTGAGTTCGTTTAAATTGCGTTAAAAAAAACTCCACCTTTGTTGTTGTTATACAGTTTTTGTTTATTCCACTATAACTTTTATACTGTTTGTCTTAATACAACACTTAACATTCGTTTATACAACACTTTTATTTGCGCTTAAACTGACCTTACTTTATGACAGCCAAATGATAACCAACTGACGTGTAGGTAAAGCAGCCCCATTATATACCTAATTGCCTACAGTTTAGAAGGTTCTGGAAATATCGACCATTGTTGGGACACCTCATAAGTGAAAACCCTTTAAGTTTAGATTATCTTTTTCTCATTTATAATATAATACAATATACATATGTATATAAATTCTTCTCAAGCTTTTAATATATAAGCATTCTTTCCTATTCTCTTTTTACTTTATGATACATAAATTATGATCTTATTTTTATGTATCTGTAATTTTACTGCTCTTATATTCGAAATCTTTTGTAAACTATATTTGTTCTCTTAAATATAACGGTAGTTAATCATAAATTCTTTATACTTTTGAACTTTGTAACATAAAATTGAAAAATTCAATTTTTGTCTTATTCTGAACACAAAACAAGTTACAACTCTCACCAATTCATTTAAAATTGAATGTCAGATAAACTAATCTGATTTAACAATTTATAATTGTAAGTAGTTCTACAAGAAATATTTATTGTTGTATAAATTATGTTTTTAACTATAGTCAGATATGTGGTGGAAAACAATTTTGATCACAAATCGATTTCAAATCGAAAAATGTGATGTGTTCAGAAATTTCAAATTGTTTTTCAATTTCAAATTCCTATTTGTTCCTACTGAAATAATTGGTTTTACTATGTAATGAAAAACGTCAAAATCAAATTTAAATTGTTTTAAAAACGTTATATAAATTAACTTTTTCAGACTAAAAAAAAAAAAACTAAAATATACGAGTATGTTTCAAATAGAAAGTAAATCTTTTTATATATGAGTGTAACAGGAAAACATAAGAATTCCCGACAGGACGAAGCACTTATTGATTTTATATAAAACCATTTTGATATAGCCAAGGGAAATCTGAAGACGTATAGTACTGATGTTGAAAATCTATGGAAGGATTTAGTAAAAAAAAGTTCAGTAGCATGATTCCTTGACATGGTGGAATGACTTGATGTGGTGGAAAAAGGTGTGTCCTCAAAAATGATGTTTTTAATATACATACATACAGTCAAGTGAAAAATAATAGGAACACATTGAAGTTTTGCTTAAAGGTTTAAGATAAAAATAAGCTACAAATGAGAAACGGCACAAAATTTGTTTGCTTAAATAACGGTCTATATGTCATCGAAATCTCAGCAGACAATTTATAAGATCTTTTTGATAATTGTTTGATTATTAAAACAGATTTGGGTTTTTAAGTATTTTGTTTATAAGTTTTCATATACAAGCTTTAAAGGTGCGGATTTCTTGAAAAGATGCAATAAAAACAATTCTTTAAAAAAAAGGAAATATGTACGACAGGTGGGGGCTCATATAACCAAGTTTACTTGTCGAAAAAATATGCCAAAATAATCCAACCACGTGGAGAGAGTTGACACCAAAGCATTATATGTAAATCCCAGCACATGCATTAGCGGATTCATGCTGTTAGTTCTAAATGGCGTGGTATTAGAACTCTCCTTGGAAGCTATATATCTCGGTGTTATCCTTGATCGTCGACTGAATTGGAAAAGGTACATCGAGGAGCGTATAAAAATGCGTTTGATGGCACTTTATTCCTGTAAGAACACCATTGAGAAGAATTGGGGTTTGAAACCTCATACTGTTCACTGGCTGTACAGTACGGTGGTACGTCGCATTCTTACTTATGGTGGTCTCGCTTGGTAGCACGCGGTTAGCAGTAGATTGGGCTTATAGAAGCTAAACAGTGTGCAGCCTTCCACTTCGCTTCTCATCACGGTGGCGACAGGCAGCTTGACGTCCGTCCTTCGGACATTAAAATTCACCTTTAAGTGACAAGGAGTGCCATACGGCTCAGGGAAACGGGCTTTTGGAGGGATGGTGTTTATGGACATGCCCGTGTTCTGAATTTAGGTCTTAGAACGATTGCAGGGAGTGACTATGACCTGTCGACCACGTGTTTTAAGACTGTGGAGGTGGTGATACCGAGCAGGGATGATTGGAAGAGGTGCGATACTCCTCTTGGCGGTATGGCCTTTTATACTGACAAATCTAAGGGGGAGTATGGCACCGGCTCTGGCGTCTACTGAGAACAACTTTACCTAAGGTCTTCCTATAAGCTGAGCGGTGAGTGCAATATAATCCAGGCGGGAGTCTTTGCGGTTAGAAAGGAAGCGGGTATGATCGAGAATAGGATTGTGTGCATTGAGGACCAGGTGACTGTTTTCGTGGACAGCCAGGCTCTCAACGCACACAATTCGCGCTTGGTCAGATCCAACGTCGTTCGGGGCTGCAGATTAGGCTGCGGAACCAGGTCATTGTATCGCTGGCAATGAAAGGGCTGATGAATTGGCTCGTCATCACTCAGCGTCAACAGTCCTCCGGACTGAAGACTATTCTGCCAACGTTGAGTCATTACATCAGTGTGCTGGAGAGGTTCTTCGCTGAAGGCTGGTCCAACCTGGTTCAACGAACCGTGTTGCAGGATCTCTAGATCTATATGGCCGGATATTTTCAGTCGTAGGACGTCTGCTCTTCTCTCTATGAGTAAAGTAGGGCTAAGGCTGGCTACGGGCTATGTGGTATCAGTGGGGTGACTCTTAGATGGGAAAATATTGACACTGTTTACCAGGGAGACCAGAAATATGTAAGTTCATGTTTTTCTCATGCAAGTCGAATGTAAGATATTTATGTTTTAGGAATTTTTATGAATTTTTGCATTGATTTGAAAGGGCATATTTTTGCATATTTTGCTCATAACAACATTTTTTGCATATTTCAGTTTTAAGACCATGGTTCGACAATTTTTTCGTATTTAAAAATCATTTTAAGCCTTTATAGGGCATATTTGAATTTTTCGTGCTCTAAAATATTTTTACAACGAAAAAAACTTTCATTTTAAATTCTGACCAAATCATGGCTTTTTTAATTATCTGTCAATTAAAATTTATTGCATCATCTAGATCTCAATTAAGTTTATTACCACTTAAACAATTTCTGAAAAATATACAAACTATATAGTGCGATCAGAGCGCTTTTAACGTTCAAAATATGTTTGTCAAAAATATGTTCCTAAAATGCTTAGATAACATACTCAAATGGAAATGTTTTACCCTAAACTAACACATGTTACTGGCATTGCTCATAAACTGCATCGGTTATGCGAACATATTGGAGATCAGTACGAAAATGTAAACAAAGTTGATTCAAATGTAGTGTCCTTGAAAGCTCCAAATAGAGTTGAAATTGTTAAAGAAACGTATTCAGACCTTCCATTGCCAACCGAACCAATTATAACTCGGGAAGCTTGGCTTGCGGCCATCAATTACTACGCTTACAATTATAAAAAGATCTTAGAAGTTAGAAGCGGAGTCTCAATGCATTCAAAAGGCAATAGATGAACATGGAAATACAAAAAGTGACTTTTATTGCTGCAAACTTCGGTATCATTGAATAGTTACTTAAAAATCTGCGAACCAATGGTCTAATATTAGTTGAGCAGTATGACATATTAATTGAGACAACAAAACAAAACGTAATATTGAATCTTACCTAAAACAGATTGCAGCAAAAATCGAAGGACTTGATCAATCAAATTTTAAAATATTATCTTATATTTAGAATTTTTATTCTTTAAATATGATTCCATTACATCAGTAGACATTGACATGTCCAATGCTTAAAAATTAACTAACGCTTTACATTTGAAAATTTAAATTTAAAATAAAGTTAATGCCAATAAAAAATACTGCTATATTTTATCAAAAATTTTAAGTTATGTGTTCAGATCTCTTTAGAAATTGAACTACAATTTTTGTTCTTTATTCCCTTGTTTTTTTTTTTTGTACTGTTGGTATTTTAAATCTTACTTTGAATATATCTAAAGATATTAATTTATTGAATAAACCTTTTTTTCTATTAAGAAAGAAGAAATTTTAGTTTTTTTCTTTAGAGCATATTTTAACATTTTTAGATCATATTTTCGGAGTTGCATATTTTATGCGCATAAAACGTTTTAAAGTGCATATTTTAGGACTCCCTGTTAATTACTCTAGGCTGTGCGTGGACGAAGAAGAGTTAGAGACGATCGAACACCTGTTATGTCATTGTCCCAGGTTGTCTGGCAGGCGGCATCGACCCTTGAGTGAATTTACGATTCAACTCTAACCTCCCTTTCGTGTACCGATTCTACCGTTATCCTTCGGCTTACCAAGGGCCTCAGCTGAATGTGGCATGGGGATTGATTGAATCTCTGGGAGTGTGGAATTGAATCTTAGAAGAAAACTGTAGATAGTTTTAGAGTAAACATAAAATGGCAATGAAGAATAAAGTAAAGAATTCCAAACAACATGTAGATTCCTTAAAAATAGATAGTATAACCAAGGAACTTAGGTCTAACCACGTTCTAGTAGGTATAGTGAATTTGAAGTATTTCGTAGCTATTTTTTCTCAAATTTTCATTTATTTGGTGCTCCTCAAATAAAATTACACTTGTGGCTGTTAAAAACGCCATGGTCGGTTTATTTGTTACTTTTTAATTATACATGTTTACAAAAAATTTTATAATGCATATAAAATTATAAATATGTATATATTTCTACAAAAAAAGGATGGTTAAAATCTAATGTTTAATGTCCTTAAGTTAAAAACTAATGTTTAACCTTCCTTAAGATTAAAAACTAATGTTGAACCTTCCTTGGTGTTTTCCAACAGCCAGACTTCACATAGATGCAAACATTGTACTTGTTGCATTAAAGTTAAATAGGTTGACTTCTAATTTTTGTTCTAAATGCTTAGGATCAGAACACCCCATTTTAATGATAATATCAGCTTATGTATATAGTAGGCGTAGGTCGCCAAATAACATTTTTTTGAAAATGCTATAAAAAAAACTACTGTATATTTTCTCAAATTTCTTTTTTAATTTGAAAGTACAATCCTTCCGGTTAATAATGGCAAATAATTTCATTCAAATGGCTGCCTCGGCTGGCCATGCAGTAGCCTACACGATCGGTACAATTTTTAAGCACATTATCGATTGTGTGCAGCTGTATTTCACCAATGGCTTCACGAATATTGTCCTTTAAAGCGTCAGTTGTCTCTGGCTTGTTGGCGTAACACTTATCTTTGACGGCGCCCCACAAATAATAGTCCAACGGTGTCAAATCGCAGCTCCGAGGTGGTTAAACGACCTCAGCTCTGCGGCTGATAATGCGATCTTCAAAAACAGGCCGCAAAATATCGAGAGTAGCTTCGGCTGTGTGGTACGTAGCGCCGTCCTGTTGAAACCAAATGTTGCTAATACCCTCCTCTTCAATTTTTGTGAAATTCGTTCAACATGGCCCGATAACGATCGCCATTGACTGTAACGGCCACTCCTTGCTCATTTTCGAAGAAAAATGGCCCAATTAGGCCTCTGGACCAAAATCCGCACCAAACAGTTACTCGTCTTGGGTGTATCGGCTTTTCAATGTATGCGTGCGGGTTTTCTGTGCCCCAAGTGCGACAATTTTGCTTGTTTACATACCCACCAAGATCAAAATGAGCTTCATCTGAAAAGATGATTTTTTTTGGCAAAATCGGCATCTTCTGTAAGTCGATCGCAGGCCCACATAGCGAAGCGTATACACAACCATATTCGTTCAGCGGAAGGATAAAACTAATTATCTGTCAAATCAGACATGAGCTAAGTGCGACCATTCACGAAATAAGCAATAGTTGAAAAAAAACGTTAGATGGTGGACCCTATACATAAATTGTTTAACTAAACTTACAAAGAAAACATTCAAATAGGTTTTTTTCAAATTTTGCCTCCAACACTATTACATTTATAGTATACATATATATAATTATTATTTTGTAAATATCCCTTAATTATTAAGAAGAAAAAATTTTATAACTCTAACAATTTATGTATATCAATATTATTTTTTAAGATGAAAAGAATGTATGTATATTTTAATTGGAAATAAAGAAATGAATTGAAAGTAAATTTAAAGTTTGTACAAATATTTATTCAACCTTGTGTATGTTTAGTTCCATAGCAGTCTTCTTCTAAATATATTTCAACGACTTTTTATACGTAACAACAACTATTGACAATAGTGTAACATATGTACCGTAGCTACAAACTATGATTTTTTTATCCCCTCCGCAAGGTGAAAAGATGGATCTGCATAGAAAAAAGAAAAGTAAACGTTAACATCGCTTTGGTCTTTCAGAACTTCACCAAAGGCATGGAAGGCGTTAATCAAGTTGATCAATAACTTGTATGTATATCAGCTATACGCTGCAAAAAATTGTGGTAAGTTATATATACATACATATATGCTGGATTTGTCTGTGACTAATGCTTGGTAAATTCAACCCTTGAATGCAGAAGGTAATATTAACCAGCTCCAGTTTCATCGGAGTATATGCATATATTATTTAAGATCTTTAGACGTGAAAAAACGATTGAAAGACGGCGCAAGCATTCATCAGCGGTATTAACATAGAACTTATATAATGTTGAACATTTCCCCCCAAATCTTAGAACTACAATGCCGTAATCCATGGTAAAGGTGTTTTTCATCGTAAGAAATGCATCAACAAAGGATGTTTTGAAAATTTTCACATAGATATAAGCCCATTTTTTTCCACAATGAAGCTTTTTTTAATTTTCTGTAATATGTTTATATATGTTCTAATAGTTATTGAAATAAAGTTATTTTAATCAATTTCCTCCTAGCTTATATTTGGGTCCCAATGGGTTAAATAAAAATTGAAAATGTTGTTTATATAATATTTTTATATGTATGTACACACATAAGCATGTATATAAAGTATGTAAAGTTGATATATTGTATATTCGTAAGATTTTGTGTAATTTTTCTTCATATGTGTAATTCTGTTGCCAGTTGTGTGCAACCTATAAAGCTGTTGGTGACATCACTGGTATAAATGTCACAAAAATAACCACAACGCAACAACTACAGCAATGACAGAGCAGGAATGGAAATAAGGATTTTACAAATTGTACTAAGTTTCATAGCAAAGTGTACATTTTTCGGTCTAGTTGTACTAAATTCTTTTTTGCTTAAATTTCAATTTACACATACATACATATAATATGTACATATGTAAGTGTGTAAAAAACTAAACAAAAAGGTCCCGGAGGCGTATTTGTGCTAAGTACTCCATGTAAATAAATTTAACAATTAATGTTTAATTTCAAAAGGTAGACAAAAGGCTATTAGTTGATGAGATCTAAATCTAAAGGGATCGTTTATGATACACTTCAAGCTTGCTTACTCTATTCTTACTTGTAGTAGCACGAAATAGATTAAGTAATCCTTCTTTTGGATTAGATAAGAGACAGTCGATACAGTCTCTTTCTCTCTTTGCGTTTCGCTATTTTACTTTTGACTTCCAAGTAGTTATAAAAAATACAATTATACCAACTTCCGCATCCCTGTTTTCTCTTGACAAATACTTGACGCTGTCAATACGCTATTGATATGCACACACACACACACACACACATCAGAGAACGGTTCAAGAGCATCATTTTATTGCTTTAAATCAGGGGTCCTCATAAAGAGCGACACACATAAAATGAGAGGATACACTGAAGTTAAAATGCCGCAAAGAACTAGGTATTTATATAAAGTATCGGATGGGCCATCTATCGGTTTGAATTTAAACCATTGGTTATTTCGAATCTGGCAATACTTATGTCATTCTATTCTGCCACAAAATTCAGTATATTATCTCCACTGAATGAAATGAATCGATTTATGCTTGAGCAACGTTGGAATTTATCGGAAATTTATTTCCAAAACAAAGACAATTGGTCGGAAATTGCACGAATATGTTGTACAAAATTTGATCGCAGAGAAGGACCAACAGTGCCCGATATACGAAAGTTTATTGCTAAAGTTCGTGAAACTGGTTTTATTGTTGATGTACCAAGACGTAAGCGTGCTTGTACAGTGCGTACACCCGAAAAGCTGTGTCTGAGTGTGTGCCTGAGAATCCGTCAACATCAACTCAAGATTTGAACATTTCACGCACCAGTTTACGTCGAATTTTGCAAAAGGATCTCGGTATGATGCCTTACAACGTTCAATTGTCTCAAGAGTTGAGCCCGCATGACCGTCCGCTTCGTTTTTACTTCGCCAGATGGGCAAACGAGACACTGCACTAAGATGTTGATTTTGCCGAAAAATATCATCTTTTCGAATGAAGCCCATTTTTATCTTGGTGGGTACGTTAATAAGCAAAATAGCCGTGTTTGGGGCTCAGAAAAGTCAAACGTATTCTTACAGAAGCCAATGCACCAATTACGAGTGACTGTTTGGTGCGGCTTGTGAAGCGGAGGCGTTATTATCTCATATTTCTTTGAAAATGAAGACGGCGCAACCATTACGGTCAATGGAGACACCAATCGCACCACGATAACCAATTTTTTGTGCCCGCTATTCATGGTATTGATGTGAACGATGTTTGGCTTTAACAGTATGGTGCAACTTGCCACACATCTCATGCCACAATCGATTTATTACCTCAAACGTTTGATGGCCGTTTAATTAGCCTAATTGTTGGCCGCTAAAAAGCTGCGATTCGACACCGTTGGACTATTTTCTGTGGGGCGCCGTTAAAGACAAGTGTTAGGCCGACAAACCAGAGACAATTGAGCATTTGAAGTCTAACATTCGTAATGCCATTGCCGAGATACGACCCCACACACTCGAAAATTGGTCCGATCGAATAGGGTACTGCAGGCCAGCAGTAGCAGCCATATGGATGAAATAATATTTAATTTCTAACCGTAACAATTGTACTTCACAGCACAAAAATAAATTCCACAAAATTTCGAACCGTTTTTGTTTTATTGCATTTTCAAATTTAAGCTTTTAGATGGCCCACCCGATATAAACTTGCATACATTTACGTAGCTTATTATCAACACTTCGCAGTGTAGCAAACAAAATTTTAGCTCTCTTCGAAACCTCTTTTAAATCTCTTGAAATTAAAAAAAAAAAAACACAAAAACATGCTCTACATGCAGCATTGTCGGCTCAGTGCTTTTAGTGATTTTTAAAATTTTCAACTCGAAAACTTTTCGAGTTAGTGCTTAGTGCTTTGTTTATTTTTTTGGTGGCACCAACTCATTATTTTAAATGGCAATTAAAACTTTTACACAAAAATTACAACACAATATTTTTGAATATTTAAATTTAAATATGACACTATACATATTCTTTCTTGCATAATAATGCAACTTTTGTAATAACATTAGTTGCATCTTTGTAATAGTAGCTTGACGACAAATTTTAGCGCGTCATTTGAAAATAAAATCTACATTATTGACGCATAAGTTATATAGTCTGTGCACAGCAAAAATTTGCTAATTCTACTACACCACTAATTTCTCTTATTGGTCACCCTTGCTCTACACCAGTGACGCTCATCCATATTGTTCAGATTACGGAGCTTTTCGGCTGTTTATTTATTTTTTTTCGGGAATATTACCACCAGGGTTGCTAAGGGAAAAAAAATCCCACCAAAAATTTTCCTGAAATGTGCCAAAATAAACTGTATCGCTAACCTTTATTACATACTCTTTCAATATAAATAGCATACATTACTTATGGATATTGCTTTTATAATTCCCAAAAAATTGTTTCTGTTTTATTTTTCTATAAAAAACTTAAGAAATTTTACTAAATTACCAATGCTAAAAAAACTTGTATAAAAAAAATTTATACACTTTGTTTATATTATTCCAAATGGCAACCATAATTACAACAAAAAATATATGTGTGACCCACAAAAATTTTTCATTGGCTTGTTAGTCGTCAAAGAAGAAAGGGTGTAGCGCCTGTTTTTGTAGTTTTTTTTTAATTTTAAGAGATTTTGGTGAGAGCTAAAATTTAGATTTCTACACCGAGAAGTGTTAATAATAAGCTACATAAATTTATGCATGTTTGTACTTTGTATGAATACCTATTTTTTTACAGCGTTTTAACTTCAGTGTATTTATCACTTTAAGTGTTTCTCTCTTTTTGCGCAACCCTGCTCTACACCGCTACTTCCAGCACTGCCAGATGAAATTTTTAGAAAATCGTCATTTTTCTGATAAATTTTTAAAATATCGTCATTTCAGTTTCGAAAAATTGTAAAAAAAATCGTCAAAGAAATAGTACCAAACAAACCAGCAGGTTTCTAGTGTTTTCAATTTTTGTTTTTAGTGCCTATATAGTACATATAAAAAAGTAAACAATTATAATGTGTGCGTAAAATTACTTACATATGAATACCTCATTTGCCAAATCCATTAAGTCCACTTTTGGAGTTTTAGTAGATAGTGATATCTAAACACTAATGACGCTAAATTATATTATATTCAAAACAAATTTCTCTGATAGTAACTTTTAATACTACGACGGCTATTCTTTGATTATTTTAATAATTGTTTTTTTCAATAATTTTTGTTTTTAGTTACAATTCTTTTTCATAAATTTTTTTATACATCGCACACCAAATTGATCAATTCACAAAAAAAATCTCTAACGACCACAACATTTTCGTTTGCATATCTCTTTTTTTTACTTTTGTCGCTAGACACATAGTTTCAACGTAACAAACCAATCTTTTGGCCACACTGATTGATTAGTGGTGTCGTATCATAACTTCTTAACTGATCAATTTAATTTTACAATGTTTCAAAACCAGTTTTTGCCTCTTCTGAACATTTGAAAACTTAGAGTTGTGGCTCTTTATGATTTGGTGTGCGATATATATAACTGTAAGCTTTTTTGTTTAGTTGAAAATTTTATTATTATTATTATTTTAGAGGCAAAAAACGTCAATCGTCATTTTGCCAAAATTTTGTTAAAAAATCGTCAAAATGACGATAAATCGTCAAATTTGGTAGCTATGGCTACTCCGCTGGAAGTAAATAAGCTACTCATCAGTCTTGCCAGAAGCTTTGGAAAGAATATCATCATTTGGCGTAAGAAAAATCGTATTTTGAAAACAAAAATCATCATTTTCTTTTTATTTTAACATTTTGCTACAAAAACATAAAAAAAATAATTTTATAAAAACAAAAAAAAAAAAAACAGATGTCTTATTATGTAAATAGACTAACAAACGTACAACGCTTGCAAATCTTTAAATTTTATAATAAAAATCCGTGCTGTGTGAGGAAGGTGTTTTGTTTCGTATCCTTAAAGTAAGGTGAACATAATACCTGCGACGATTACTTGCTTTTTTTAAAATGAAAGAATTTGACTTGACGAGTTAATACCTATTAACAGGGAACAGCTAATTAGTATGAACAGAGGAAACCAAAAATGTATGTATTTTTCAGACAATAGTGTTATAATAGTCATTTTTGTAATCTTAAGATATACAATACTACTCTAACAACTATTAATTCATACAGCTCGCTTATTTAACATATTTAATTTTTGTATACATACATATATTCACTTGTACTTTATATAACATTACCTAAATACAAATTAACATTTTCTATTGTACAATAATTAAGGATAAATTCAATCCCTTCTGAAAAACCCTTAAAATAATCTATATACTAATTTTTAGTGCGTGTAAATAAGACCAAAGTAAGACCAATTAATGGATTTTAAGACAATGTTGAGTCTCCTTTATTTTTATAACAGCATTTTAACTCTTATTTATGGTATTTATAAGATGCTGTTACTTTTCTAGGGTTATTGGAATCCAAATTTCTTTTTTTTTAATTTAATCCCCTTAAAGTTGTTTGGGATGCACTACGCAGCCGTCTCCTCATTAATACCCAAAACTTTTCAGTAGAATTAAGATCTGGACTAGAAAAACGCCACTTTTTGTGATTTTGGCTGTATGGCGTGAAACTCTGCCCAGCTGAAAAACTAATTCATCAAAAGAAGTTATCATGGGTATCGATGTGAGCATTTATTACTCTAAAATTTAACAGTATTATTTTTTATATTTTTTCTTTTTGACTCAGTCCTTAAAAAAGGATTTAACAGGGGGCTCATCCGGGATATAAGCGAAATAATCTTGTATTCCCAGTCAAAAAAAAAAAAATCTACCATCCTAAAGAAGAATAAAGTAAATATTTATAAAATAAAACTAGTGTATCTTGGCAGAAAAATGTTAACACTGGATCCACGTACAAAACGACTACAATTATTTAATTCTCGACGCCTTCTAAAACAGAAAATCAGCATGGCCGAAGCCGCAGCACTATAAGCTCACATTCAGGTGCTACATATCTTTAATAAAACAAACAATTTTGCGTTAACCACTGTACAAACAATGCCAAGAATAAAACCACAACTTACGATGCCAATCAAATAAAAACGGATATATTTAAATGCGGTGAACCCAAATGGAAAATATTAAAAAATTTATGAATAGCCCCGAGTAATATAACTGCATATGCATAATCAGTGCAAAAATTATTGGCGCTTTATCAAAAGTTCTGTCTGTAAATGGGACAGAACTCAATTTTTATGCAATAATCAATCGTTTTGCAATAATAAATCGTTTTGCAGTAATAAATCGTTTGGACTATACGTATGCTAGCAAACGTCCCTTGTATTTACTAAAACATAGTTTGACGAGAAACAAATAATGGAGTAAATTTCTAAATGAATTCCCTCACTCTCATACAGCAAAATATTGAAACTTCCGACGAAAATATTAGAACTGGACGGTTACCCGATTCAAACGATAACGCGATCAGCACTTTTATCGTGGGCTTACGAAGTAACTACACAAGAGGGATCCTTTATGCAAACCAGCCCAGAAGTCTAGGATAGGCTTATGCCATCGCTTGTACCATGTACCACGACAACGAAGTCTGGCATTTCGAAAAAATATATTACAAAAAGATGACAAGAACATCGTAATGAACAACATCACCAGAAGTTATTAGATAATAAAATTATACAGACAAGTAGGAGTCCGTACAATTTCCCCATCTGGATAGTAGCGAAAAATGGTACTGATGATCAAGGCTGACCCAAAAGACGAATGGTAGTAGATTTTCAGAAGCTAAATGCTTGGACAATTACTGACCGCTACCCAATTTCTTATATTGGGACGACAATCCAGAACTTAGGCACAGCAAAGGTTTTCACCACACTAGACTTAGAATCAGGATTTCAGCAAATCCTTATAAAGGAATTAGACACGAAAAAAATCAGCATTCAATGTGAATGGCGCAAAGTATAAATTTTTAAGGGCTAAGAAACACCTCTTCCATTTTCCAACGATTCGTAGATGATATTCTCCGTCCTTTTATAAGAAAATTTGCATATGTTTATATAGATGATGTGCTGATATAGTCCTCCTCAGCTGAAAAGCATATGAAACACGTCCGCACTATAGTTATCGCACTACACAACGCCAATGTAAAAATATCCGATGAAACATCACACTTCTTTCAAGATTCTAGGACACATTATAAAACATAATAAAATAAGACTCTAATAAAGTGGAAACAATAAAGAATTATCCCGTTCCCACAACCTTAAGAGAACTTAGGCTTAGCAAGTTACTACAGAAAAATTATTAAAAACTTTGCAGTTATTTTAAAACCACTCACACACAACACATCTCAGGAGAGATAATGGTGGAATCTGTAAGAACGTAAAAATAAATCTCGACAGAACAGCACTAGATGCATTGAATGAAATAAAAGATGTTCTCCAAGCACAAGTCTAATTATTCCACATCAAATTTTCCAAACCAATGGTGTTAACTACAGACGCAAATAAATTTGCTATTGGCGCAGTTCTTTCCAAAATAAGAAATCTATAGCATTCATTTCGCGAACTTTAAATAAAACAGGGCAAAATTATATTACAAATGAGAAGGAATTATTGGCTATTGCTTGGGCTCTGCGAAAACTAAGCAACTACTTTTACGACATTGTTGATCTAGCAATGTACGCTGATCATCAGTCATTAATCCATTTTATTTCAGACAAGAATCCAAATTCCGCACTTAAAAGATGGAAACACTTCATAGGAGAATATGGAAATCAATTAGCTTACAAGCCTTAGCATCAAAATGTTGTTGCAGATGCTTCATCACGTTATCAAAATATTAACACTTCCAGTTGTTCACAACACTCAGAACAAAGTTCACCCATAGAAGGCATTAGAAGAGTCCAAGCAACCTGTGTATCAAATCAGATAATACCGATATTTGATGAAAATAAAATAACTGAAATAAATACATGTACAATTTGTACAGTTAGAGTTAGGCGTACTGTATAACATATTATGGAACAACTTTATTAGATAGACTTAAATAAATGGTAAGCTCAAAAGTACAGAATGCATTGGAACTAAATGAAGAGACACTATTTCATCTACAAGACGACATTATCGCTACATTTCCACATAATTTGTTCGTTATAACACAAACGCGTTTAGAAGACGTAACTGATTTAGACAAAAGGAAATAATAATGCAAAGCACAT
Organism: Wohlfahrtia magnifica; assembly: GCA_023159175.1. Classification (NCBI taxonomy): domain Eukaryota; kingdom Metazoa; phylum Arthropoda; class Insecta; order Diptera; family Sarcophagidae; genus Wohlfahrtia; species Wohlfahrtia magnifica. Next base: position 378,895 of record JAKWBJ010000080.1, read on the forward strand.
AGAAATTAGAAAAACAATGCTTAGAAGTTAGCACTTACATACTACTGGACAAATGTGTAAAAAATAATGTATATATTGTAATATTTGCGTAAAAAACAAATACGAAGGAAGACTAAATAAACAACGGATAGGAAAAACTCCAATACCAAAAAAGTAAGATTATACATACAAATGGACATATTTTACATGAATAACCAAACATACATAAGTACAATAGATAAATACTCCAAATACTGATATATACGTAAACTACATAGCTAAACGAATTGTTATGAGTATATTGAAGACATTCACTCACAGATATACCCAAACGCTAAACATTTAATGACTGATAACGAAAATGTATTTGTTTGCATAGTAGCAAAAAATGTATATGAACGCTTATTAATATAACGTACAGTAACACCCATTCATCATTCGACAACCAACAGTCAAGTCGAACGTGTCCACAGCACTCTAATAGAAATCTGGATAGCTTTAGCACAACAGAATAATACTTTACCAGGAAACGAATTATTCAATGCGGTAAAACAATATAATAAAACAATTCACTCTACAGCAGGATACAGACCTGATGACGTTTATTCAACAGAGAACGATATCCTGACATTAAGAAAAAACTTGAATATAAACAAGAGAAACTGTTGGATTACCAGAATTAAAATCGTTACTCAATAATTAACAAAGAAGGAGACATAATTTTAGCCAAGACGCATCGCCGAAATAAAAATAAAATTAAGTATTAAATTAAGTACGAACGAACAATAATTTAATGTTACTTTTCGCATCAACCTTCGGAACAAAATATATACTAGTAGAAACAGACTCGGCATACCTATATGATGATACTAAGACCATACAAAAACGTAATGCAAACTGTGTATAATACAGAACAAAGCGAGGAAGAACAAATATTAATAACCACAATTGAGTCACTGAATACACAACTGATACCGAATAGATACCGTGGAAAAAGAGCACTAAGCTTCCTAGGTTCAATGTTAAAGTTCATCACCGGTACACCAGATCACGACGACTTAATCGAAATAAAGACAGGACATAATTAATAGAAAATAGTAATAAGCACACAATAATAAATTCACGATGTAAAAACAATTTAGAACCATTAGATCCTTAAGCTATAGAAGATAATATAATAATCAAAGAAGTATGTATATCGTGAACTTGAAACTTTAACCAATACAATAAATTTTGTAAAGATAGATATAAATATGGAAAGATTGAAAACAGAAATGAATGGTGTATAAAGTAAGAACACTTTTAATAAAAAGAGGGGAGTTAATTAACAGGGAACAGCTAATTAGTAGGAAAAAAAGGAAACTCAAAATTTATTTTTCAGACAATAATGTTATAAAATACGTAAAAAAACAATTTCTGCTCAGGGAAGGAACATCTTATAAATAGCTATTAGGTAAACAAACATATTTTCAGAACAAAGAACTTCTTATCATCATTGAGTTAACAAACATGTTTGTAATTTTCAACATGTTAAGACAAAGAGCCTCTTATCATGTATGTAAATTAATAGTTAATATTTTGTATTTTAGTCTTAAGAATGTATTTAAATAAAACGGACAATTTCCATACAGCAAAAATTATATTTTTTTTTCTTTTTGACTCAATTCTTAATAAAGGATTTTTTCAAACTTTGGACCAAAATTCTTTATAACTCAGAATATCTACACCTATAAAATTATAAAACAGTTGACAAGATAATGTTCTTTAAACTCGCCATCTTAATGTTGAATATTTTTCTCATGAATTAAGTTGGGAAAATTTCGTCAAAGAAGGTAATTTTTTATCTATAATTTTTAAAAGAATAAAACATGAAAGCTCATTTTAAACGAAATCGTTAAAATCATATAAAAACTGAAATTTGTTCATATTCAATCTCATTAATTTAATATTTTCATTGAAGTTAATTAAATAGTACATACAACTTACAACACTATGTCTGCAATAAGTGTTATTTTTCGTACTAAATACCAGAGTGTATGCAGTGAAAACACACCAACAAAAAAAAAAAAACAACCGCACAAAAAATTTTACAACTCAGTAGGGATACACGAGATAGTAAATATTAACATAATATAGCCATCACTTTTTTTCGATCTGTTCTAAAATTTTTTATTTTGCTTTATTATGGTATTCTGACAAAGTTTTTGGTTAAAATTAATGTTAAACTTTATTCCACATTTTTAGTTGAAAAAAGTACATCTATTTCATTAAATAAAACAGAAAATTTGTTATATCTTTAAAAAATCACAACCAATTCAATTTTATTACATAAAATTTTATTTTTATTTACTTCTTTTTTTGCATACACATACGAAAGAGCATATATATTTTGTGCTTTTGGCACTGCTGTATTTTCTCATGGAAAATAGTGTTGCTTTTTCTTTTACTCTAGCTGAGTTGTAAATTGTTGTAAACAAAGAAAAACACCAGATTTTCACTTTTTGAGCTGTCATTGGTGTCGCCACTGTGTACACTGTGCTAAGTACTTTTACATTTACTTTAAAAAATACGTTTTTCAACAATTATATCTCCTTAATGCTATTTAACTTACTTCATAATGCCCAAAAACAATGATATATTTTTATGTAAACTAGACACAGAATACGTAGCAAACAAAAACAATAAATTACAAGTTGACACAAAATGTTATTTACTGTTTTGAAATTATATATTCTTCCAACTAAAAAGTCATCATTGATATTTAAAATCATCGCATCAATTGGTAAAAAAATCATCAAAAATATGTTAGATTTTTTGGTGACCGCTGTCTCAATATTATACAATTTTTAGACAAATACATGCTTCATTTTAAAATTTTGGTTATTTTTCGCTTTTTCATTCGTTCACATTAGTGCAGTGAAGTTTGTGTTTGTTTTGAGTTTATTAAAGTGTTTTTTTTTATAAAAAAAGTAATAAAAGTGAGTGGTGCAATTAAATAAAAATAGAGATCCAGAAAACAAAAATTCACCAATTAAACGATTTCAGTCGGCAAAATTTTAAGTCCTTGAGAAACTTTTCTCTATTTACTTAAAAAGTAACACAGTTTTAATTTAAACACTTGCTAAAATTGCCAATATTGGAAAACCAATACGCAAAAAAAAATAGCTAATTAACTATCCAGTGACGCGTCAAAAACTCAAATAAAATGAGAAGGTATAATACTGTGAAAACAATACTATATGTAATGAAATTTCAAAAAGTATGGATAGAAATTTGACAATCGTATGGCTCTCATCATTTTGAGAAAATTTTCTAAGCAACAAGATTTTTCAATTGATCAGGGTTGTATTTTTAAAGAAGCACAGAGAGAATGTCAGGAATGGGAAATTTAAATTAATTTCACATAATTTTACTGTCTCTTTCTTTTGACATATAATTGTAAGATAATAAAAATAAACTTGTAATTTCAAGTACTTTTAGTTAACTATAAATAAATTACACACATTTGTTGTAAAAACTAATTAAAAACAGTGCACAGTATGCACACATTTATTTCTGATACGATCGTGTATCAACTTTTTCATCCTTGAAAAAGCAGTTAAATTATTTTCTGCTATCTATAGAAAATAAATAAAAAAATATTTATTATGAAACTGACAAGTGGCTATTTATAATACATACATATATTCTAAGAATTACAGGATCTGTAAGTCAGTTAATGGTTACTATCGAAGAATTGTGGGGTGCAAACACAACACAACAGTTTTATATATAAAAATGAAGGCTAGCTTGTATGTCTATGTTTTACAGACAGCTAACCGATTGAACAGATTTTCTGGAAATTTTTACAATATCTCTTTTTATGTCTGGAAAGAACTATAGGCGATATGAATTTTAAAACTTCCAACCAGGGGGTGCACGCCTATACAAAGAAAATATTTATTTGTCTATATCTTCAAAAAGACTAGAGTAACAGTCTTTAAATTAGGTCTAAATAGCTTAATAGGGACTATAAATCATCAGTCAAAAAGTAGGCGGAACCCAATAAAGAGGCACGATACTCCCCATACAATGTAAATATTAATTTTTGTATATCTTGAGAGCAATTAGAGTGCAAGTTTTTGAATGTGGTCTAAATAACTTCATGGTTAATACAAATCATCTGTTAAAAAATGGGAGAATTTGGACAAGTGGGCATGGTGCCTCCCATGCAAAGTAAATATTGATTTTTGTATATTTTGAGAACGGTTAAAGCAAAAGTTTATCAATTTGGTCTGAATGACATCATACTCAATACAAATAAAAGGCATATTAATATATAAAAATATTAAATAATCCTTTTAGTTAATATATGTACCAATAAAATAAAAAATAAATTGCCGATGGCCCTAATATATAATTACAAAATTATACATATGTATGTAGGAATAAGGCTATAAATATATATGTTATCACAGAATACTTCTCTAATCTCTACGAGAACCAAGCAGTGCCTTGATATAAAAGTTGGGTAGGACAAAAGGGCCGGTGCCATCATCAATTGGCTCCGACAGAATACCAACAGGAGATAGAGAAGGTGAGCTTGACCAATTCAAATTTTTTCTCGGGAATAAAAATTTGCTTCAAGAAAAAGTTATCATGGTGTTACAGATCATTTACAAATTTTCTATGAAGGGTTTGTGCGTACCTGCATAATGAAACAATCCCTGATTATCCGTAAATATTGTTACGAAAATAAAAATGTCTAAATTTTGTAGTAGCATATTTGGCAACACTGCCAAATCAACCATCCTTACGTTACATTTGAATTAACGGATATAGAAATAGAAAATATGAGACATTTCCGGAACCTTGCAAACTGTAGGCAATTAGGTATATAAAGAGGTTGCTTTACCTACACGTCAATTAGTTATCGTTTGACTGTCAATAAATAAAGTTGTGTTAAAGCGGAAATAAAAGTATTATATAAACGAATATTAAGTGTTGTATTAAGACAAACAGTATAAAAGTTAAAGTGGAACAAATAAAAATTGTAAAGCAACAAAATAAAGCGGTGTTTATTTTATTTTAACGCAATTTAACCGAACTCAAACGTTTTAAAAGGGTTAAAACGTAACAATATGTTGTATTGATCAGAGTATCTATTGGTACAATTTTTGAAATTCTTGCCAATACATTTTCTTAAAACCTTACTTTCGAAAATGTTCAATTCTTTTGCCACAATTGGAAAAATAGAATACCGGATCGTGAAAGCGTAAGTGAGAATTGATCTGATAGCAGCTTAATAAAGAAGCAGTTTCATGTTTTTTGGAAGAAATTTGTAATGCATTATTTTTGGGAATACTGCGAAAATGAGTTTTGCTTTCGAGAGTGTGACTCTGGCATGCTTGTTGAACTTTAGTGTATTTTTAAAGTTTAATCCAAGATATTTGATGCTGGGTTTAAATAGTAAAATAACACCATCAAGTGAGAGTTGTAATAATTTGCTTTGGGGAAAATCAAACCTCGCGCATTTACTATAGGCATTCCTCAGACAAATTGCCATTGATTTTGATGCATTTATCTTATTTTCCCACTTTTTGTACAATACATTTATAACGCCAAGATGGAAGGCTGCCATGTTACTGTTTCAATTGGAGATTCATTATGTGCACATATGGTGCAGTAATCGGCATAAATAATGGCCTTGAAGTGTCCTGCAGCATGTGGGAAGTCATGAAGAAATAGGTCAAATAGAAAAGGCGCTAATGTAATGCCTTTAAAAACGCCACTTTTAACAACATCAAAACCGTATGGCGAATCATTTATTTGCACACAAGACTTGCAGAAAAATAACGTTGAAGAATTTTTGCTATGAACGGATCAACTCCAGGCCGACCAGTTTGTATAGCTGTCAGGCTGAGTCAAATGCATTCTCGATGTCTAGCGAAATAACGACAGTAGAGCATGCCGAGTAGAATGTGATTTTCTAAAAACAAATTGGAATAGCGAGATTATGTCCACTAAGAGTTCCTTTTCGATTTTGTTTTTTAAAACGTGTTCGAAAATTTTGCCTAGCTTGGAAAGCAGCGGAATATGTTTTAAATCTTCATGCCTTATCCTGTTCACCTTTGTTTTAACGGGATAATTTTGACCGATTTTCATGATAAAGAAAAATAGAAGTTGCTAAGGCAATTTGTTAATATTATAGTAAAACATTTTAGGGATGTATTAGGTAATTTCTTAATTATTAAATTAGAAATTTGATTACGAATTTTCAAAATTATTTCCTTTACCGAGCCCAGGTTGGTGAAGTGGTAATTGTCGGTGTTCTCTAGTGAACTAAAATTTTCATCAAAAGAAGAGATTTTTTTTGGGACTGGATTATTATACGATGAGACATGGGAATCAACATTTGTAATAGGCTATTCCGGGGTGCTTTCACTATATATCGAGGCATAATATTCTCTAAAAGATTCGGGGATATGATTATCATTGGTTACTGTAGAATTATCTACCTGAATTTGTTGGCAAAACTTGGACTTACTTTTCTACATTATTTAGCATACTTCCCTAAAGGCTGTTGGACCCGGTTTGATCTTTTTCAGTTTCTTGTTAAACAATTTGGCTTGCTCTATATTAACCAAATCTTTTATTATTGATTTCAAAAGACATATTTGAGTGGAAAGAACTCTAAATTCCTGACTCAGTCTATTTCCCGTACAATGAAATATTTTTTTATTTTTTTCTGCCATCTATGTTTTATTTTAAAAAACTTTTGCACATTTTTCGAAACTAGGTTTTTGTTGTTTCTTATTTCAATTCTTTCTAAGTGGTTGTTATGAATTGAAACTTAGTTAGAGGTAAAATCATTTATCAATGTATCATAATTCTCATAATTTATACTTTCAAGCAACTTCAACGTCTCGGCGAAAAAGGTTTCAGTTGGTATTCTTGTAGGAGGTGAAGAATCTGGAGCTACGAAAAATTAGCTCATCACAGTTGAATTGAATTTCCAGTTTTAGAGAGAAATGATCTAAAAAAGAACGAAGAGTTGATATTTTTAAGTTTTGATTTTCATTTTTTATTAGATTTGGACTCGGTAAATAATGATCTAAAAAGGAGCTGCCATTCGAATATGTTGGATGTTGTCACAGATTAGTACGACCTCCATCGCATGGGTTTGTAGCCAATTCCCAAGAAGTCTTCCATTACCGTTAATCTTACCGTCTCCTCATATCGTGTTCTTAGCGTTCAGATCGCCTTCTAGAATACAGCCATCAAATCCAGATGCTTTGTTTAAGGCATCAATATATTGTATATTCCAATGAATTAAATATTTCTTGAGAAAGTTTTCAGCGACGAACTCAATTTGATTAAAATTACCATTAAATCACCGAGAATCAACACTATTAATAAAGGGTATTCAGCATACAATAAACAATAACAGCGAATGTTAAAGGGGGTGATACATTGGCAAACATTTGTTGGCAAGCATCGCAAATAGCCAATCGCATACATGGATACCTTGTTTTTTCTTGAATGCGATTGGCTATTTTCGATGTTTCCAGGCAAATATTTGCCAATGCATCACCCCTTTTAGCAAGAAAGAAACGGTAGGCTGGCAAACATGCTTCACCAACATTGTGTTCGTGTGCGTTAAAAGACAAAAAATTGTCACCGTTTGACCTATGATTCGAAATAAGCGATTGTACGCTATTAGTGAAGAATTTTCGAAACAAACATATTTGTTTTTGCCGAACAAAAATGCATAGAACATTGCTATTCATTTCATAATGCTTTTGTTCCTTCTATATTCACATATATTCTTATGCTTTTAGTTGCCACTAAAACACCGACGAATGAATACGCGTATCGGGTATATCTGATATTTTTATATTTTTGTTTTTGTTTTCTTGTTTTTTTTTAAGACACAAGTAAACTTCTCTCGTTTTTAGCATTGAGTGGCGAAAAAAAAATGCAAAATTAACGGCAAAAACAGAAGAGAGTAAAGCATCGCTTTAGATAAAGGTTCGCTAATGATTTGCAGTTGATATTACAGGCAAGCGTATGACATCGAAAGATTTGCTGCCACAAACTGAGCGACGGGTGAACTTCATGGGTTCTTTTTCGTTTCGTTTCTAATAGTCGTTATCGAATGTTTTATCAGAGAAATGTTTGCTAAATGTTCGAAGGCGATGTTATTATCGAATGTCGTGGTCAAGTGGGACCTTATTTTGATCTTTTACCTCAAACAAACACGATGTTGGTCAAGCATGTTTGCCACATAACCAAGATGAATTTAACGAGGTGACTGCAAGTCTACAATTAAAACATTTTCATCATTCTATTTGTCAAAAACAGCTGACCTGGATTTATTAACGGTCTAATTCAAAGGTATTTAAAAAAAAACCGATAAAGCATTTGTGAAACCAATAATTTTACATGTTATTTTGAAATTCATTGACAAATTTTTTTAATACAATGTTGTTGCATACATATTGTAATTATAAACAGTGAAATTTTGGAAACTCCGTTTTAAAAAATATTTTAAAAGAATGTTATTTTTAAAGAAGATCCCAACAAGATGCTTTTGGATGTGGACAAATATCGAAATTTTTAAAAGCAAGAACTAAATTCTTGAAATAAAATTCTGTTTTTAAAAAACATTTGCAAAAAATGTTTGCATATTTTTGAAAAAAAATCTTCTTAAAAAATGGATGTAATAAAAAATGTTAAAGAATGGTTACATACCATATATGTCCAATAAAATATTTTAAAAAATAGCTGCAAAAAAATTATATTTTAAGAAATATCGCAATAAAATGATTACGTAGCAGGTAGTGATAGTTCGGAAAAAAATTGGTTCAAGAGTTCCTTTTTCATCTTGCTGTCAAAGTCATAAAAAGCCGGCTGTTTCCATGCTATACTTAGGCTCCTGCTCAAAATACGATTCAAATGGTGTATTTATTCTGGTACTAACATTTTGAAATTCTTCAATGGGACAGTATTTGGCAAAAGACATATTTTTTCGGCCAACTCGGATTATAATTGATAATAAAAATGATCCTGCATTCAATGGAATATTCTGAAAATTATTTTAAAATATTTCTGTATTGCTGTACTTCTGTAATCTTTAGGTACGGTGAACAAATTACCGACTTAACTAGCATACTTCTTTTTACAAAGATAACAAATAAACCAAACTTTATTATAAACAAATAAAACTTTTTCAAATACAATTAAATATTTTTCAATTTAAATTAAACAATCTTTAAACTTAAATAAAAAACAAAACAAACAAACAAAATATATATACACATATTTGGATGATCATATCCATACCAGAGAATGACATTAAGTACTCGCAAACAAAGTATACATAAGTACTTATCTATATTTATCTAAGTACTTATCTATATTTTTGGGTGTTATGTATACCAATACAGATATATATCAGATCGGGCCGACTTGTAGGGACGCGAAAAAATCGCCCAAGTGACAAGAAAAATCGTATTCTATGGACCAAAATAAGATACTTTGCCCAAGGCACGATACATCTAAAATGAATTCTGATGCTCCTTATATTGACCTAAAAGTCAAATTTAAACAATTCCCACCCATTTAAAGTGCCACAATCGAGTCTAAATGTACGACCCAACCCCAATAACTTTGGAGGGCCGACCCACTCAACCGACCCAAAGACTCAACATAAATGTAAAGAGGTGAAGTGCAAAAAAACAATAAAAAAGAATTCTTAAAAGAAGTTTAAAAAAAGGTAAAAAAATTTTTAAGCATTCCAACACATTTAAAATATATATGTAATATATTTTGTAACATATTTTGTTGTGCTGTGCTGGTGTTTTGAATATTTTTCCAAGGTGAGTGCCAGCTAAAAAATTATTTAAACTCTTGATTATGGTCTTTGGTTTAAGCTATATTTAATTTTAAGTATTGTTTTTTTTTTATTTTTTCAGCGAAACGAATCCGCTATCCTCTACACCGCAAGATAAAGCAACACCAACATCAACAACTATCGAAAACCTAATGAGTCATATACCCAAGCATGATGGTACTCTTTTTGGTGCATGTTTTGATTTGATTGATATTAATTTACCAACCGAGCTGGATACCTTAAGATATTACTTTTACTTGAGCGAATGTGCTAAAAGAGAACTAAAAAAGTTTTCCTATAAATCATTCACTACTCAAGTAGCAAATTCGTTTATTGGAATTTTGAGAAACTTGGTATGGAAATAATGCCGAAAAATAGTGTATTGATTAAACAATACTCAACAAATATCAAGCCGAAGGCAAGCAAAGATACTATAACCCATTTCCACAGTTTGTAAAATCTTTAAAATTTTTTTTTTTACCTTGGAAAATGTAAATGTGTTTTGAAGGATCTCTACGTACATGCGGATTGGTTCCAGAACGCCTCAAAGAGTTTATGCACGATCAACATAATCAGAGAACACTAACAGTTGATACATTTGTGATGGAAAATGAAAAGCAAGAAGCAAGGATTATGCCATCAATGACTACAATGCATCCCGATGATTCAACATAGGTACCGCCATCGGTTGAAGAAGATATGGATAGAAGCAATGGTTCACAATATACAGAAAGATACGATTGTTTTAACTTTGCCTTGATGTGTAAGAGATTTGGTGAGCCTGATGGAGTAGCATCAGCATTGGGAACCGCTCTTTTCCAAGATTTTGAAATGAAAAATCGGCATGGCGAACCTCTCATCATGAATAAATCGAAAGTTCACACAGAAAAAGACAAATGCATCGAGAAGTGCTTCGCAAACGGTTAGACGATACCAATTTGTTAGCGTTTTCATTCGAAGCTAGAAAAGATGATACTGTAACAAGAGATAAAATTGATGGGAAGTATCATACTAGGATGGTAGAAGAACCGCATCTTGTTACATTGAGAGAACCAAGTTCTCAATCGATTGATTACGTAAGACTGGAACATGAAACGGCTGAATACAAAACAACCAAATTAAATGATTTTTCAACGATAAAAATATATCACTGGATGCATTAATTGGTATATGCACTGATGGTGAGCCAGCAAACACTAGGCCAAACGGTGGAATTATACGACGATTTGAATAGCTGTTAAAAAGCCATTGCATTGGTTTGTTCGTCATTTATTTCAAGATTTGTATAAATTAACCAGCACTGGTCAAGATCGGCAATCGGAAATCTAAGCAATCAAATAGAAACTTGTAAATTTCTTCCGGTAAGTAATTGCTATCACTCATTTATTTTAATTGTCAACCGTTTTTAATTATTTGACTACCCTATTTTACTACTTTCAGGTGGTGGACGGTTTTGAGAAAATTGCGTTGAAAAATATGCCCCCTGCTCCAGAAAAAATTCAATTTTCGGAGTAGTTATACTACATTGCTCATGCAATTTCTATTGACGTGGCTTCGGTGGATCTGGGTAATATCAGCGAATATTGTACATTCTCGCTGGCTCACCATTGCCGCTAGATTATTATGATTATATGTGAAAACGAAAAATCTATCCGGATATTTACGGATTCTGGTTGGATTTATACATAATTAATTGTTATGTGTGTGCCGCTGTGGTATGGTAGGTAAGACACCCGCCTACCAACCAGAAGGTATTACAGCTCTGTAGTGTACGGTAATGTACTATATTTCAAGTTCATTAGTTGGTAACGGTTTCTATAAACTCCTTTTCGCAGTATTGTCAATCAAGTAGTTAAAGAGAATTCATATTCTGCGCATTCGGAAAACATCCTGCTATCAATGTTGTTTGATGATAGCAAAGAAAAGCGAGATTGTGCTATAAAGAAAATTCCACGCTATAGAACCGATGTTGAAGACCCAACGGAACTTAGAGTTTATAAAAAATTGCACAAATTACATGGAAATGATCAATTTGAATGATATAAATAAGGTATTTGAACTACCATCCATGCGAAGCTTTCCGTACGATACATTGAAAGAATATTTAAATCAAGATTATCCACCGTTTAATGATCTAAACATTTCGTCACATATACAAGGAATGGAAGGACATACCATAACGGATACCAGAAAATGTAGACGCTGTTATGGCGACGACATCAGAGAGCTGTGCAAAATTGCCGGACTTACCAAAAAAGATTTCAAAAAATAATTTTTTTTAGTTTCTTTTCTATTATTAATTTTATTAAAGAAAAATAAACTCCAAAACAAAACAAACATAGCCATTTCGCTGATTGTTTCATGTAAAGTGCCAAAAATGGTGATTTTTTTGAAATTTTGGTATGGGTACCCCCCTGGAAGGTTCCAGGAGCACTTTAAATGGGTCAAAGTGGGATTTTTCAAAATTTGACCTTTGCGTCGAAATAGGGAACATCAGAATTCATTTTAGAGTTATGGTTCCTTGGGCAAAGTTTCTTATTTTGATACCTAGAATACGATTTTCCTTGTCACTTGTCGATTTTTATATCAAACCGCCCTAATATACATACTTCCACTTCATACTTTCATACATACTTTCAAAGTACGTGTTTCAATGGGATTGGAAAAATTTTGGAAGTACTTTGAATACTAGTGAAAGTATTTAAACATTAAGCAAATTCATAGAATTTTTTTATATAACAATTAAAAATCCATTTATGAAAAATTACCTTAGTAGTACTTCAGGATAGAAAATATCAAGGGGTTATTGTTATTGTATTTTTTAATTTTTTTTTTTTTGAAGAACACTACCTGCTATAAAAGTCATTAAAAAACTTAGGCGAAATATAAAAAAAAATTCCTATTTCATGGAAAAACATTCTCGTAGATAAAATATACATACATATGTTCAAAGGCACATATACAAAAGCTTAATAGGAATATTTACGAACTTTCACTTATGACAAATTTCCAAAAAATTTCATATACATACATAGTTACATGGAAGATCAAAAGCAAAAAATTTTCTATAAGAATATGGGGCATTAAAAATGTGGGAAATCCCCAAAATTAGAGAGTAAATAATAAGCCAATCGGTATTTCCACGTTTTCATTTGCATTTGAACTTTTGAAGTGTGTACACTTATAGAAGTTTTAATAATGGATAACTGTGACGAAATTTTAAAGAAAATAATTACAGAAGTATACACTGGCGTATAAACTGGAGAGCCGAAAGATTTTTAAATTTGTAAAGAAGCAAACATCAAATTTAATTAAGCTTAAGTGCGTTCATTCACAGCCGTTTGACAGTACACCAATTCATATTAATACCGAAGAGAAAAGTGCTTGCGCTGAAGTATTCATGGATTTTGCTATAGAAGACTTTGTCGTCCTTTCAGTAGCGTTGAAGGCTCCGGTTTTCGTAAATTAATTCAAAAGTATCTACATATTGGTGGAAAGTGTGTTAAAAATGTTGACATAGACAGCTTTATCCTTAGCGCAAGGAAAACTAAAAAGACCAAATCGATGGCCACAGAGAAAAGAAAAGAAATAAAACCATACATACAGAATCTTATTACCCGTAGTGAGGCTAAAGTTACAATTGATATGTGGAGCGACGATTTCATTAAGAGAAATTTCTTGTATGCCACTTTACGCTTCCAAATTAACGATTTTTCGATACAAATTAAAAAACGCAATTTTCTTCAACACAAATTGAACTTTATTTAGAGCAAACTAAACTTTTTTCAATACAAAACTACAGGTATATTAGTTTGTGAAGTTTTTCACAGCGTAAATACACATAACCAGTCGCCAGTAATCTTGTGAGGTGATATCGCTGTTGAAAATTGTCAGATGGTTTGGCCTGGGATTGAACCGACGACTTCTTGGAAGATGGGTTCTTACCTAACATACCATACCTTTACATACAGCACTGCTCGAAATGAGTAAATTTTCTTGTCGAGGCAATTAAGGACTTGTATATTACTAATAGATTTACTCAAAGTAAAACATATAATTTTTGTTATCTTAGGCACCTAAATTATAACTATAATAACAAAACTTTAATTCCATTCTCTACCAAGTAATACAACAAAAACGAAATTAGCTCCTTGAGTAGCTGTTCGAAACTTAAGCATTTTTCAGTACATTGTGTAATAAACTTTGTTTCTGATGGCCTTCGCACACCGTTTTGGAATAATTTTTATGAGATTTGTTAGAACTATTGTTAGTATTGATTGCCACTTTAATTTTAAGCTCTCCATCAGCTTCTGCTTATTTTTAACACGACGTGGTCCAGCTCTGCGCTTCAAGAATTAGGAACAACTTTATTTAAATAAAAGAACCGCTCAACCAGTTATTTGAATTATTAACCGAAAACCTCTTTTTTAAAAGGTGCTACTTTTCAAATTATTCGAAGTTTTTGAAAAAAGTCGAATAATCGATCTCCCTAAAATATACCCATGTTGCGTGTATGTTCTAACAAGACAACAATCCTGAATACAAAGTACGCATTGTAGGATCATTTTTTGAAACAATGAAACACAAATATGGTAAAGTTTATTGTTGTTGATCAAATTTGAACTCGCTTGAAAAAATATCATCAGTTCTGGACATTAAAATATATTTAAATAGTAAAAATAAGGCCATAAGTTTTGCAAAAAGGATATAGGTTAAATAAACAATCCTACAAGAACAGTGACAGTCATTTGACCGGTCAATTGACTGACACTGTGATTGAAATATCTATCATTTCTATCTATCAAGTTATTAAGTTAAAAATGACCGAATCATTTCTGTACATGTCCATCCTTCTCTAACTTAAGAATTCTGTCGACTATAAAACATATATCTGAGCTTCTCACTCTGCTGCTGCTTACTTATCAAAATCCGTCAAAGTTGATATATGAACACTTTTTGTAATAAAAGACGATTTTTTGCTTTTACACTAATAATTTAGTAAATTAAAAATATATTTTATAATTCATTAATAATACAATGTACATCATTCAATTAATTTTTTTTTTTTATTTCACTCAGTAAATGGTTCTTCCGCCTCTCTTACTCTTGTTTTGATCTAAACTGGGTCTATACAGTTGAAAAAGTTCTGAACGTTGTAGAAAAGAAGAATGATAGTTAGTAGAAGAATGATAATTATATGCGCAAGTATATAAGTTACTAATTATTTCATCATTTATAGATGTATATATTAGATACCTCTCAGTCTTGTTGAACAACATGAGCTTACCTAGTGCATGCCTTTTCTGCCTTCTTTCCCAATAGTACTTCTAAGCAGGTTGTCTGCAAACATTGCTCGAATGTTGTCTGTAAAGAAGGATATATATTAAAATAATATAGTATTAATTTGTATTTGTTACCATTACTTGAGCAAAACCTGGCTGTTCCACCTTTTACTTTCCATCCGCAAGTGTCATAAATTGCAGCATGCTTTCTACTTCGTCACGATGTTTGTCCTGTATCTCACCAGTCATTAACAGACAACTGAAGGCTATCTTGTATTTTATCATAAATACCTACTGAGCCATCATTTCTAGTTTTGCACAACCTGGTAAAAATATTTAGTATTATTTACATATGTATGTATATTGAAAGCAATATTAAAAGTTCTGGATACTTACATATGCTTCAATTTCATCCAACCTGGTTACAATCACTTGTCCTTTTATTAGTTTTTTTACATAATGCATACAATATTTTTATTTCGATTAATTTTTATTTTAATTTTGCTAGAATTCACAAAAATATTGTTTTTTATGCATTCTGTCAAATGTCTCAAAATTTGACTCTGCAACACCTGTTGTTTCACTTTTTCTCTTGGTGTTTCACTTTTTCAAATGCTTAAGTATAAAAAAGTTATAAACGCCTTAGTAAAAAAATTGTTTCTGTGTTAGTTTCGGTCATTCATTTCTTGTAGGGAAGGATACCTTCAGAAACATTAAATAATTTGGTCAATGGTATACCAAACCGACTTCGAGGTGTCATTTAATATAAAAAAGGTACACGAGAAAAATAATAAGTAGTTATAATTATATGTAGGAAATGATTTAATCTAATTTGTTTGATTTTTATAATTAATTTTGTCGCGTGCGAATTATTCTTTAATTTATAAAAAATCCATAAAAATTTATTTATTTCTATGTTTCAAAATTGATTTTATTTACATTACTATTTCTTATTTAAAATGAATTTTGGAAATTTCTTAAGTGGTTTTTAGTTATTAGCAAAACGATCATTAAAAACTTATACTTTGTTTTGTCGCATAGTGTATTTCAAATACAACGGCAATTGAACTGTCTGTTGGCGCAATCTGTCTACCTTTTATATATCAACTCTACTCTAAAAATGGCTTTACAACAACTACTTTTGACAACGCAGAAGGATATCAGATGACGAGCATTTTGATCTTGCATTCACCTTGTTAAATTCATCTTGCACACAACCTATGCGTGTCAACATATTTTGATCTTTTAACTCACAAAAGCATAAATGTTGGTCAAGCAGTTGGATCATCTATCGACAGCTTTAGGCTTAAAGGTTCAATTAGACGTGGCTTAACATAACGCCATGGCTGCACCACAATCATATGGGCAACAACGTGTTCGACTAGTAGTGACATACCATAACGCCATAATCGACCAATTTGATTTTGGTTGTTTCGACTATGGTTACGGATATGATATTATGTTAAGTCACGTCTAATTGAGCCTTAAATTAGACGTGACTTGACGTAACGCAACCAACCAATCTTAAGTACAACACTACGTTCGATAGTGGTGAAAAACATAAGGCCGTAAACAATTTATTAAATTATGGTTGTTTTTGGCTACGGTTACGGTTATGACGATATGTTAAGTCATGTCTAATTGAACCTTTAAGCCTCTGCAACTGACGTAACGCAGACACCAATAAACATAAAAAATATGTTTGAGACGCTATGCCATGTATGTAAGTAAAAACAGCTTAATATAAATTCAAAAAAATATAATGAATAACAAGCTACGCCCTTACACTAGAAACAAAAATAATTTTATCAGTTTAAAAAAACGGAATTTATAAAATATAGAGCGTTGAAAAGGAGTCTGGTATTCTACTACGCCAGTAGAATTATGGCAATTAAGCCACGCCAATCACAGAGGGTTAAAATACGTTTCTAGTTGGTACCGTTTTTTGTTTTAAATTTAATATATGTATGTATGTATGTTGAAGGAACCTAGTGTGTGTGCTGTACATTTAAAATTAGTTTATGCTACAAGCACATATTTGACAGTGGGAATCAGACAGCAAGATGACGGAATTAGAATACATACGTTTATATGAGAATGGATATTTTGCCAGCAGCACGACAAAAGCCTAGACATCATCCTTGGTGCTGTTGCCAAACTTAAACTGGGATCACACGATTGACTCAAATACACTAATCTGATACAAATTTTATTGTGACAACTTAGCGCACAATAAATAAATTGTCCCAATTAAAAATTATGTATTCACACGCTTGTCTTATTTTATACAAAATTTATCGTCACAAGATGCCGCGAAAATAATTGTCCCAACGATTGTTCTAGTTTAGAAAATAGCGTTACTCTTTATTTACATATATTAAGGTCATTTAGTGAACAAATAAATAAAAAGAAATACAAAAAAAGAAAAGAATTGTTTGGGTCAGGCTCACGAGAATGGCCATTGATGCATATGAGAAAACATTTCAGTGAATTAAAAAATAATAATTTACTAAAATATTTATTTATTTTAATTGGAATATAATTACAAATTATATTTAATTCTCTAAAGTAAAGATGATTTACTTTCTAAAAAATAAAAAATGCATCGGCTTTGATTATCAGGTGATAAAAAAAAGTAGAAATAATGAAAAAAAGAAATGGTTTAAGTTTGTAATGCAATTTACATATAAGTAATTAAAAAAATCCATATTTTAAAGGATGACAATTATAAATACCTTATAAACACGTGTTTTTTCAGAAAAAAAGAAGGAGAGTTACTGGACTTTGAGGAGAGTTACTGGACTGATTTGCTTAGGAAGATTCGTGTTGGTAACAGAACGTTTCGTCAAGTAAAGAGATGAGAGGGTGAGTATACCCGAGCACCGATGTCTGATTTAATGGATACTGGGGGGACACTAGTGTCAGAAGATCTAGCTAAGGCCGATTTTTTGGCTGGGCGATTTGCGGATATACACAGCAGGGAGGTCGATCGGACAACTTCTGTTTATGAGGCTGTGATGCGGGCAAATTCAACTCTGGTTGGATATGAACCGTTGCTATATTTCGGACGAGGCGTGATGGCAGACGGGGTACTGTTAGTACTAGGCCGCGCACATCTGCGTACGAGATAATCACACCGACTGATGAAGGAAACGCCTTGAGGAGGAGGGCAAATAAAAGGTCGAGCGACATTGACAGCATCCCGGACATTGTCCTTAGGAGGACTGTCATGCTTGCATGGCGCTTCATAGCGATCTTGTTTAACCATTGCTTGAATATGGGGTACTTTCCGGGCCAATGAAAGTGTGCTCTAGTAATCCCCATATTGAAAACGAGATCTGACTCGAAACAGGTGGGGAACTACAGACCCATCTCCTTGCTGTCGACTTTTGGCAAACTTTTGGAGTCATTTGTCTTCAGAAGGATAATGGAAGGTGGAATTATCAAGGACAACCAATTTGGATTCAGAGGTGGACACTCAACCTCGTATGCACTCATGGTGTTTGGTGACTATGTGGTCAGGGGGCTGAAGAGGAAGATGTCCTACGCTGGCTGTGAACCTTGATTTCTCTAAGGCCTTTGACACGGCCTGGCAGGAGGGGATCTTGTATGAGATGCTGGAACTTGGATTTGAACGCTGACGACCAGGATGGTTGCCGATTTCTTGAGGTCTCGAAGCTTCATCGTGAAAGTGGGAGGATAGGTTTTTTGGTCGAAACTGATTGCTGCTGGTGTACCGGAGGGATCATTACTGGGACCCGTCTTGTATAATATTTTTATTTCGGATACACCGCAACCTTCAGAAGGGGACCTCCTTGTGATGTTTGCTGACGACATACTGGTTGCGGCAAATGGCCCTCTGCACGAGTATTTTGCGAAATGGGGCCTTCGGCTGAATATGGATAAGACGGATAGTGTTCTTATAAAGGGCAGTCGTGGTCTCCTTTATAAAAACTGCAGATCTCATATTCCTCGTCTGACTATTGGTGGGGAGAGCGTAAATACGTCGGAAAGGTTAAGGTACCTTGGAGTACTCTTCCATGAGAACTTTGAGTTTTATAGGCACATAGACCACATCCTCGATAAGGCGAAGGGAGTCTGCCACATGTACATGGATTACTTGGACTCAGAGTGGGCCTGACCACCAGATATACCGCCAGATTGTGAAACTACTTATGTCTTATGCCTTTCCAGTTTGGTTTGGGATTTCCTCAAGCCAGATGGGGAGGCTTAGAAAATGGGAGTGAAGGATACTCTCTTCGTGCCGGGAGTGTCCGTAGACCAGCATGTGGGACAATTTACAGTAGGATTGGTGTTAGAAGGATAGATGTTTTCCTGGTGGACTCTGCGGTCAGATTTCTGGAGCGCGCGTCCTCTCTGTGGAATGAGCTCGTTCTAGAATGCTTTGATAGCATCTCTGCACCTCTGATCTCGATGAGATACGCAGAAGCCGATACTATTCGCCGGTGGACATCTTGGCAATGAAAGATGGTAATCTCCTCTATAGAGATGCAGACCTTCTATTTTATCATAGGATGGTGAACACTTCAAATATTGAGAATCTGGTGTACATCACCACCACAATGATTTGAAGTAGGAATTCATTTTATTGATTTTTCTCAATATTTTTTATTTAATTTCAAGATTAGTTTTAAGTATTTTTATTGGTTTTAGTTATAGAATATGAATGTGTTCCTTTTTTGAATCTTTTTATGGGAATATATATATTATTGAGTGTATTGTTAGATCACTTATTCAAGGACCTCTGCAGTAGGGCTGTAATTGGACGAAGACAGATTTAATCTTAGATAAGTACCTAGTACGTTAAGAAACTTTGGAATATGAATAGTAGTTTAAGAAACAATGTTAAATGACGATATTGAGTGAATAAAATGAAATGAAAAATGAATTGGTTAGTGAGTTAGTTATCATTTGGCTGTCATAAAGCAAAGTCTGTGAAAACGAAAATAAAGAATGTTGTATTCGCGAATTAAAATTTGTTGTATCAAGACAAAGCGTATAAAGTTAATAAAGACAACAAAACCAACAACAAACGTGATGTTTCTTTTATTTTAATGCAATTTAAACGAACTCAAACGTTTTAAAAAGGTTAAAACGTAACATTTTGTGTCAGATGTGGGATTGCGTATATAAAATAAAATTAAAAATTAAAATAAAATAAATGAAACGGAAAAAAATGAAATTCCAAGAATTAAAAGTGGACAGACTCTAACGCGAACTAAACAAACTGGAGCTGTCAACATCTGGTTACCGAAGTACAAAAAGGTCTGTTAGAGGAATTTCAAAGACGCCGTATAGACATCGATAATCACGACTTTGATGTTGAGAATGTTCCTGAGATAAGTGCCACTACAACGACAACCAATATGGACATTAACTCATTGCTGGCCGCTATGATGGAAAAAATTTTCAAGTATTGGATACTGCCCATGAACCTTCTAGAGCTGGAAATCAAAAGCTTTTGGCTGAGGTACGAGAAACATCTAAAGCTGATAACGAAAACCTTTCGACGCAGGTAAAAGAATCTTCTAAAGTTGACAATGAAAATCTGTTACCTCAGGTACAGGAAACTTCTAGAGCCGAAAATCAGAATTTTCTTGCAAAAATTTAAAATAAAAAGAGGCGTCGAGTGTAACAACAGAGAAGCTGCAAGAAATATACGAGACGGTAAGCAAAAGGGTTGATAACATCGACGCAAGAGTGACAAATCTAAAAAAGACGGTAGCAACAAATTTAATGTAATAGAAGTGAAAATCAACAGTCTACAGTGCCAGCGACTGGAACCAGTGCGTATTATACTAGAAGTTTCCAGCAGAATAAAAACAACTTGCTTTGATGGTAGCTCACCCCTATCCGAATTAAAATTCCAATTCAAGACAGTTGCCAGTAGAACCAGATGGGACGATGAAGAGAAGGCTCTAGAACTAATTTTGGCGTCTTGCCAGCTAGCTGCAGCACAAACTCGATTTGTACCGCATGGAGTTAAGGTGCCGAACGCAAAAGGCTAATGAGTCGCTTCAAGCCTTTGCAATGGAAGTCGAGAGGTTGGTGCAGCTTACCTATCCTGGTGAAAATCATCTACTAGTAGACCATCTCAAGACTGAAGCCTTCGTCAACGACCTACGAGATTCTGGTGTTAAACTAGCTGTATGTGCAACACCAAAGACAACCTTTGCGGATACTGTGGCGTTCGTACTAGCTCAGGAGACAGCTTGCACGATATCAAAGCCACAAATACACAAGGTACGTAATTTAGAAATTGTGGCAGAGAGAGATGATGAAATCAACAAAATAGAGGAGATGGTAAAGCGGCTCCTAGCTGAGCAGAAGTCAAAATTGAAAAGTTTTAATTGCGGAAAGAGCGGCCACTTCCAGAGAAACTGTAAAGCGCCACGCAAAAGGTTTAGATCAGTCTCACCACCGAGAACTAATAAACAGGCCAACTACCATCAAACAACAAAAGATTCCCCGTTAAATTATAACGAGCTAGAACTGGGCAAGTGCTAGCTCCCACAAGCGAGGGCCCCACAATCTCCATATCAGTGATGCAGAAAAATAACAGCAACTTTACAGCGTGCGGGTACAATAATGGCAGACAACACACCTTCACTATAGACACCGGTGAAGACTACGAACAGCTACTGGGGAGTCTACGGAAAAATTGAGGTTGAAGTGACTATAGTGAACATTACTGTAAGCCATATTTTTACTGTCGCCGATATTGTGGACGAGGTCATTAATGGTGCCGATTTTATGATAGTTCATGGCATCAATTTGAAAATGGGGCAACAGGTAATGAGTTGGCGTAATATAGATATACCTCTTGACGTGGGAAACTAGCATCAAGTGGACGCTAGGAGATTAGTTGTTCTCAAACGACAAAAATTAAAACCTCTGACTTAATCATTTTTATGGGCGCGTATGGAGGGAGATTGTGAGGATAGCCGCTTGTCTGTGGTAGAACCAGCAGGAATTAAGATGGACTTGTTATCAGCAAAGGCCCTCGTCAAATCTAATAAACAAGGAATAGTCCCAGTGCGAGTGCTCAATATATCAAGCCACGAAAAATTCGTTTATGAAAACTCTTAAGTAGACCAATGTGCTCCTGTAGAGGCGGTAATAAACAGCAGAACTAGCAGCTTCAGAAAGAAATAAAGCCAAAAAGCTGTTAAAGAGGTACGCCTGCGTATTCGCCACGAAAAATAAAAGTCAAGGTAGAACAGCTATAGCCAAACATGAAATTAATACAGGCGTAGCGAGATGAAATGAAGAAGAGCGGTGTAATTGAACCATCATCCAGTCCTTGGAGCTCACCTGTAGTCTTAGTTAAGAAGAAACATAGCAGTCAAGATTCTGCGTAGACTACAGGAAGCTGAATGATGTCACTAAAAAGGACAGCTACTAGCTACCAAGAATTGACGATACGCTCGACAACTTAGCTGGAACAAAGTGGTTCTCAACATTGGATCTACAAAGCGGGTATTGGCAGGTAGAGATCGCAGACAAGGATAAGGATAAAACTGCCTTCAGTGCGAATGGTGTCTTGTGGCAGTTTAAAGTTATGCCAATTGGGCTCCGCAATGCGCCGGCCACATTCGAGCGACGTATGGAGCGCGTACTAAAAGGACTCCATTGGAAGATTTGTCTGGTTTATCTGCATGACACAATAGTGATGGCCAGAACTTTCGACGAATACCTCAAAAACCTGCAACGAATATCAATGGCTGGACTAAAATTATGCGTGAAGAAAAGTGCAGTGTTCCAAAAACTGGTAAAATATTTAGGGCATCTAATTACAGCAGATGACATTATAACGGATGAAGATAAAATACGAGCAGTAAAGGACTGGCCTCGCCCAAAAAATCTTCATGAATTACGTAGCTTTTTGGGACTTTGCACATATTACAGACCTTTCGTGCCTAATTTTTCAAGCGTGGCTGCGAGCTTACATGAGCTCCCAATTAATCGAAGGCCTATCATTAGGGAGAATCACAAGAAAAGGCGTTCCAGACACTAAAAGACCTGGTGAAATATTCATCCTTGACAGTGAGGCCAGAGGATATGGTATTGGTGGTGTAGTTTCACAGGTTGTCGATAGGACGGAAAAAGTCTAAGGCTACTATGGCCGCACGCTGTTAAAGCCTGAACGGAATTATTGTGTGACTCGACGTGAGCTACTGGCAGTTCTGGAATGCATACAACATTACCATAAGTACCTATATGGTCAACATTTTCTGCTAAGGACTGATCATTCCGCACTGAGATGGCTGCTGCAATTTAAGAACCCTAAAGGACAGCTGGCACGTTGGACTGAGCGTCTCCAGTTTTATGACTTTAGAATTGAACGCCGAAGTGCCATAAAGCACGAAAATGCTGATGCTCTCTCATGTCGGCCTTGTAATTTAAAATGCAAATATTGCGTGCAAGCTGAACGGAACGAATCCATCATTGATATCCGGTTAACGCAAATAGATGCAAACGAAGAATAGTCAGGAGCACAAAGGTGTGACCCAATATTGACAAAGATTATAGCAGCAAAATAAGAGGACAGACGGCCCACCCGCAATGAAATATATGCAGAAGGTCCTCTTACAAAAACGTATCGGGCACAATGGAACAGTTTGAAATTGATTAATGGGTGCTTATATCGCCATTGGGAAAGCGAAGATGGCAAAATTGTATCCAACCTAATAGTGGTGCCTTCCTCCAAAATGAAAGAGGTCTTAAATCAGTTCCATAATGGAGCAAGCGGAGGACACCTTGGGTTGACAAAGACTCTGGAAAAACTAAAACAACGTTTTTATTTGATTGGATGCCAGCAATCAATGACAGACTGGATAGCAAACTGTACCCAGTGTATTGCAGCTAAAGCTCCAGCACGAAGAAACAGAGGTCAGCTGCAATAATACAACTCGGGCGCATTCTTCGAGCGAATAGCGATTGACGTAGCAGGCCCCTTTGCTATCAGTTATACCGGAAATCGTTATGTTCTTGTCGTGATGGATTATTTCAACAAATGACCGGAAGTGTATGCCATACCCAATCAAGAGGCGAATACAATTGTAAATGTTTTATTGAACTACTGGGTATGCCGCTATGGAGTTTCAATAGAGCTACATTCCGATCAGTGTAGAAATTTCGAGTCCGCTATATTCAAAGAAATGTTTGAGATATACGATATTAAACAGACTCGAACAACGACTGAGCTAAAACTACCTGGTGATTTAGAGTTAGGTGTTAAGCCTATCACAGAGAAGAACGCGATATATGCCGAAAAACAGGACAGCTCAATAAACTCAACGAATTCGTGCGCTCACGAATTAAAATGGTCAGTGATAGAATGAATGCCAGATATGATCGTGCAGCAAACACGGAGGGCTTCCATGGGGAACAACTGGTTCTACTCTACAACCCACATCGTAAGAAAGGATTATCTCCCAAGCTGCAAACTAACTGGGATGGACCTTACGAAGTAGTCAAAAGGTTAAATGATTTGGTATGCAGAATACAGAAGAACAACAGCCCGCGATCAAAAATGAAAGTGGTACATCTAGAACATGGGAAGAACAATAATGAGCCTATTCGAGACGAACAGGCTTAAGCGGCAGGCAGTGTTACGAATATGAAAATGCTGAAGACAAAATTCAACACATCAGGGACTTATTATGAGTTTTAGCTATAAATTTTATTGGCTTGTGTCAAGGCTTAATAATTGCCATAATTACTTGTACTAATTAAAAGTGTTACCAACCGCATGTCTAAGGGTATTACCAGGTCGATTTCTTTTTGTGTTTATAATCTTACACCATTTGAATTAACATATATAGATCGAAGATTCGTGTCTGTACTATAACATTCGAAACTTATAATGAAATACTATAAAAAGATGGCGTATTGCGTTTGGTGAGTTAGTTGTCATTTGACTGTCATAAAGCAAAGTGTGTTAAAGCGAAAATAAAAAATGTTGAATACGGGAATATCAATTTGCTGTATTAAGACAAAGTGTATAAAAGTCATAGTGGAATTAATAAAGACCGTAAAAACAGCAACAAACGTGGAGTTTCTTTTATTTTAACGCAATTTAAACGAACTCAAACGTTTTAAAAAGGTTAAAACGTAACAATATTAATAATATACAAGTTTTATAGCCTGTTTTTTACAAGCAGATAGGAACTGGGCTAACAAGTACGTAAGCAAATAAAAGTTTGCACTGACATTATGTTATTCATTTTAATAAACTCAATAAATAATGAACTTTAAAAAGAATAATTTAATCTGTTGCTTTTCAAAATTTATAGAGATAATAATTCAAGACTGTTTTCTGGAAAATTAATTTAAAAATAACTGCAATAACATATAATTGCATATTCATAATTGAACCCTCCTCCTGTTTTGATAAAATCAAATATCTGATAGGATGAATGATTTTTGAAAAAGCCTTTAATAAAAAACCCCAAATAATTACTTACTCCACATTTCGAGTTCTTAAAAAATGTAAGCTGTTTAAAAGCTACCTGCGTTCTCAAAAAATGGTTATTTAAAAAAAACATGCCATCAAATCTATGAAAAGTGAAAAATCTATCTGCGAAAACTTTGGTCAATAGACTTCTCTGCCAGTTCGAAGTGGAATGAGAAATTTTTCAGTTGTAATCAACTTTTCACCCTGAAAAAATAAATTGTTTATTGTGAAAAATATAAGATAAAAAGTAAATAAAAAAAATACAGACATGTTTCCATCAGCTTAGTTGAAACTATGCTACGCTAGTTATAAACTGACTTAATTTATTTTTATATTTTTTTTATAATATGTATAAGAATATTTAAAAAAAGCGATTTCAATTTTGTCAACGCGAAAAACTGAAAATGGCACCATTACAACGTGTGTTGTTATCAGTGTTGCCACAACTTGGAATTTTTTGTTACCAAATTTAAAAAAAAAATAACCAAAATTTTATTGTAAAAAAATATTATTACGGCATCCAATTATTACTGGTGTCCAAAAATGGATCCATTGAGGCAACCCGAAGTGCAAGTTTTGGCAAAAAATATCCGAAATATTAGACCAGACTTGAAGCCGTTATATTCCATCATGACAGATGAAAACTATTAATTAATCGTTCGAAAGTTTTGTCTCACCCGCCTGTTAGTTCACACCTTGTCCGTCTGACTGACATTTGTTTTGATCGAAATAGTATATATCAGAGTATATGACGTTGGCTTGATTCGTTCTTGGCCCCAAAAAATGAGCAGTCTTTTACTGCGAAGTCAATATGTTTCGAGAAAAAAAGTAACCAAAATGGGAAAAAGCCCACATCTATACATGGAAGAAACAAATAACCAATTTTGGTTAAAAATAACCAAAACGACAGCACTGGTCTTTATTACAAACAGCTGCTTATAATTTTAATTGTTTATTATTGTTTTGGTTTATTAAAGTTGCTAAGTATTTGCTTGTTATATCTATTATTTTTAATAGCGTTGATATACATACATATTTCAGCAGTAATTGCTATTAAAAAATTTACCAAATTTACCTCTATCATTATTTTTGCTAAAATCTTAATGTTCGAATTTCAATGTCAGCTGTTTTTGCTGCTGCTGCTTTTAAAATATTTATGATAACAAAGCAGCAAATGCTGTTGAATGGCATTTCCGGCTTGCTGCCGTGATGCTCGCTGCCGTCTATGTGTTTATAGCATTATTAACAATAAACTATTAATTAATATTTGCTTTTTTATGCGTGTTGATGTTCATGTTACGGTTGTGTTTCACATACAAAAAAAAAAGAAAAAAGTGAAAGGCATGGGTTGTGTATGGCAATTTTTTTTCTTGTAACGCACAAAATCATAAATTTTTCTCCAGCATTTTGATCGTGTAGGAACCTTTATGCGTAGGTGCCTCGCAAAGATTTTAGTATGATTGTTGTGGAGATCACGGCTGCCAGACTTAGAGATTTTTCGTCGTTTTAACGATTTTCTAACTTGCTTAATGCAAAAAGTGTAACAATTTTAAATGTTTTAATTATTCTCTGTAAGTAAGACACCTAGACATTAGTACACTATAACAAAATTCATTTTCTCTTTATACAAAAAAAAAGAGAATAAAAGCCCTATAAATATATTAAAAATTATGTTCTTCATCGTCAAATATCTCTGCAACCATTTGCGATTTTAACATAAGTTCAAGAGCAGTTTAAAAGTAAATTAGTAAGCTTTTTATAAAAAACTTTCATTGAAGTTAAAATTCGATTCATTTCAATACCAAAACTAAAAATAAAAACTCGTACCTACATTTCTTGTGGCTGTACTTCCAAAAAGTGTGTTTACATATTTTTAGCTGTCAATCTTTATTTTTAAGTTTGTTAACTTCTGTCTAAAAAAAAATTTTCATGTTGCCGGTTATTTAAAGAAAAATATTAATATGATAATAATATTATTAATATTAATATACATTAATATACGAATTAATAAACATTGAAATATTTGCAATTTATGATAATTGCGTATTGGAAAAACGGCAAAAGTACACATGAAATTGGTAAAATTGTAAAAAAATCACATACTGCTGTCCAAAACAT
The DNA here is from genome assembly GCA_023159175.1 of Wohlfahrtia magnifica. Lineage (NCBI taxonomy): Eukaryota > Metazoa > Arthropoda > Insecta > Diptera > Sarcophagidae > Wohlfahrtia > Wohlfahrtia magnifica. Next base: position 406,628 of record JAKWBJ010000080.1, read on the forward strand.
AACCTTAAAATACAAAATGACAAAAATAATAATTAAAAAAGATCAAGTGGCAGTGGTTGACATAAAAATATGTATATAACAAGCATCCTAGAAGATCGGAAGTATCGCTGAACAACTTAAAAAAGCTAAAATCGTTGACGTCCATTCCGTCAGAGTGTGCGAAATTTTTTGTATTCACTAACCTTTAGAGTCTATACACCTCGCAATAAGCCATACTTATTACATAAAAACATTGTAAAACCTTTGTGGTAATCAAAATGAATGCATTCCCCGAACAACACGGCTATTCGTATTATTCGGTACTAATAATTCATACAATTTTTTGAAATAACATTCAATGGTATTCACAACCGTTCAGTTCGAAACTCGAGATCCATATATAGACGTACTACATTCAGTTCCATAGATTAATTAGTAAAAAACATTGCAAATTGAAAAAAAAAATTATTATTTTAAGTCGTAAGATTTCAGTTGTAGGTACAAAAATAACATTAAATTCATTCAATTTAGAAAAGTGAAACTTATGGACTTATGGACTTATGCACTTCTTTTGTTCTTTGCCATAAGGCAAAAATTGAGAAATATAAAAGATTTTTAAAGGTAACATTTTTGGAGACAAACACAGCCTCCTTTCTTTGTATCAACTTAAAAAAAATAACACACAAAAAGTTAGGGCAACAAAGTCCAAAATTTTTTTCAGAAAAAAAGCCATTAAAAATGTAAAAGGTAACATTTTTTAAATGTAACAATTTTGTACGTATACACCGATAACTTAATATAGAAATGGCGTATATCGATCTTTTGTTATTTTACAGGAGAAGGAAGAAATGAAAAACCTAAAAAGTTGAAATTTAAAATGCAATAAAACAAAAACGGTTTGAAATTGTGCCAATTTTTTTTTTTTTTTCTGAAGTGCAATTGTTCTGGTAAGAAATGAAATATTATTTCATTCATATGGCTGCTGAGGCAGGCCTCACAGTACCGCATTCGATTGAACCAGTTTTCGAGAACATCTTCGAGTGTATTGGGTCGTGTCTCGGCAATGGCATCACGAATGTTAGCCTTCAAATGCTCAATTGCCTCTGGTTAGTCGGCATAACACTTGTCTTTAACGGCGCCCACAGAAATCAGTCCAACGGTGTCAAATCGCAGTTTCGTGGCGGCCAACCGAAATGCTAATTAAACGGCCATCAAGCGCTTGACACAATAAATCGATTGTGGGATGAGATTTGTGGCAAGTTGCACCATCCTGTTGAAACCAAACGTCGTTCACATTAATACTATGAAGAGTGGGCACAAACAATCGGTTATCATGGTGCGATAGGTGTCTCCATTGACCGTAATGCGAAATATGAAATATGGTCCAATGATGGCTCCGCTTCACAAGCCGCACATTGGATTCTGTAAGACCACGTATGGGTTTCTGAGCCCCAAATACGGCAATTTTACTTATTAACTTACCCACCAAGATGAAAATGAGCTTCATTCGAAGAGATGATTTTTTTCCTGCAATTTCTCGTTGGCCTATCTAGCGAAGCGAAAACGAAGCGGATGGTCATGCGATTTCAAATCTTGAACCAATTGAACTTTGTAAGGCGTCATACCGAGATCTTTTCGTAAAATGCGACGTAAACTGGTGTGTGAAATATTTAATTCTGGAGAGCGATGACGAGTTGATGTTGATAAATTCTCATGCACACTCTCAGCCACAGCTTCGATATTTTTGGGCGTACGCACTGTACGAGCACGCTTACGTCTTGGCTCATCATCAATGAAACCAGTTTCACGAACTTTAGCAATAAACTTGCGTATACCGAGCACTGTTGCTCCTTCTCTGTGACCAAATTTTGTACGACATTTTCGTGCAATTTCCGACCAATTGTCTTTGTTGTAGATATAAATTTCCGATAAATCCCAACGTTGCTCAAGCGTAAATCGAGTCATTTCGTTTCCTGGAGATAATATACTGAATTTTGTGACAGAATATAATGACATAAATATTGCCAGATTCGAAATAACCGCTGGTTCAAATTTAAGCAGATAGATGGCCCACCCGGTACAATATCTTTTATAAAGGGTGGGCAAATATAAGATTAGGTAGTAAATTGGCTTAATAAGACATTTTTTTGATAAATTCAGTTTTATTCATACCATTATAAATAGAAATATGGGAATTAATATTGGAATATGATGTCGGGCAAATGTCCACCTCTAGCACGTCGGCAGCCGTCGCAACAAAGCTTCGCTTATTTCGTCAATGCAGCGCCGAATTTAATCTCTCAGAGTATCAGTTATTTGTGGCTTGTTCACGTAAGCCCGGTCTTTGAAATGGCTCCAGAGAAAATAATCCAGCGGCGTTAAATCACCAGAACGAGGCGACCTATTAACATCGCCAAATCGTAAAATTACGCGACCGGGAAATTTCTCATGTAATAACTAAATTGTTTGGCTGGCTGTGTGGCTTGTGGCGCCGTCTTGCTGAAACCAACAGTCACTGATGTCAACATTAGCCAATTGTGGCCACAAACAATTGGTTATCATATTTTGGTACCGCAGAGAATTCACGGTGACGGCGTTTCCTTGGTCATTTTCGAAAAAACACTGGCCTATGATGCCGCCTAACCACAAACCGCACCATACGGTCACTTTCTTTGAATGTAATAGTTTTTCGAGGACTGCATGTGGATTTTGTGACCCAATATGCGACAACTGTGTTTGTTTACAACTGCCTAATTGAAAATGGGCCTCATCACTAAAGATGATTTTGTTCAAAAATGCGTTGCTTTAGTTCAGTTTTTCAAATAGCTAATTCACATACGTTCAACGCAAACAATAGTCGGCTGGCTTTAACTGTTAACTTATTAACTGTTTAATTTATTATTTTTTAATTTCTCATTTATTGTTACTTATTATTTTTTTTAACTTCTTTCACATTTGCTTTTAATTATTGAATTGATTCGTTTGTACTTAAATATGAATTTTTAACAGTTTAATTAATAAGATATTAAACTTGTTGTGCTCTTCTTATTACATAACAAACAAATTTAAAAAAGTAATATTAATTCTGTTTCTTCGAGTTGGTAGAAGCCCCTTATCACTGTAAACATTATCATTTACGTGGCTCAATTTGAAATTAACAGAAGCTTATTTTTATTTGTGCAATTTAAATTCCATGTTAATCGAGGGCTATCGCAATTTTTAACAGTGCTATTCGTGACTTCATGCAGTTCAAGCACAGTACTATTCGAAGAATACCTGTATTATGCCATTAATCATGCTGTAATGACTTTTGGGACACAGTGATTTGCACTGATAAATTAAAATCTGATTTATTTGAATCCGATGGTTAATCTTTGTTTTATGTGGCGAAAACGACAATAATTTTAACAAAACGATCAAACATGTTTAATAGGTTGAATGGTGTCGGAAATCTTGTTGTTATAGAAGGCACAATGGATAAGATGAGTTTTTTAAAGATTCTATATAGAAAACAATATAGAATTGTTTCCTTAAAGTCTTGTAGACCACGTGTGGGCGTATGTGGAGAGCGTAATTGGATGGATTATCTGGAGGACGGCTGAAGACTCTTAATTATATGTTCAAAATCCAGAAATCTTTTCTCGTCTTCGTTGATTTTTGATCCTGTGCTCCTTGTGTTGTGAGCACTTTTAACCACAACGCCACCTCCGATAGCTGATTAATTTACCTTAAAATTATTTTTGGTATTAGCTTAAAATTTTAATTTAATTAAATAATTAATTATATTTATTTAATTTAATTAAATAATTCGAAGTTTAATGGCGAAACTTTTCCTGTACAAGTTATATCTTTTTGGCTTCACTGTACATTAATTTTGTTACCACGAGTTGTTATTTAATTTCTACAATTAATAAACATGTTACCGTTATCAAGTTAATGTACATTTATTTCAAGAATTAAGAGAAGAAAACAAATAATAATAATGAATAAATCATAACAAGATAATACAGCGAACACTTGCTGTCAGGATCCATTGTACAACTTGCTTACTGCTTTATATGTATACAGTATATCTCACATAAAATCGTACGCTATGGTTTTGAAAAAGTATTAATTAATTTTAGGCCATTTATGTTTTGGAAATTATTTAAATTGTTTTTTTTTTGTATATTGTGTATGCTCTTAATTATCCCAGCATATGGTACAACTGTAATTTATCTCATCTAAAAATTAAAAGAAATATTTTTACGAAAATAAAAATGCCTAAAAACAAGATACAAAAACATCCGTGCATTAAAAACTGTATTGTTATTAAGGAGACCGATTACTCGACTTTTTTCAAAAACCGGTTTTCGAATAATTCGAAAAGTAGAAATTAAAAAAACGGTTTTCGGTTAAAAATTACTCAATCGGTTCTTTTATTTTAATAAAATTGTTTTTAATTCTTGAAACGCAAAGCTGGACCACGTCGTTTTAAAAATAAGCAGAAGCTGACTGAGGGCTTAAAGTTAAAGTGGCAATCAATACTAACAATAATTCTAACAAATCTCATAAAAACTGTGCCCAAACGGTGTGAGGAGGCCACAAAAACATATTTTATTACACAAAGTACTCAAAGTTGCTTAAGTTTCGAACAGCTACTCAAGGAGCTAATTTCGGCTTTGTTGTTGTGTTACTTTTTAGAGAATGGAATTAAAGGATTGTTATAATAGTTCTAATTTAGGTGCCTAAGATAACAAAAATTAAATGTTTAACTTTGAATAAATCTATTAGTAGTATACAAGTCCCTAATTGCCTCGACAAGAAAAGTTGCTTAGGTTTCGCTTTGTATGTAAATTCATGCTCCACGTATTTAATAGTGTGTGTGTCACTGTGGTATGTTAAGTAAGATACCCACCTTCCAAACAAGAAGTTCGCTGTTCAATCCCAGGCCACACCATTTAACAATTTTCATTACTAGCGATTGGTTATGTGGATTTACGCTGTGAAAAACTTCACTAACTAATGTATCTGAATTTCGGAGCCGGCGTTTGTGGGTCTCTTTCAAAGAGTGTAGTTGATCATTTTCCATACATAAAAATTAATATTTATTTACAGAAGATGAAAAAAAGTTATTGTTGGTCAAGATTGCAAATCTTTTTTGATCTACCTTGTTTTTCACGTTCTTTGTGAGACGTTCAAGATTGTCATATATACAAAAATAATAACTAAATTTATACAAATAGTTAAACGATGAACATTTTTGCAATAAAAAATATACAAATGTAAAAAAATTATACCTACTTAAATTAACCGGTTATTCGTGTTAAATCAACTGGTTTATTCAGTATTCGAAAAATTAAGATTTTGAAAAAACCGTATTTGACAAAACGAAAAAACCGGTTAAAACCGGTAGAATAATAACCGTCCGACCTCCGATTATTATGTAAAACTGTCAGAACGTACAATATCAATGTTTCACTTAAAATCGTAAAGAAGAAATCATAAGTACATATTTTCACTAATTTAAAATTATAATTAAGTAAGTAAAGTGACTTTTCAGTGTAATTTACCGTTAATATATTGGTTATCTAAAGTTTTTATTAAACTTACTAGCTAAAACCCGGCACTAACCCATATTAATTATTACCAGTGTGACCATATTACCTTTTTTAAGCTAAAAATAGCTTTTTTATGTTCTATTTAGCTTCGAAATTTTTCATTTAGCTTTTAGCCTATTTTATAGCTTTTTTTCAAAAACTCATTTAGCTTTTTTAGCCTTTTCTGACATATCAACAAAATAGGATAATAGAGAAAAAATAATACAAACATTGTAAAGTCTGACACCAAAAAACACTAAAATTGTAGCATCACAGAAACAATAGTTTCTGCATTGCTTACATGCTTATATTAATTAGTAAATTCATGTTCTTTTTCATATGAGTTCGGCAGAAAAGTCGAAAATATTGCTTTTTGTTGCCCATTCCTTAATTTTTTTAAATTTAATACAAAGGAAGAGTTTTGTGTTTTTCTCTAAAAATATTGCCTTTCGAAAATTCTTGATATTTCTTAATCTTAAACAACGTCTAGTGACAAGGAATAGAAGAAGTGCAACATTTTTTGTCAGAAAAGAAAATGCGATAAGTAAATAAACAGGAAATTATTTTGATTACAGATTTGTTTTAATGTCTAAATAAGGTGTTACTACCCTAGTTATGAAATTTTATTTTTTTCTGTGGTTTTGTTTCTTTGCTATTGTGAGCTTAATGGCCTGTGTTGTGTTTATAACTCATATATAATTTTTCCCATAAATTGGACAAAAATAATTCGATTGTGCAAATGAAGCACTTGTTTAAAAGATGACATTCAATTTACATTTCTGGGCAATGAAGTTTTTTAAATCGTCGCTAGTGTAAAAATTTATATTGTTTAAGTGAATCAGTACGGCCTCTACCGGCTTCTACCTTTTTTCAGGTTCTGCTCAACTCTCATAAACATAAGATAAAATATTAGTCAATAGGTAAAATTAAAATTGACTAAATAAAACCAAAATTTACCAAAACTTTTTCTAGAACTTTATTTAAAACTACCTTTACTCAACCGGTGTTGCCCGATAATGTATATACATATATTATAAACGAGGTTAACAATCCCCTTTGTACCGATTCTATCAGTTTTTGGGCTACCTATTTGTTTTTATAAGGAAAATGTAAAGACGTTTGAAGAAGATGAAAAAAATTGATTTTCAAAGAAAAAATACGTGTGTAATTTCAGGCGAACTGTTACTAGTTTAGTCGTATCCGATGTCTAATAAAAAAATCCCCTACTGCATTTTTGTAAGTTTGATTTATATATTTGTGCTCTTTATTTCAACAAAATCGGTTCAGTCCTTTGCGCGTGATTAGATCATAAACGAAATGAATATGGGAGTGATACATTGGCAAACATTTGTTTGCAAACATTGCAAATAGCCAATCGTATTCATGGATAAGAAAGTTATCCTTATCTACATTTATGTATTTAATTTGTATTCTTGTTGAAATTTGTTCAATGAATAGTTTGACTTTTATGCTGATCAAATAGGTTTAAAAGTATTATCTAGTTTATCACCTAAACAATTGTTCTTACTTTAGATTTAAAGAAAACAATTTATATAGTGCTATATATTAACCATATCTAATATCCAACTCGAAAAATATACCTATGTTAAAAAACAATTTAAAATTTTAGCTTATTTTTTTAGTGGAAAACAAAATTGTTTAGCTTTTTTTTGAACGCGATTTAGCGTTATGTCATTTTAAAATCTAGTCACACTGATTATTACCTCAAATGTTATTTTAGTTACACTTTTTACCCTTTTTCCCCATTCCTTACTTATTGTTTTTTCCAGAAAAACACTAGTTTTTAGCTGCAGGTATACAGCCTATAAACAAACATTCATTCATATTTATATAGTACTATAGTAATCCCTCTCGTGTTATGTTGTATACCTATGAAAAAAATGTAACCATTATAACCGTTCTCTAGATATAAAAAAGGCAATATTTACTTTGTGTGGGAGATGCCACATCCACTTATTCATTTTTCCCATTTTTCCACTGAAGATGTGGATTCATTACGAAATTATTTAGACCAAATTCGGACCTTTCACTGTTACCATTCCAAAGATATAAAAAAATTAATAATTACTTCGTATGGGAGGTGCCGATGATTTGGATTAACCAAAAAGTTATTTGGGCCAAAATTAGAAACTCTTACTATTATCGTTTTAAAGATATAGACATATAAATAAAAATTGTATATGGGCGTGGCACAGCCCAGCTAAATAGAAGCAATCAGTGAGTGAGACCTTTCTAATGCATGTACTTGTTTGCAAATCGGCTTAGTCTAACTCAGACAAAGTTTAAATGCCGTAATAAATTCCGTTTTCAAGTAAAACTTATGCATTACAAAGGATTTCATCCTTGGTATGGAAATTACCTTCTGTTTAGGGGCTTACAAAATAAAATCGTTTGGCGCATTTCAGAGAACATCAATTACAATGCATTTTATAGTCCTCTTTTATATACATAGATACGTATATATGTAGATAGCTTTTATCCAGTGTGATTTCTGTAATACCCGTTTTTGGTCTGATGTAAATAGAAAACGAAACTTTAATTGTTGCTTTTCTGTTGCTCTAATTTTGCGCTAAAATTTTTTTTTCGCAACTAAGTTATGAATAACTCCGAAACTGTTGAAAATAGAGAAAAAAAAAATGTATTCAAGTGATTTATAGAAATTTTATTTCTAAAAATTTGGTGGTACTTGGGGTTAAATCGGTCAAGTAGTTTTCAAGTTATGGGGAAATACCTATATTGAAAAAACTACCATATGTTAGGCGAAAAATTTGCCACTCCCATAAAAAAAAATTCAGCCCGATGGAAAACAACTGAAAACGGATTTGAATTCAGCGCATCAAGATCATTATATTCCATATAGTTTTATTTAAAGTCTTTTTTGCCGAGATTTAATATATTTTGCTCTAATTTAAAACAAATAGCGTAGAAAAAACTCAATAAAGTAATGGATAATACCTACATATATGCGATCAACTGTTAAGAATGTTGGAATACCACAAATGGTTTGGGTTTGTATAACAGCTGCTGGAGTGGGTAACTTAGTATTTGTTGAAGGCAATATATATAAATTTGTCTATCTAAGAGTTTTAAAGCACAATTTTAAAAAGTGGGAAAAAATGGGTACCTCGAACTCTTATGTCATACGTCGATAAAGATTTAAAACAATTTACCCATGTTGGACGGGTCTAGACGCTATATAACTGTCTAAAGGTAAATCGAACGCCGTTCCAGTCATCTGCTATGAACGCTGTTGTTGAATTTTTTGTTGATACTGTTTTAAAGAATTGATCTTTTTTTGTTGAAATACATATTTTTTGTTCGAATTAATGATGTTTTATGTACCTATGACACATAAGCAGCTGTTTATGTGCATAAAGTGCGGTTAATTCGACTATATACCTTAACATCGATTGTTCCTACATGGTAAGTTTGTATGTATGTATGTATATTCACAGAGTTGCTTAAATTAGAGTACGCATATTATGGTTAGCTCTTAAGGTAGTACCTAACACTTGAAAGAAACATTTGAAAGAAACTTGTGGAAGCTCGAAAGTTGACCATTTATGCTTACTTATCTGGACCAGAGTTTGCTTGTCGTCCAGAGAGGTATAGATATTTTAACCGAAAATTTTAATAAAACCATTAGAAATGCTGGCCAAAATAAAAAAAACAACAACACTTTGATTTTTAATAGAATTTTATTAAAATAAATTAAAAAAACAAATTCAATTTTAGTATAAAGTATCCCTTTTTGGTTGGAAATCCTTAAATGGAAAACTCTGTGCTTATTTTTTATTATTTTGAAATTGCAGTTTAAGTCCTTAAGCCAGTTTTATATCAGTTTTCTATTTTCTAACAGTATTTTTTGTTTGTTTGTTTTTTTTTCTTCTTATTTTATTTTCAAATAAAAGCACCTTTGCGAATAATGATCTACGTTACAAGGTGCGTTTGTAACAAGAAGTTGTTTTGCTTTTTTCTGCTTTTCTGTGTCTGTTATGTTTACGATTTTTTTTTTTAATAAACTAACATGTAAAAGGGGTGATACATTGGCAAACATTCGTTTGCAATAGTTATCCATGTATGCGATTGGCTATTTGCGTTTGCCAATGTATCACCCCCTTAAAACCATAACAATGTCGTACAATCTCAAAAAACAGAAGCATATTGTTAAAACCGCTGAAACATTGCCAAACATTTGTTTGCAAACCTTGTGTTTGTATGCGTGAAAAAAATAGCTAATCATTTAGAACTTACACACATACAAAAACAAATGTTTGCCAATGTATCACCCCCTTAATGTAAATTACCATGTACATATTTTGTGAAGGCGTGTATTTTATTTATATATATATTTTTTTATCTTTACGTTTTAATTTTCATGAATAGTCTTTATTGGCTCATTCAGTCGAGTTTAACCGTTATGTATTTGCTAAGCTCAAATGCGGTTGGGCGGTGATTTCTAAAACTGTGTATATGTTAAATTAACAGAGTGGGTTATTAGCTTTATTAGGGGATATTTATTGCTCTCTTTCTCTTTTTCTCTCTTTATACATTTTAATAAGAGTGTTTGCGTTCGACATCTTTGGCTTGTAGCAGGCTACAGTTATGCATATTGGACAGCCAATGCGATACACACAGCATCTTTGCCGTTGTTGCCTCCTTGTCTCATTTATAAATTCTTTTAATTTTTTGTCTGCATATTTTATTCTTTCATTTCTTTTTCGCTTTTTTAACACTCTCTAATTTCACATGCCTTAAAGGGTACATTGGCAAACATTTGTTTGCAAGCATCGCAAATAGCCAATCGCATACATGGATAACTTACTTCTCCTTGCCTATTTGCGATGTTTGCAAACAAATGTTTTCCAATGTATCACCCCCTTAACTCAAAAACGTCTGTTATCTCTTTGGAAAACATAAAAACAAAAATACCAACGACAACAAAAAGATAATAAGGAAACAGAGCAAATATCTTTTGGCATCTTTTAAAACATTTCGTTATTAGTCGTATGACTTTTGTGTTGTCGTCTCTAATCCTCAAAATATATTTTTTTTATTTTCTGTTTGTTTTGAAGTGATTTGACGGACAAGCTACTCATATTAAAATAAACATTAATTATAATTTATAATATGTTATTATTATCGGGTGATTTTTTAGAAGCTTTCGGATTTGACTAAAAAACATAAAATTTAGAGAAATGTATGAAATCTTTATTTGAGTCGACAGAACGATCTACATAATTCAATGTTAAAAGATTATGGCTCCTACGCTGAGTCCAATTTTGGCATACTCTCTCCAACATATCGGCCGGTATCTCGTGAAAAAATTCTAGAATATTGGCTTCCCCAGCGTCAACCGTTCCGGGCTTTTATCTAAAGACATAAGCCTTAACATAAAATAGTCACAAAAAATAGTCGAATAGTCTAACCCACACCAAACACTACATTTTCTTGGATGCGTTGGCAGTTCTTGCAATGCTTCTCGCTGTTCTTCACACCAAATACGGCAATTTTGCTTGTTCACGTATCAGCACGGCTTGATGGCAAGCCAACCAGCCAATTAGCTCGTGTTGGTGAATTTGACAAATACGACAAACATGCTATTACACGAGCTAGTTGGCTTGCCATGAAGTCGTACTGACAAGCCGAGCTGGATCGTCTAAACGCCGCTTTACACGAAAACAGATGAGCTCCCAAAAAGAAAGTTGCTAAAAAATCACTCGATATTATTCTTATTATTATTGTTGACATCGTTGTTGCGGTTGAGTTGAATATTTGATAAAGACGCGCGCGCTTTTTTAAGAAATTTTGTTTTTCGCTTGCAAACAAATAAAAAAATGTTTTTTTTTTCGTTTGTTCTTGTTATCTTCCTATAATATTTTCTTCTAGTAATACATAACGATTGTTTGGTTGGTCGGCTTGCTTGACTGCTAACTGCTGCGGGATGCTCACGGTTCGTTATCTGGCTACTGATTTGTTGACACACATAACAAAACAATTGTGGCGGCGTGATATTAAGTGCGAGAAACAAAAATAATAATCACTCAGAACAATCCACCAAGAATAATAGGGGTTATACATTGGCAAACATTTGTTTGCACACATCGCAAATAGCCAATTGCATACATGGATAACTTACTTCTCCATGAATGCGATTGGCCATTTGCGATGTTTGCAAACAAATGTTTGCCAATGTATCATCCCCTTAACCGAATAGCTGTGAAAGAAAATATAAACGAAAGAAAAAATTGCAGCTAGTAGAAACTTTGAAAGAAAATGTAAAATAAAACACATTCACATGCACACAGGCTTACGAAAGCACAAAATACTTGCAAGCATCTATCATATCTATTTTTCGCTGTGTGAGGAGTGTGTCTAATGTATCTTTGTTAACATTGTGGTAAACCGTTATTTGTATGCTCCTTTTCTTCTTGTTGATGTTATTTTGCGTGTGTTGCTGTTGTTGTTAAAATTATCATGGAGCTTTTACTTTACTATTTCACGGTTTTGTAGCTGCCATATTTACATCACAAAATAGTAACAATAAAGATAGAAAGGAAATCAAAAATATGCTCTTAAAAAACCAGTGACGCACATTAAAGATATTCCGGTCGATTTGTAACCGCAATAACCTGTCCGCAAATGCATTACACATTTTATTCGGCATGATTAAAATACCCCGCTATTCTTCAGAATTATAAACAACAAAATTTTAACTACGAAAATCAAACTAAAATTAAAAAAAAATTGTATAAGATTATATGTAAATTATAAATATAAATATAAATATAAATATAAATATAAATATAAATATAAATATAAATATAAATATAAATATAAATATAAATATAAATATAAATATAAATATAAATATAAATATAAATATAAATATAAATATAAATATAAATATAAATATAAATATAAATATAAATATAAATATAAATATAAATATAAATATAAATATAAATATAAATATAAATATAAATATAAATATAAATATAAATATAAATATAAATATAAATATAAATATAAATATAAATATAAATATAAATATAAATATAAATATAAATATAAATATAAATATAAATATAAATATAAATATAAATATAAATATAAATATAAATATAAATATAAATATAAATATAAATATAAATATAAATATAAATATAAATATAAATATAAATATAAATATAAATATAAATATAAATATAAATATAAATATAAATATAAATATAAATATAAATATAAATATAAATATAAATATAAATATAAATATAAATATAAATATAAATATAAATATAAATATAAATATAAATATAAATATAAATATAAATATAAATATAAATATAAATATAAATATAAATATAAATATAAATATAAATATAAATATAAATATAAATATAAATATAAATATAAATATAAATATAAATATAAATATAAATATAAATATAAATATAAATATAAATATAAATATAAATATAAATATAAATATAAATATAAATATAAATATAAATATAAATATAAATATAAATATAAATATAAATATAAATATAAATATAAATATAAATATAAATATAAATATAAATATAAATATAAATATAAATATAAATATAAATATAAATATAAATATAAATATAAATATAAATATAAATATAAATATAAATATAAATATAAATATAAATATAAATATAAATATAAATATAAATATAAATATAAATATAAATATAAATATAAATATAAATATAAATATAAATATAAATATATATATATATATATATATATATATATATATATATATATATATATATATATAGGGTTTATATATATGGTGTGTTTTTAAATGGTTTTAGAGAAATCCAACAATTATTTGGAATTTAAGAAAGTTCTGTCACTTAATTTATTATAGAGTTATAGAGTGTATTAAAATGCTTTAAGCACCAAAAAGTCGTTGACAAGAAAAACTTCATCCACTCTACACTTCCTGTTTAAATCTAGTCCCATTTCTACAATCTGCATGGTTTAAGCAAAACTTCCGTTTTATTGTATATCCTGCGAATCGTATCGTATCAAACATACCTAAATACAATGGATTTATCTACAGCATATCGTTACAATCAAAATATGATGGAGTATTACACATGTAAATGCAACATTCAAGCAACAATTTTATTTTCGTTTTGTTAATTTTTTTTTTTCATAACATTTTTTTTAGAATTTAAGTCATGCTTACATAAATCGGGATCTACAATATTTATTACAATGGACCCTGTTTTAAAAGCATAGCAAACTAATACGATGGCAAATAGAAAAATTAAAAATTTCGTATCTATTTATTTGCTGTTCTAATATAACAAAACTTAGGGACCAAATAGCCTGCATACTCGTCATCGCATGAATGATTGTTTGAGTGTATAGAGTAATATACAGCCAAACAAAAAAGCCTACATACACCTTTGAAGTTTTAGAGAATTAGTGACTAATATTGAAAAAGAGGTTACAAGCAATGTTTAAGGCATTTATAATTAAAGTTATTTGTGGAAAAAAAAATATATAAAAAATGTATAACAAAAAAGTTATTGAGGAAAAACATAATAATAAGCAGAAAAAAATCTACATACAACGTGAAACTACTAATATCAAATAGAAAATTAAATACAAAGAAATGAAAATAATGGTTCTTTGCTGATTTTTTAAAATTTACAAGCATTGCAATTGTTAAAATGTACAAAGAAGATATTATGATCCTTCAAAATAGCAAATCGTAAAGAGATACATACTTCAGTTGGTAATATGGTAGTAAATCGCCAAAAGGATGGATAAATTGCTAAGACAACAAAATTAAATCGTTCTATTGTACAAATGAACATTAGAAATTAAAACAACACCAATAGTACCGAAAATAAGCCACGATCTGGCAGACCTAAGAAGCTTTTGAGGCGTGATGTTACCAGTATTGTGAAATCAAATGTTCAAATAAAATTGTTAGTCCACGAACAATAATATAAGTTTTATATGGCAATGCATTTGCAGAACAGAATGCAAAAAGCTACTTTAAACGGAAAATCAAAAACTTCGAATTGAGTTTGCTAAAGCACATGCAGACAAGGGGTATTGATTTTTAATCGTGTTATATTTATAAATATCAAATTTTCGGAAGTGGTAGCAATTACAAAGTTTGGAGAAAACCAATTACTTCACTTGATCTAAAGAATATTATACTTAGAATCAAATATGGTGGAGACAACGTTATGGCTTGGGGCGCCATGGTGTCATCTGGAGTGGGTCGTTTGGTTTTTTTCGATGGTAATATGGACCGCTATCAATATAAAATTATATACGAACAAAATCTGAGGCATCTGTTGATAGTTTGGGTCTGGGAAATCAATGGATTTTCCAGTAAAATAACGTTTTCCACGTTTTCTGATACTGGCTTCTTCTTTATGCTCCGAGACAATTAAATTTACCACTACAGTCACTAGGCATAAACGCAATAGAGCACATATGGGACAATATGAAATTAGTAACCGTGAAACATTAAAAACTGCATGGGCCGGAATAACACTCTTTATTACAGAGAATTTGGTCATGTATAAGCAGTTGTTGATGCCAGGGGTGGATCAACTAAAATTAAGAGATACATTCTTTATAAACATATACAATTTTTAAATAAATATTTTTTGTAGGTGTATGTAGACGTTTTTTCAATGAATTTTTGTTGTTTTTATTATGTAAATGTTTTTTAATGCCTTAAACATTGATATAGATATTTTTTTAATATTCTTCATAAACTTTCTAAAACCTCTAAATCAAATGGTGCTTACTTTTTTTAATAAAAAATATAACAAAACTTCGTTTGAAGTAGTAATGGACAGTGTTGCCACTGTTGGGATGGGATGGTAGGTTAAATAGAATTTTGGTAGATTTTTGCAGAAGTTTGAAAATTGAAAATTATTATGTTTTTAAAATTTGTTAATTGCTCGCAATCGTATTAGTTTTATATAAACGAAAAGTAGATACGCAAGTATTAGAAAAGTCTATACAATTAGTTACAAGCTATTGGTTGTTATAAAAATTTTTTAACAGTAACGGCAGAAACTACAGAATGAATTAACTGTGAGCGTGTACACCTTACACCAGACTCAGACAAAGATTTTACGTTTAAATTTAACTAAAAAGAAAACAAATGGAAAAATACAGTGCAAAAGCAATTGTAAAATGCATTAATTTAGTTTGCCGGACGCTGCTTTAAAACAATGGTGTGCATTTCATAGAGCGTTGTTTACGCTCAACTCACACGTATTCTTACGCTCTATCTGTGATTTTTTTTAAAGCACTGGAAGAAATTTGCTTTTAGTCGTTATTGAAACAGCGACGAATTAACATGTGGGTGGGCTGT
This sequence comes from Wohlfahrtia magnifica, assembly GCA_023159175.1. Taxonomy (NCBI): domain Eukaryota; kingdom Metazoa; phylum Arthropoda; class Insecta; order Diptera; family Sarcophagidae; genus Wohlfahrtia; species Wohlfahrtia magnifica. The sequence goes on from JAKWBJ010000080.1 coordinate 422,603, forward strand.
TCGTGGATTTTTTTTTTATTTTCCAATAAATCTACTGATTATAATTACTAACAATGTGCGACGAATATTTTATGATTATTAATGCATTTGGTAATCCACAAAGCCTTATTTGATATTATCAAATTAAGCGATAATGAAAGAAAAAAGCTGCTTGATTCAAGCAAACAAATTTTTGTTCAAAAATTAAAAGAATGGTTGGTCAATTTGGAAATCAATAAAAAATAAAAAGAATGACAAATGTAAATTTAAAACGTGATATATCAAATATGGCAGGCCTTTTACTTTTACTGATGGAGAGTATCTGAAACAAATTTTACAAAAAGTTTTTGAAATGCTCAACTACAACTTAAGTTTAAAAAGTTCCCTTTCCTTGCCCCGTTTTACCTTAGTCAGACGTACCATGCAAATGGGAGTTTTTGTTGAGTTTATGGTTAGGCAAACTCTTAAAAATTGTATTTTTTTTCTCTTTGTCTAGACGAAAGTACGGATATCAATGACTTGTGTCAATTGCATTCGTTGCGTTGATGCAAATTCAAAGGTTTTTGAATCAATATTTTCGGTTGAAACCTTTTATGCAAACGTGACAGAGAAAGTGCATTTTGATGTTTCTTTCTAAGGTACCTGCCATGAAAACTGCTGAAAAAAACATTAACAAGATACGAGTTGTATTTTTAAATGCATTAGCAACATTAGTAGTGGACGGATATAAATCGATATCTTAAAAATATAATTTATCAGTGCACATTTGCAACATCTAACATATATAATCATTAGCTGTTAAAATAAATAAAAGCGCTTAAAAATTAATATTAATTTTTTCCGTCCAATAGAACGTTTTTATACAAATAAATACATATGCATGTATTTAAAAAAAAAAAAAAACAATACCTATAAAGGTTTGAATAGAATATACTATATTAATGTAGTATTTTTAAAAAATTAATAAATTTTTTTAAATGTTTTTTTTTATGTCATTAATATGTCATTAATGACATAAAAAATAAACTTCAGTTTTCAGTGATGCAGTTTATTGCCATTTAGTGATGGCAAGATGTTGGAGTGGATCAAAATGATTTAGGAACATATCATAAAGATGTTGCAATATGTTGAATTTTAAAGCTGTAGAGTTCCTATGGGAAAATTTCTACATTGATGGTAGATGTTAGACAGATGCCCGCATTACTGCATTCATTTCTTTCAACAACAGTGAATGCAACTTAAAACAACTTAAATACACTAATTCAATGAGAGAGAGAGAGAGAGAGAGTAAAATTTTATTCAACAATATTTCGTACTCTTAAACATAAATAAATGCTCTCTCACATCGTTCACTACACAGCATAGCAATAAAACCAAAATAGTATACAGTAAAATAAAACCATGCATTATTAAAAAAAACTACTGAATTTATTAAAAAATAACTGCACTCATTCTTCCTTTCTTTGTCATTTCAAGCATTAGACACATGCATAGATGATATGGAGCACCGTCTTAAAAAACTCTGGAATACAATTTAATTGCCTATCCTTAATACCGCAGACAGACGACAGCGTTAATGTGCATTAAAAACTCACCAATGCAGATTAAAATTTTACCCTGACGGACGAGAGTTTTTGCATTAAGTAAACAGATGTTTGTTTGTCAACCATTTTTTTTGGCATTTATACGTAAACCAAATGGATAGAATGATTAGCAGCTATGCTGTTGGTGAAAAATCATTATTTATTTTAAGAAAAAGCTGAAATTACTTTTGTAGAAATTGCTCCATAACCTATTTCAAACCATTTTAATTTGTTTGACTAGAATCCATTCAAGGTAGTTAACAATGTGGTTGATTATCCACAGTATTGCCATATTGAAAATGCAGTTTAAATGCAGTTTGGTTTTGTGCATTTCCATCAACTTAGTGCACATTAGGATGGAGATAATTCACAAATTAATTTGCATTAAGGCAGTTAATGCACATTAATGCTGTCGTCTGTCTACGGTATAAGACACTTAAACTTTATTTGTATTTCTTGTATCGCTTTCATATGTTTTTTTCTTTCTGTTTTGGCTTAAAAAAATTATAAATCGTTGCAACACAATCAATGCATATTGTGTACTGTCAAGTATTCACTGTTGTTTTGATTCAGTATGCTCATGGTTCACTCAAACGCAAATGACTGAAAACAGAGAACAATGAAAAGCTGAAGCAATCATAACTTATCAAAGAGATATACACACTTCAACACACATAAAAAGATGAATGAGATCACAACAATAATTCATTTCAAGTGACTTTTGACTTTTGTTGAGATTCATGCAGGTTTCTGAGACGTATGTATAAATTATTTTATATTTAAAATGTAGTTAAACATTTCGTAACAGCATCTCTGTATTTTTTTCAATGTAATAAAACTTCTTGTACCTACAATCGATGCAAAGAAAACATTGATGTATTTGGTGAGAAATCGATATAACATCGATGTACCTTTGCGATGCATTGCATAGAAAAATATATCGTTGTTTTTTTTAATATCCAGCACTAGATTGAAGTCATGTGATCACGAGACCGACGATTTGGCCTTATGGTTATAGTTTAAAACTCTAGATTGGACTTTTTGTTGAAATTTGCTTGGTGTTATATTTTATATTTACTATAAAAAAATTTCGATGATATCTCATATACACTTTGCTTTATTTAAATTTAAAGATAGTGTTTTATGAAAGACCTTTTGTATGGAATACTGTACTACTGTTTTCACCATAGTTACCATTGTTATTTTCAAAATTTTTAAGAGAAGAATATAAATTTAGCAACTCTCGGTATTTCCACCGCAGTAAACCTTCAATGCAACATCATTCGAGGCAACCAACCTGGCTAATTTTTACGATTTTCCTTTATGGTTTATAAAATCGTTGAATTTTTACAATTGCCGTTGGCAGCTCCAGTCGTCTCTCACTGAAATTGACTCAGTGAGTCCAACACCATTAGAATGATCTTTTTGCAAAGCACGTTGGAGCCTCGAAGCAAATGGTGTTTCCGTGACATTTTGACATTTTGTTTCCATGACTTTCGCTTGGATCTTGCGGAGTTTTTTTTCTAACTTTCTAAGTTGTTCCTTCATCATGGAACATTACTAATTTCCCCAACAGGCTCTTGATATCGAAATATTGTATACTTGGTTAGTTTTATGTAGGAAAAAAAGCTTCAAAAATGGTTAAAATCGATCAGTTTCTGGGGAAGCTCATTTTAAGTATAGACAAAATTAGTTAAAAATTATCAAACTTTTTATTTATCCAATCTTAACTTGTATAAGAAATAAGTATACAAATCAGTTAATGCAATCACATGATCAAAAATATCAGCATATGTTGAAGTTCGGATGCACTTTCTGGAAAGTATCTATCTATCCTGTAAAATTTACTAGGTCCTTTATCTGCTTCTCCGGATAGCATACGAATAGGCAGTGCTCCTTTGTCAGTTTTGTTCTTTCCATGTATTGGTATTTTATGGACAGTAACAGGAATGTCATAAACTTCTTTAGAATTGTTCTTAAACAATTAACAAATTGTTTTTATCTTTTTCTTATGTATAAAAATGCATGAGTGTATGTATGTTTGTTTGAAATCTATAGACAGCTAAACGATGAAACCGTTATTCTTGAAAGTTTTAGTGTCTCTGTATGTCTGCACGCTTATACAAAGTAAATATTTATTTTTCTATATCTTCAAAATGGTAACAGAAACAGAACTTGGTCTAAATAGTCAAATCAGCAGTTAAAAAGTTGGCGTGGTACCTTACATACAAAGTAAATATTGATCTTAATGTATCTTGAGAACGGTTACAGATAAAGTTTCAGATTTTGGTCTGATTATGATTAAATTCATAGTCAATAAATATCATTAGTCAAAAACTGTGAAGTATTGGACAAGTTGGCAGAATACCTCCAATGCAAACTAAACATTGATTTTATTGTATCATGAAAACGGTTAAAGATAAAGTTTTGCAATTTCTTCTGATTGCTTTTACGGTCAAGATAAAGACCACAACTGCACCTTACTGCCTTGTCACAAATATATTCCAAGTGCTGTTTTAATGATAACTTTTGATCTAAAAAACCTTTTAGATATTATCCTCTAGGATAAATATTTTTGGTAGGAAAACGTTTCAAGGACTTCTAATACGGAAATATTATAGCCTGAGTCTTACTACCAATAGCGTTTATTTTCCACTTGTCAAAATAGTTGTGAGCAAAATTTAAATTATACTTCATTCCTTTAACTGTTACGAACGACACCTTACCGCAGCAAAAAAAAAAAAAAATAAATAAAACACCATCATCCTCGTAAAAAGCCATGTCGTGATTCCTGGGAACGGATATATCTGGTATGTAAATTCAGCAAAGAATTGGTGATAATACCGACCCTTACGGTAGATCCGCAGGTATTTGTCGATAAGGTTATCGATAGACATGACCAAAGAGCGTTGGTCCAAAAAACTCTATAATTTTCTGCAGATATAATGGAAAATTAAAAGCATTAAGCTTAAAGGTTAGATCCTTGTGCCAGATGCAATCGAAGGTTTTCTCGATATCAAACAAAATAACGCCAGTACTCTTAAGGTTCCCCTTGTTATACTGGAGTTAATAAACGACTCTCTGTAATTGATGCAGAGATGATGTTTCTTGCGAAATTTCAAAATCTTCTACAGATTATCTCCTTAAGTACTATGCCCAAAAGAGTTAGAATGCTGATGGACTTATAACTGGAAGATAATCTAGAATTCTTTCCCGGCTTAAAAATGGATATTTCCCTAGCCCTCTTAAAAACCATAAGAAAATATCCATCCACTTAGCGAAATGGAATGAGTCTGCCACCGCATTCGTTTTTCAGATCTTGTTTTCAAAACCTCCCCATTTATATGAAGATCAGTAAATAACTTTCTGTTGGCCCTTGGAACTCTCGCCAATTTTCAAGACTTTTTCGAGCCCGGAGGCAAATTTTTACTAAATTTCGACCACGAATAATTCCGGTCCATATTAAGGTGGAAGTCAATCTGCCTATTTAATTGCCCCAGGACACTTTTTAATTGATTTCTTGTATTGACGTGCCTAAATCTCTGACATTTTTGATTTTTGTAGGTCTTCCTGTAGGTCTTTTTTCTATAGCTTCTTTAATTATAGACATCAATTTATTAAAATTAAAATCAAGATTACCAAGATTATTGGAGGAAAGTTGGTCCATGATTTGACGCCTGATCTATTACTCCATCCAGATTCTGATTGCTGACCAGTCATCGCAATTGTACATACAAGGGATCCGGATATGTTACATTTGGAACTTTTCCAGATATAACACAAGTCACTGGAACGTGGTCCGACTGCAACATATCTGGAAGCATCTTCAGATCCGAAAAATGGAGACTGGTCTTCGATAAAAGAATGTCCACTGTAGACGGTTAAACTGGATTAATATTTGGCTCAAAACGAGTATGATCAGTCGGGTAATATAGATAGTAGCTGGACTGGAGATAGGAACTGTAGAGCTCTTTACCGGCGGGGTTGTTCGATATATAATTCCAGAGAGTACGCTGCGCATTCAAATTCTTAAATATAAAGTAGTCGTTGAAGAAGGATGTTAATCTATCCAAGTCAGCTTTAAAGTTGGAGGTATTAACTGGATTATAAACCGATGTAAATATAACTGGGCGCCTATTGATCACCTGTTGAACTAAAATATTCTCAACAACACGTGTTTTGATTTTCGGTAACGAAGTATGCTTAGTCTCAGCCTTAATTGCTATGAGAACATATCCTCCATGCTTACGTCGTCCACCTCTATAAATTTTATAACCACCAAGTTTATATTCGTGGCACGGCTCTTAATACAAATTACCATATAACTTGTGAAAACGAGTATTACGTTAGGATTCTCGCCTTGCTAATCAGCGTTGCCAAAACTTTGGAAGGGAAATCAGCATTTGGCGCAAAAAATCATAGTTTGACGAAAAAATCGTCAATTTCTTAATACAAAAGTGCATTATTATTAGTATTATATTATTATTATTATATATTATTATTATTATTATTATTATTATTATTATTATTATTATTATTATTATTATTATTATTATTATTATTATTATTATTATTATTATTATTATTATTATTATTATTATTATTATTATTATTATTATTATTATTATTATTATTATTATTATTATTATTATTATTATTATTATTATTATTATTATTATTATTATTATTATTATTATTATTATTATTATTATTATTATTATTATTATTATTATTATTATTATTATTATTATTATTATTATTATTATTATTATTATTATTATTATTATTATTATTATTATTATTATTATTATTATTATTATTATTATTATTATTATTATTATTATTATTATTATTATTATTATTATTATTATTATTATTATTATTATTATTATTATTATTATTATTATTATTATTATTATTATTATTATTATTATTATTATTATTATTATTATTATTATTATTATTATTATTATTATTATTATTATTATTATTATTATTATTATTATTATTATTATTATTATTATTATTATTATTATTATTATTATTATTATTATTATTATTATTATTATTATTATTATTATTATTATTATTATTATTATTATTATTATTATTATTATTATTATTATTATTATTATTATTATTATTATTATTATTATTATTATTATTATTATTATTATTATTATTATTATTATTATTATTATTATTATTATTATTATTATTATTATTATTATTATTATTATTATTATTATTATTATTATTATTATTATTATTATTATTATTATTATTATTATTATTATTATTATTATTATTATTATTATTATTATTATTATTATTATTATTATTATTATTATTATTATTATTATTATTATTATTATTATTATTATTATTATTATTATTATTATTATTATTATTATTATTATTATTATTATTATTATTATTATTATTATTATTATTATTATTATTATTATTATTATTATTATTATTATTATTATTATTATTATTATTATTATTATTATTATTATTATTATTATTATTATTATTATTATTATTATTATTATTATTATTATTATTATTATTTATTATTATTATTATTATTATTATTATTATTATTATTATTATTATTATTATTATTATTATTATTATTATTATTATTATTATTATTATTATTATTATTATTATTATTATTATTATTATTATTATTATTATTATTATTATTATTATTATTATTATTATTATTATTATTATTATTATTATTATTATTATTATTATTATTATTATTATTATTATTATTATTATTATTATTATTATTATTATTATTTATTATTATTATTATTATTATTATTATTATTATTATTATTATTATTATTATTATTATTATTATTATTATTATTATTATTATTATTATTATTATTATTATTATTATTATTATTATTATTATTATTATTATTATTATTATTATTATTATTATTATTATTATTATTATTATTATTATTATTATTATTATTATTATTATTATTATTATTATTATTATTATTATTATTATTATTATTATTATTATTATTATTATTATTATTATTATTATTATTATTATTATTATTATTATTATTATTATTATTATTATTATTATTATTATTATTATTATTATTATTATTATTATTATTATTATTATTATTATTATTATTATTATTATTATTATTATTATTATTATTATTATTATTATTATTATTATTATTATTATTATTATTATTATTATTATTATTATTATTATTATTATTATTATTATTATTATTATTATTATTATTATTATTATTATTATTATTATTATTATTATTATTATTATTATTATTATTATTATTATTATTATTATTATTATTATTATTATTATTATTATTATTATTATTATTATTATTATTATTATTATTATTATTATTATTATTATTATTATTATTATTATTATTATTATTATTATTATTATTATTATTATTATTATTATTATTATTATTATTATTATTATTATTATTATTATTATTATTATTATTATTATTATTATTATTATTATTATTATTATTATTATTATTATTATTATTATTATTATTATTATTATTATTATTATTATTATTATTATTATTATTATTATTATTATTATTATTATTATTATTATTATTATTATTATTATTATTATTATTATTATTATTATTATTTATTATTATTATTATTATTATTATTATTATTATTATTATTATTATTATTATTATTATTATTATTATTATTATTATTATTATTATTATTATTATTATTATTATTATTATTATTATTATTATTATTATTATTATTATTATTATTATTATTATTATTATTATTATTATTATTATTATTATTATTATTATTATTATTATTATTATTATTATTATTATTATTATTATTATTATTATTATTATTATTATTATTATTATTATTATTATTATTATTATTATTATTATTATTATTATTATTATTATTATTATTATTATTATTATTATTATTATTATTATTATTGTTCTTATTATTATTATTATTATTATTATTATTATTATTATTATTATTATTATTATTATTATTATTATTATTATTATTATTATTATTATTATTATTATTATTATTATTATTATTATTATTATTATTATTATTATTATATATATAGTTCATGGTATCGCCTAGTACGTGGCACCATCTTGTAGAAACCACATGTCAACCAATTCCAATGTTTCCGTCTTGAACAAAAAAATTCGGTAATAACCATACCGTACCTTTCTTAATTTACTGTAACGTTGCGATTTTCATCTATCTTGATGAAGTATGGTCCAATGATGCTGCATGCTCAAAAGCTCTGCCTCTGCCTCTGGCTGCTCTTCACACCAAATTCGACAAGTCTTTTTGTTGACGTACCAATGGAGCCAAACATGAGTTCAGTCTAACAGCATAAATTTTACTAAAAAAATTCAAAGTTTCTGAAGCGTTGATCGTTTGTTAGGCTATTTATGGTGAAATAACAAACACCTCTGAGCATTTTTAGCATTTCCACATGTCATGAAACTTTTTTTACACTAAACAAAATCACCATCATCAGCATCAGTCGTTTTTGAAACTTTTGATCAAAATTCTTCACAACTACGATTAAATAAAGTTGATAAGACGAAATTCTGTAAACTCGAATTAACGAAATTAAATAAACTCAATCGTGCCAAAGCGAGCATAAAAGCTCATTTTCAACAACATTGTTTAAATAAAATTAAAGTTCGTTTCAGATTCAGAGATTTATTTTTTAACAGTGTTTCTACATAAAAATGTGTCATTGAAAAAATTTAAGAAGTATAAACAGACAATAATATGTTTGCAACCATATAAGTATTACCTTTACGTACTAACTAATTACGTTTTTTTTTTTAAATTAATTTATGAAATTTTATATATATAAAATTTTTCTTTTTTCAATTAAATTTCTTCAAAAAAGCTTTCAAGTTATTTTGTTGTGACCAGGAACAAGACATATGTAGTTTACAAAAGCAATAAACTACAGTCTGATTGATACAAATCGCTTTCGTTTTAAAAATAACTGTTGAACTTTTATATCGACTTTGTTCTAGAAAAAGTTTATATTTTGTACTAACACTTAAAACAAATTATCATAATTTTTAAAAATAAAAATCATCATTTGATAAAAAAAACCTCAGATCCTATTTTCGTAAAATCATTAAAAATATGATAAAAAAATCATTCTAACAACGCTCTTGGTTATTGAGAGAAGTTAAAAAATTAAGAATTAGAGCTTATTTTGGTCGTCCTAGATTTGTAAATTAATCGATGACGTATATGTAAATATTCTTGACGACTTTAGGACAGCAGTCCTGTGGTTTACATTTCTTAAATTGTTCTTTAAGCAGTTGTAGCATTTGTATATTATGCTACCAACATTGTTGCTATTGTTAAGTGTGCAGTCTGACTAATCATAATTACAAGCGCAGGCCGAGCATATCACTACACGATCACAATGACCATATATAGCACACTTAGAGCCTTGAATTGGGCCCTTGTTGCCTTTTACAGGTTGTCTCCAATAAACGGAAATATTGCAAGAGAATCTTAATTTCATTATTTCTCTTTTATGTACTTGCTGTCGGTTAAATTCGATAAGTTATATAGTATCATCCACATAAGATCTTTTTGTAGGCAATTCCGTTACGCTTACTAGCTTGATATTATGTGAGCTGATTAAGTCCTCTTCCAAAAGTTATTAAAATGTAGAAAAAACAATAGTTATATCTATATTAATATCCGTATCTCTATATTAATATCCGTATTCATAGTAATAAGTATCTTATTTTAGGTTTTGAATGCAAATTGGTTAAAATACATTTTATGAATAAAAAGGCGTTTTTTTTTAAATTTCTTATTTATAACTCGGTGCGACAAAAAAGGATGAAGGTGAAAAGCCTGGGAAATGATACTACTTTTCTGGTAGGCGCTATCAAGTAGAACAAGGATCTGTTTTCGAAACACCTCCAACATCTCGAATTATGGGTAAAAAAAAACAGTTTATTCGGACCTTTGTAAATTTAGAGGCTAATAACTTAGCTGAATGTTAACCGATTTTAACCTTTTAAATGATATATATGTGTCTTTAATGTAGCTGAAAATGTCATATTTCTAACCAATAAAGCCCGTTTCATTAACACTAAACATATATTTCTTTGTTTTGTTATGATTTATGTGTAACGGAAAAAAAAACACCCGATATTTTATTTTCAAGTTAAAGTTTTCTTTTTTTTCCACCGATTTCACATACGCTTGCTAAAATTAGTAAAAATTCCAAAAAATATTTTCCTTAATCTTTGTACATTTTTATCTTTCTCATTTTATTGTTGTCAAATAATTTTTTTGGGAAAAACTTTTTTTTATAACGCACTTCAGCGAATAATATTCCTATAAAGATAAAATTTCATTTTTTAAAAGTAATTAATTTAAGCGAAATTTTTGTAAGCCAATGTGCATATAAAAATATTTTTGTTACCAGAAAGCGTGGAGCGCATTTAAGCGGGGCTTTTGTAATTTACAAAAATACAATAGCATTCTAAACTAAGCACACAGCAACATGTTTTTGAGAATTTACAAAGTTTTTATTTATTTTATAAAAACATTAAGATAAAACTTATATAAGCTATTAATTTAAGCTCTGCCACTTATTTTAGTTTACTAAAATTACACTAGCCAGCAAGGTTTTGGACTGGAGCAACCAAATATCTTTCCTAGGGTAATTTGGTTATCTAAATTCGAATCTGCAATTGGCTTTTCTCTATCACGTCAGATTTTCGAGATACAAAAAATGTTTTTATTCGTTAAAAAAAAAAAATCATTAGTTTATTTAAAAGTCAATGAATTTTCAAAAGTGATTGGCGTTATTTGAACGTCGTTTGTATATTGTTTGTTCAGTTTCATTCATAATACAACCCCCGATTATAATATTAATCACATAAATTTCCATACAAAACCTTGAGGGAGAATCACGCAAATTGTAAGTAATTCGATTTTTATTACCCTTTGTATTACTTCAAAATCAGTGTAATCTCTAATTTTTATAAAACCCAGATCAAAAGAGTCTGGCATACTTATTAGCTCTTACTCAAAATGTTTTAATTATAGATTTGATATTGCAAAATTTATTAAACAAAAAATTAAATAAATGAAATAAAGGCAAAAAACAAAATAAATGCCGCTCGCTGCATTGACTTCATATGCTAGCTGTTAAAAGGTGCCTTGCGAACGGTGGTAGTACAAAGTAGTACAAACAGAGAACTAAGTAATACGAAGTCTCGGGCGAACGTAGCATTAGAATCCAGCAGTAGTCTCCCAGCATGCTTTTGTCCCAAAATCCTTGATAATTTCTTTTAATTTTCATTAAATCTTGCTGAGCACGATTTCCTTGTTCGTCGCTCACCACACCTAGGTTTTGTGGAAAAAATCTAAATGCGAATGAAGAAAATCCATTTTGAGTGACATTCGTGCACTTATTCGTGATAATTTTTCAATAATTTAGCAACAATTTGTCTGTAGCTTTCACTCTTATTGTTTCCAAGAAATTGCTTACGATGTTCTTGAAAGATTTCCAGGCTGCATATGCTTTCTCCAATAAACGTTGTGAAAAATTGTCACCATTCCACAGCTTCCTGATCTTTGATTGTAGCATATGCAAGTTTAGAAAAACCTCTAATAAATATTTAAATGTTGCACCATCTTTGTCCAGCTCCTTAACAAAGTTCTTAAAAGGGACAAATTTTATTGGTAGCGGCGGAAAAAGAACGTCATTTGGATCATTTATTGGTTTATTTTAAATGTTTTTTTTCCTGGTGAATATTCAGTTCTTTTTATCCACTCTGTTCTAACGAAATAATGAAAAGTAGCGCGACTATTCCATAGACAAAGGAAACAACAATATTTTGTAAACCTCCTTGCATACAAGTCAACAAACCAATGAAACAGATTAATTTACATTTATTTACGAAGGTATATACTATATATACAAAGAAATTTAAATCACACATTTTAAGATCACCACAGATTTTCCGTTTATTATCTTTGTATTTGAGTAATGTTTAAATTTCAGTTATTGATTCGTAATTTTTCTTTGCATTAATGACATGAGCAATTGGTATGGATGGTTTTCCATTCCCATTATGTAAAAGAAGGGCACTTAAACTGTACTTAGAGCCATCAATAAATAATCTCCATTCAGTTTTGTCATATGGCTGGTTCACTTTTTTAAATAAACTATCAACATCAGTACAGTATAGAATATTGATTTTAATTCTTTTCAAAATATGCAGCCAATTCGAAGCTTATATATCTATAGATTGTTTCTGCAAGATGTTTTTACTGCTTCATGAGTGAAGCTGGTAATTCTGCGTCTTGATTCGTTACATGTAAATCCCGAATTAGATCATTCAGCTCAGCTCGAGCCACTAAATAGCGTTCATCATCAGCCTTATACAAACTACCACTGCTGGTAAAAAAGGTTCGGACTCACTGGTCATAGCATTGGGAATGACTGCTAATGAATCGTTTGATAGACGTTGAATTGGTTTGGAAGCCGATGGGACATTCCAGCAAATTTTGTTAAACATAAATAACAATCGGTTTGGAGGTTACTTGACTCTCTCCAAAGTACTGGAATTCAAAAATCGAAATATACCTTCTTACCAATTGACAACTTGTATAAAACAGTTCGGCAACTATTGCAAAACATTGTCGCCGTCCACGGTTTGTCCAAGTTTCTGACAGCAAAACCAAAATAATGTAAATATGCATATTTCAAAGATTCTGATATTGCATATCCTTTTTTTCCAACCAAATATTCACCACACACACAGCAAAAATAGCTTGAATCAGTAACACATGATCTCCCTGACATGCTACCATTATGAAGATTTATAATGAATGTTGGCTTCTGTCAAATTAATAATTGTGAAATTGTAGTGTCACTGTTGACTGTACAGTATTGCCCATTTTTTATGCAAGATTCGAATTCAGTACACCCAGATTAGTTAAAAAACACGCTTCATTTCTGCAGTTGATTTTTTTTCCAAATTTGCAGACCAGTGATTATTTTTAATACATATTGTTATGTTTTAACCTTCTTAAAACGTTTGAAATAAAATATATAACAATAATTTGTTGTTTTATACAGTTCTTTATATTTTCACACTTTTACTTTATACAGTAACCTTCTTATGTTTATACAGTATCCCACTTATTTGCATTGCACTTAATACTAAAATGTATTCAACACTTTTTTTACGCCCTAACACGACCATACTTTAAGACTGTCAAACAATAACTGACTGACTAAGTGCAATGTATAATCTTTTATAGTAAATTATCATCAATTTCGAATGTTCTTGTAGTTAATACAAATTTCTATTTATCTACCTTAAATTCAAAACATGTAAGATAATAATACACAAAAATAAATCGAACTGGCAACACCGTTAAACACGCAAGTGGTAGCACTGTTAATAACTATGACAAATACATTGAAAACCTTGAAACAAGCCATAGGCAAAAATCCTACAATACAGTTTCTTTATAGCTCCAAATGTAATAATTATTATGAAATAAATTTAGGAGGCGTATTTTTGTTTTCTGTTTTTGTTCTAGTTTCGTAACACTGCCACCCACTTAAGCCTATTCGTCCCGAATTGGCTAATTATCTGTCTTCCTATAGCTCGCCAGTCTCTCTAGATGTACCACTTTCATTTTTGATCGCGGGCTATTGTTCTTCTTTTATCTGTATACCAAACCTTTTGACTACTCTGTAAGATCCAGTTAGTTTGTAGCTTGGCAGATAAACCTTTCTTCCGCTGTGGGTTGTAGAGTAGAACCAGTCGTCCCACATGAAAGCCCTCAGCATTTGCTACACTATCACATCTGGCTTTCATTGTATCGCTGACCATTTTTATACGTGTGCGCACAAATTCGTGAAGTTCATTGAGACTTTCCTGTTTTTCATCATATGTGGCTTCCCTCTCTGTGGTAGACTTAACACCAAACTCTGCCTGGTAACTTGGCAGTTTTAGCTCAGTATTCTTTTAATGTTCGATTATATCGTTCTACCATTCCATCAGACTGCGGGTGAAGCGGCGTCGTTCGAGTCTTCTTAATTCCGTATATCTCACACATTTCTTTGAATATAGCAGACTCGAAATTTCTACCCTGATCGGAATATAACTCCATTGGAACCCTGTAGAGGCATACTCATTAACAATCGTATTCGCAATTGTATGATTGAGTATGGCATGCACTTCTGGTCATTTGCTGAAATAATCCATCACGACGAGAACATAACGATTTTCGGCTTTACTGACAGGAAATTACTGCCTACATTCATCGCTATCCGCTCGAAGGGAGCTCCCGAGTTATATTGTTGCAGCTGAAATCGGCTTCTTCTTACTAGACGTTTAGCTTCAATATACTGAGTACAGTTTGCTATCCAATACGCACTGCTTGTTGACATCCAACCCAATAAAAATGTTGCTTTAGTTTTTTAGAGTCTTTGTTACAACAAAGTGTCCTCAACTAGGCCCGTTATGGGACAAATTTAAGACTTCATTCATTTTGGAAGAAAACACCACTGTTATGATGATGTGTTACCATCTGCACTTTCCCGATGACGATATAAGCACCTATCAATCAGCTTCAAAATGTCCTATTGAGCCCAATAAGCTTTTGTAAAAGAACCTTCTGCTGATATTTCATTGCGGGTAGGCCATCTTCCCTCTGCTTTGGCTACTATAATATTTGCCAATACCGGGTCACTTCTTTGCGCCCTTTAACAGTCATAGTTTGCATTTATCTTTGATGTATTCAATGATGGATTCCTTATTTTCAGCTTTCGAACAATGTTTGCACTCCAAATTACAAGGCCGCCGTGAGCGAGCGTCAGCATATCCGTGCTTAATGCCTCTTCAGTATTTAATGCTAAAGTCATAAATCTGGAGGCACGCAATCCAACATACAAGCTGACCTTCATGGTTCTTAAATTGGGTAACATAATAGTTCCGTTCAGGCTTTGAGAGTGTGCGACTTTCTTTGTCCCATTGACTACTTGGGAAAGTACACCACTGGACACGCCAAAACCGGTTCTGCACGCAATAGATTTTTCAATGTCTTGAACGCCTTTTCTTCTGACTCACCCCAATGAAACGCCTTAGATTTCTTGGTGGGCTCGTGCAAGTTTACTGCCACGCTAGCAAATTCAGCCACAAAGCGTTTGTAATATGTGCATAGTACCAAAAAGCTACATAATTCATGAAGATTCTCGGGACCAGGCCAGAGCCTTAGTGTACGTATTTTATCTTCATCTGTGTCAATGCGGTCTGCTGTAACAAGATGTCCTAAATATTTCACTTGTTTTTGGAACAGTGCACATTTCTTTACGCTGGAGTTTAGTCCAGCCGTTAATATTCGTTGCAGAACTTCTGGTACGTTTTTGAGGTGCTCATTGAAAGTTCAGCCCATCACTATTATGTCATCGAGGTACAACAGGCAAGTCTTCCACTGTAGTCCATTTGGCACGCGCTCCATAACCCAGTCGAATGTGGCCGGTGCATTGCAGAGCACAACTTTGAACTGCCATAAGCCACCGTTCGCACTGAAAACAGTTTTCTCTTTATCCTTATCTGCAATCTCTACCTGCCAATACCCGCTTTGCAGGTCTAATGCAGTAAACCATTTAGTTCCAACTGGCGTGTCCAGCGTGTCGTCAATTCTTGGTAGCGGGTAGCTGTCCTTTTTAGTAACATCGCTCAGTTTCCTGTAGTCTACGCAGAATATTGTGCTGCCATTTTTTATTTTTAACTAAGACTACAATGAGCTACAGGTATTCGATGATGGCTCGACTACTAATTTCGACCGCTAATTTCAATTTCATTGACTAGCTCCTTAACTTCATAACGTGTCACTAGAGATATACGTCTGGGTGCCTATTTTATCGATCTTGTTTTGCGAGTATTAATTTCATGTTTAACTATAGCTGTTCTACCCTAGACTTTTATTTTTCGTAACGAAAACGCAAGCGTACCCCCTTATCAGCTATTTGGCTTTATTTCTTCCTGGAGCTGCTAGAACTGTTACTAGTTCCTTAACATTTTCGTCAAATAGCTATTGGTCCTTGCCTGAATTGGCAGGTTCCGGCAATTTGTCGCTATTTATTACCGCTTCTATTGGAACACATAGGCCTACTTCGAAATTTTCGCAAATGAATTTTACGTGGCCTGATGGATTGAGTTCTCTCACTAGGACTATTCCTTATTTGTTGGATTTGACGAGGACCTTTGCTGATAACAATTCTCTCTTAATTTCTGCTGGTTCTAATATCCACAATCGGTTGTCTTCACAATCTCTCCCCATACGCGCCCATATAAATGATTCTGTCTGAGGTGGCAATCTTTGTTTTTTGACAGCAACTAATCTTCTAGCGTCCTCTTGTCGCTGGTATCCAGCGTATCCCACAGAGGTATATCTACGTTACGCCAAAGCATTATTTGTAGCCCCATATTCAAATTGACGTCTACATCGCACCGGTGTCTATAGTGAAGGAGTGTTGTCTGCCATTAATGTACCCGCACGGTGTAAGTTTGCTGTTATTTTGCTGCATCACTGATATTTATTTTGTGGGGCCCTCGCTTGTGGGGCAAGAGCTAGCCCCTCAGTTTTAGCTCGTTTTAGTTTAACGGTTAAAACATTTTAGTATTCATTTTTGCTCAGCTAGGAGCCACTACTTCCATACTGCGTATCTTGTATGTTTGTGGCTTATAAATCGAGTGAGGCGTCTTCTAAGTTAATGCACACGACAAGGTTTCCGCGAAGATTGCCTTCTGTGCAGTACGTATCGCGTGCTTAACGTCATGGTCTCACATACCATTAACAAACGTTTCGGCCTTGAAATTATCTATCAGCAGTTGGTTTGTCTCTTGGTTCTGTAAGCTGCACTAACCTCTCAACTTTCATCACAAATGCTGGAAGCGACTCGTTAGTTTTTTTCATTCGGCACCCTAACTTCATACCATACAGCTTTCGTTTATGCTCATAACCAAATTTTCGCTGTAGCGCCACCATTAAATCGTCGTAGTTGTTTCTGCAGCTGGCTGGCGTAGTTTCTAGAATATTTGCTGCAGCTCCTTATAAGGCCAAAATTAATTCTAGAGCCTTTTCTTCATTGTTCCAAACATTTCTGCTGGCCACAGAATCGAACTGAAATTTTAATACCACCAAAGGTGTAGTACCAGCAATGCAAGGGGTCTTCATTCTGCTGGAACATTCTGGTACTATTCTCCCAGGTTCTGGTTTTTGGCACTGGAGACTGTTGATTTTCTACTCCATTATAGTGGATACACGCAATGAAATCCATTTACGCAATCTATCAAATTTCATTGCAGATTTCATCATGTGCATTCGTGCTTGTGATCTCATTTCGGATTGCATTCGAGATTTCATCAACATAAAATATTTTGATATTTTGTATCGTGATTTCATGTTTTTATCTGTTTAGTTCATTGAAAACAAGCAAGCCGTAAGCATCTACATACAATTAATTTTTCAACCGTACTTCTCTCGCGATGTTATGCTATAATATAAAATGCCAGAACTGATACCGCGTTAATATTTCATTGTTGATTGAAGTGTGTGTTTTACAACATGCAATCTGAATGAGAAATGCGTTGCGTAAATAGATTTAATTGTGTGTACCCACCATTACATTCAACTTTTCATCAACTGTTTTCTCAAAATTTGGCATTGTTGTTTCCACTTCATCTACTCTCTTGCTTACCGTCTCATATATTTCTTAAGCTTAAGTTTCCTCAAGTTTGTTTTAATGTTCGCAAGAATTCTCGTTTTAGGTTCTAAATGTTTCTTGTACCTTCTCTAAAAGCTTTTCGCTTTGTACTTGAATTTTTTCCATCATAGCAGCCAACAGCGAATTAACGTCTATATCGCTTGTTTCGCTTTGGTATGGTAGGTAAGACATCCACCTACCAATCACAAGGTGCTCATTTCAATACCAGGCCAGACAATCATAAAAAGAAAAAGTTTTTCGACAGCAGTATCACCTCATGATATTACCTATTAACTGGTTATAAGTATTACTACTATTGAAAACTTCTCTAATGCATTTGCCGTTCGGAGCTGGCGTTAAACTGTAGGTCCCTTTCAATGACAATCGGGTGCAGCTCATTCACTGAGAGAAGTCCCCATGTTCTTTCATGGAATGTAATTGGAATTAAAAAACGCTTGTTGTTGCAGGGGCACTCATTTCAGGCTCTTCCTTATCGCCAAATTTACAGCCATCCACGTTAATGCCACACTGCTGAAATTCCTCTAATAGACGTTTTTGTAATTCGATTTTGTTACCAGTTGTCGAATGCCCCAATTTAGTCAACTTGCGTTTGAGCCGGTTCACTTTCACTTCCTGGAATTTCATTTTTATTTTTTTATTTTATATTTCTTTAATTCTTATTTATTTTATATACGCAATCTCGCTTCTGGCACCAATCTTAGGTTTTAACCTTTTTAAAACGTTTGAGTTCTTTTAAACAGTTTTTTTGTTGCCAGCGGCAAAAACTTTTTTGTCAGGAACAAAAAAATTTATTACGTGACCCCACCCTAAACGATAGCTTCGGGAGGCGACCAGCCTGTGCTATAGTATTGAGTCCATCATTGGAATTTAAAGGGGGAGGAGCAGAAATGTTTTATTTAGTAATTTTTTATTTAGTAATTTTTAGTAATTTTTTTTTTTTTATTTAGTAATTTTTTTTGTTTGTCTTGTTTGAGAGTTAGTAGGATGACGTACCTGAAGGAAAAGAAAAATATATTAATAATGGAACGATATTTAGCTTGATAATCCTTGGAGAATTCCCTGTTGAAATATAGTCAAAAGTTTCCTGAAAGGAAAAGGATATATATTTTATATAATTATTGTTATTAGTATTGTGTTTACTTACATGTTGTTTGTTGTTATCAATGTATAGGTTAACAAGCACATAATAATACGCCACTCTTTCCTTCTTCTTTTCCTTTTTTTTATTCTTTATTGTAATGCAGACCTGTAGTCAGCATTTATTTATTTTCCACATACCATTGGGGTAATAATTTTTCATTTTGTTGATTTCTTTTTTTTACATATCCGATTGCAGTGATATAAACTAATTTTGAGTAAGTATATTTTTTGTAAAAAAAAGTAAAATTAAGAATACTTGCCTGTAAAATTGTAAAAGTACCAAATAAGCATATTTTTTGGAAATTTTTGAAATTAATAATACTTAATGTAAATTTTTTTGAATAAAGTTTTAATTTGTATTTACAACTCAACAATAAAACTTGAGTTTTATTTTTTTTCGGATAACCGATAAATTAACTGGCGCCCAACGCAGTAAAAAATCCTTGTAAAGGATAACGAACTCAAAATTGAAATTAAGTAACAATAAAAAATTCTTGTAAAGGATAACGAACTCAAAATTAAAATTAAGTAACAATAAAAAAATTCTTGTAAAGGATGGATTAAAAATAAAAGTTGTGATTTATTGAGCAAAAATAATAAGCTCTTGTGAACGATTAAATTTAAAAGAAAAATTGTGATTAAGAGCAATCAAAAAATAAGAAATTATTAAGTGCAATTGAATTTAACTAATAAGAATTTCTATTAAAATTGAAGGAAAAAAATAGACTTACGAGTTAACCGCAGTAAGGTAGAACTTCTAAAAACTAAAAAGTTAAAAAATTATTAAATGAAAAAATAAAAAACATAAAGTGAAAATACAATAAGAACAGAATGAAATAAAAATCTGGACAAAAATTACGAACCAACACAACATAGACTTTTGCCTATAAATAATTTGCAAATAAAACCAACACCTTAAGAAGACGACAACACATCAAACAGAATATAATTGAACATAACAACAAGAAGGGGTATAAATAATAAAGTCGTGAAAGTTGCCAGAGGATTGCCAAGAGAAAAGGCTGCTAAGAGAGGGAAGAATGAAGACTGTTTTGATGCTGTAAGAGTAGGAAGTTGCATTTGCTCTAAGAGTTTTTCAAATAAAATAAATTTAAGACAAATAAATTTAAATATCAATAAATTAATTAGAATTAAATTGCATTTATGCCGAAAACTAGGAAGTGAAAATATGTAAATTATCCTTTGAAAATAAATCGTGAAAACATTTAATTAATAATTTTTACTTCGTTGTGAATTTAAATAAATATTTAATTAATAATTTTTACTTCGTTGAAATAAATTTTGAATTTTGCTATAAATGAATATTTTTTTTTATTTCGTTGAATTTAAGTGAATTTTCATTGAATTTAAATTTTATAAATTCTGCTATAAATAGATATTAATTATTATGGAAAGAGAATTTAAAGAAATAAATTATTTTAATACCTTCTTTTATATAAGTAAACGGAATTGAATCGATTGTAAAGAATTTTTTTTTTTTTTGGAATAAATAAAGGCTTAGATATCCATAAAATTGTGAGAAATATTCGGATGAGTGTAGACAAATTGGTAGCGAACTTGGAGTTGGTTAGGATTTCTTCAGGAAATAATCGAAAGAAGGAAGGTAGGAAGACAGACAGTTTACAACAGGATAAAATGGACCCGACAGTAATTCAAAGTCTGTTGACCACGGCGATAGTCCAGGCAGCCGAGCAGACGCATCAGTGTTTTCAAGCCACAATAGACGATTTAACAAGATGGTTAGCCAGTATTGAAAGTCCCCTACAGGTGGAGGAATATAAACCTGTAGAAAGGAAGGAGTGGGGTGTAATGAGCCACTCGATATTGTAAAATCGCTCCCAGAATTAAATGGCGACGCGAATAGGTATGTTTCGTAGAGGCAAGCGGCCATAACCGCACATAAACTGTACGAGAGGTTCAATGGCAGCTACAAATATTACCAAGCAGGCCATTATTAAAAATAAGGTTATGGGTGCAGCGGATACCGTGTTGAGCTCGTACAACACTGTATTAAATTTTAGGGCGATTCTCTCCAGGCTGGACTTCGCGTACGGAGACAGACGCTCCATTTTTACCCTCGAACAGGAGCGCTCGACGCTTAAACTGGGACCAAAGTCAATAACAAATTTCTATGATGAGGTCGAACAGAAGTTGACTCTTATAGTCAACAAGGTGGCTATGACCAACGAGGGTGACGATTCATTGATCAGAGCACTTAACCAAAAATATAGGGATTATGCCTTGAGAATTTTCATCTCTGACCTTAGACGCCCCGTTTGTGACATACTCTTCTCGTGCAAGCCGCCGGACATGCCTTCGGCCTTGGCTCTGGCTCAGGAATTGGGAACTAACCAGACACGATACAGTTTCGCAACTACATTCTGGAACTAGAGTAACAGAATGAATAATACGTGGAACTCTCCTCATTACCAGAGGAAGATGCCATTGGGAGGGCAATTGAATCAACCCCAACCATATTCCTCAACTAGGGCTCCAACGCTGGGGAATTTCAACCCGGCGATGAGGCAAACACCAGCTCCGCAGCAGCGACCTGAACCGATGGAGGTTGAAGCAGCCGCCAAAGTTTCAAAGGATTAACCACCTTCAACAGCAGGAGCAGCAGGAGAGGCAATATCTACATTTTAATGGCCAGGGGCACGAAGAATGTTCCAATTGGCTAGGTTTTTGTGGCGAAATCAGTGATCAAGCCAATGAAGAAATAATGTTTTTTAGAAAACGTTCTCTCCTACCATATGTAGAAAAAGTTGCACTTTCAAAAACTATGTAAAAGACTTAAAAATTTTAAAGGCTATAAGGCCTGTCCAAAAATTGTTTACCGTAAAATCAGTTCATGGAAATTCCATTGTTAAATCAAAATGTCTTATAAACTTGCTTTGTCATACGACAATGTTCTATGTTTTGTAGGAACTCCAAACATTTGATGCAATTATTGGTTTTGATTTCCTCAAGCAAATCAAGGCCCGAATCGCTTGTGTGGAGGGTCACGGTATAGAACAACTAAAATTTTTCTCTTGTAATGACGTAAATAGCATACAAATGGGACAGCCTGATTGTGACGCACCTCCTTATATTCATAGGCAACTCATTGCACTCTTGCAGGAGAATAGAGATGTATTTGCGGACCCTGATGTAGCCCTACCTTATAACACGGTAGTTAAGGCCAAGATCCATACCGAAGATGACGAACCTGTGTATTCAAAATCTTACCCGTATCCATTTAGCTGTAAAGAATTTGTTAATAAAGAAATCCAGGCGCTACTCAACGATCAACTTACAACAATCACATATGGATTGTCGATAAGAAGGGAACTAACGAGTTAGGGTCCAGAAAGAAAAGATTGGTAATCAATTTCAGGAAATTAAATTCCAAAACCAAGAGCGACCGATATCCCATTCTTGATACATCGGTGATTCTATCCAATTTAGGTAAAGGGAAATTTTTCACTACGATATACCTAAAGAGTGGGTTCCATCCGATCACCCTGGACGAAAAGGATAGGCAGAAGACTGCTTTTAGCGTCAGTAATGGGAAATACGAGTTTTGTATGATACCATTTGGTCTGAAGAATGCACCTAGCATTTTTCAAAGGGCGATCGATGATAATCATCTTTTCTCGGACAGCTAAAAGACATAGAAAAAATATTAAAGAAGCTTTATTCGGCCAACATGAGGGTCTCATATGAGAAGTCCATATTCTTTAAGAATTCAGTGGAATTTTTAGGGTTTACTGTCACCGAACAGGGTATAAAAACTTGCCGTGACAAGGTTAAAGATATTTTGGATTTTCAAACGCCTCAAACGCTTAGAGGGTTTAGGTCATTTTTGGGCTTGGCTAGCTACTATAGACGTTTCGTCAAGGACTACGCAAAAATAACTAAACCGTTGACAAGATACCTCAGAGGGGAGAATGGAAATGTCTGGAGCAATAAATCAAAAAACGCGAGGATAAACCTCGATGATGAGGCGATAAAAGGTTTGAAAAGGTAAAAACAATTTTAGCATCCGAGGACGTGTTATTGCTGCATCCTGACTTTAGTAAGACCTTCGAATTAACGACTGACGCATGGAAAGCATGGATCCACGGCGATTGGAGCCATGCTTTCCCAGAACGGTCGGCCAATTACAATGATTTCGCGAACCTTATCATCCACAGAGGAGAATTACGCGACCAATGAACGAGAAATGTTGGCGATCGTTTGGTCATTACAGAAACTGCGGATCTACTTGTACGGGGTAAGGAACTTGCACATCTTTACCGATCAACAGCCGTTATCATACCTGAAAAAAACCCAAATCCGAAGATAAGACGTTGGAGAGCATCAAAGAGTTTTCACCCAAGTTTTTAAATAAACCCGGGAAAGAGGACGTAGTCGCAGATGCACTGTCTAGGCAACACCTACACCACATTGACACCGTCTTGGATGGATCAAGCGTTGGTACAACAACGGTTCGAGGACAGAGACCGCAAACGAAGGAAATGCAGACACATGCACCGCATCGGAGTGAATGATTACCGTCCATAGCGAAGAATCCTTAACGGATTTCATACGCACCGTGCAGAACGCAGTAAACTGCTTTAAAAACCAAATTGTCTTAAACGGGAATGATGCTCCAGGCCTTTCCACGAAAACTATTTTCAAAAACCAACTGCAACACTCAATAGGCTTCGCGAGTCTACCTGAGGCTCTGAGACTAATAAGTAAAGTCGTTGATTGTCAAAGGGTAAATTGCATATTATGCAGTAACCACACCTCGGCCCAGATACAGAACGAGTTGAAAAAAGCATTCTCGGCTGTTAAATTTGTGCACTCAAAGAAATTGGTGATTGATGTTCACAATGTGGATGACCAACTCGAAATAATTCACAATGAATATAATAGGGCACACCGTTCTCTCAAGGAGAATATGCAACAAATTCTTTTAGATTATTACTTTCCCAATATGCGGAAGCAATCGGAACATATAATTTCCTCGTGTAGAACATGTCGAGAGGCCAAATACTCTAGACATCCACGAAAACATCAAATATCAGAAACACCCATACCAACTGATTTAGGGGAAATCCTTCACGTGGACGTCTACAATACGAATAAACAATTTTTCTTGACGTGCTTGGGCAAATTTTCGAAGTTTGCTATGGTAAAGCCGATGGCTTCAAGGACTATCGTTGATATTAGATCAGCTCTCCTCGAGATACTCAATTTTTTTGGAAACACCAAAATAGTAGTTTGCGATAACGAGAAGGCACTTAACTCTGAGACAATAAAAACACTTATAAAAGGTAGCTTTGGAGCGGACATTTATGCGATCCCACCTCTCCACAGCTCATCGAACGGGCAAGTGGAACGCTTTCATAGCACTTTGACAGAAATTGCAAGATGTCTAAAACTGGACAATGCCTCATTGGATCCACTGGACCTTATACTACTTGCTACATCGAAATACAATAGAACCGTTCACACTACAACCGGAATGAGACCAATTGATATTATTCAGACTATTCCGGAGGACCTCAGGAGGAGAATATCTTCGAGGATTGTCGCCAAGCAGGAATCCGATTTGAACTACCATAATAGGGGTAGAGTTAATAGGAGATATAATACTGGCGATAAGGTTTATGTTAAGGTTAACAAACGCTTGGGAAATAAATTTAGCAGGATTTTTGTCGAGAAAATGGTCCAAGAAGATTTAGGAACTACTCTTAGGATTGACGATAGAATAGCTCACAAAGATAATATACGTTGACTTTTCGCATTTTATTTCTTCCAGAATTCTTGTGACGTGCTGCCACGTCTTGACAGGAAAATTGATCGACTATTCACACTCACATTACGTACCAATAGAGGACGGGACCATAGGGATTTACCAAGACTGCGGACACACCACAGACAGGCGCGCAGCATGTTGGGGACAGCATTGAAGGTAATAACTGGGACACCAGACTGACGATTTCGAAGAACTTAAGTTCGCACAACAAACATTACAGACTAACAACGACAAACAGGTAATAATAAATCGACAAATAGAGCAAAAAGTTAACAAACTCACTAAGGCAATTGATGACATACAGAATAGTGTTAGACACTCCGGAGAAAATAATGCTTACCTTTTCAATCTACTTAACAATAGGAATAAGGTTATGATTGGTGAACTCGACAATTTGTCTATGTCCATGATACTCGGAAAACTGAGTATTATTAACCCAATAATACTGAAATCAGAGGAAGTAGAAGCAGTACTTAGGACAGAAAAAATGAATGCATTTAGCATAAACCAAATTATAAAAAACTGCAAGTTTCGAATTAGACAAAATAATAATATCATAGAAATTTTAATAAAGTATCCAATTATTTATGATACCTGTAACAAGATCCGGATATATCCCGTAGTCCATAATAAGAAAATACTAACACTAGAAAGTAAGTTCGTTGTCATCTGTAACGGTAATTATAAAATAGTAAAATGCAACTCGGATATGGATCCCACCTTTTGTAGGGAAACTTTTGAACGTAGTTCTTGTCTGGGGAGTCTTTTGAATAATAATACAGCTTCGTGTAAGTCTTCTTCATCACACCAAATAGAACAAATAACAGAAATTATTGATGGTGTGCTGCTCATAAATGAGGGATTCGCACGAATCAAAGAACTTGGCAAACCGCCAATATATGTAAATGGTTCATTTTTGATAACATTTAAAGAACAATACCTTGTTCACCAACAAGAAAAGTAAGGTTTTCGTTAGCCCAAATATGCCATCTGCTCATAAGGTGAATATTTCGGGTCACTCAAAAGCCCTATCATTGCCATATCTCCATGAACTTCACCTCAAGAACTTGGATACGATTGCAAGTATGATTCGGAGCTCAGAAAAGCTCTCGTACGTTTTTTCATCAGTAATATTTATATCAGTAATGTTATTCATATCCTATATGTCCTACGGACGCTACAAAAAGCGTTCGGAAATCAATAAACTGGTATGTAACCTAAACCCAGTCGAAACGCCTGCATCTAAGGACGGGGGGAGTTAACACGCGCACAATATTTCGCCACTCTTTCCTTCTTCTTTTCTTTTTTTTATTCTTTATCTTAATGCAGACCTGTAGTCAGCATTTATTTACTTTCCACATACCATTGGGGTAATAATTTTTCATTTTGTTGATTTCTTTTTGTTTACATATCCGATTGCAGTGATATAAACTAATTTTGAGTAAGTATATTTTTTGTAAAAAAAAGTAAAATTAAGAATACTTGCCTGTAAAATTGTAAAAGTACCAAATAAGCATATTTTTTGGAAATTAATAATACTTAATGTAAGTTTTTTTGAATAAAGTTTTAGTTTGTATCTACAACTCAACAATAAAACTTGAGTTTTATTTTTTTTCGGGTAACCGATAAATTAACTTATATTATTGTTTTGTTAACGTATGATCATATTTACATGTGACTGAAAGAGATGAATATAATGTTGTTTGTTATGAACAGCTGTAGAATATAGTAAGTGGTGAGCTATCATTCATAAAAAGAGTGTAGTAAAGTAGCGTCGTTTTTGTGTGTAACATGTGTTTTTCTACTGTTATATATATTGTTACATCGTTAAAATAAATAACAAACGCTGCAAGAACAACTATACGTGCTGTTTATATATAACCAGAATCGACAACAACAGAGATAAAGTAAATAAAAATAACACAGCAACAACAAAAACTAAAAGCAAAGAAAACAAGTAACAAACAATAAGAAGCAACAAAAAATACTAAGATCTGCAATAAGTAAAAGTTTATATTCGCATGGCTACATAAGAACTAAAAAGAAAATAAGAGAAAGAAAAGGAATCTACCTGAAAGATCGAGGGGTTAGAAAGCTTTCGAAGTGTTGTTTACTCAGCCATATTAGAAAGCACATCGGTGCGAACAACAAGCAGTTTATTTGTAGTAAACTCAGCGAGTACAGTTTATGTGAAGAGAGTTTGTTGGTTTGAACTCTGTGTGAAGACAGTTTATAAGGTGTAAACCCGTGAAGTGAATCGTGAAGTAAAAAACCAGATTAGTTGAAGATAACTAAGTAAGGAGAGTTAAGTGTGGATAACCTCTGGTTGAGAAGATTGTGATCGAACCTAAGTTATAACTACGATCTGGGTGGAAGATCTTTAGGTAGAAAGATCTGTCGAGTAATTGTTGTTGTTTACAAAGTTGTAAGCAGACGGAGTAATTAAGATTAGAAAATTGTTATTGCTTGTAAAAAGGTAACAAGCAGTGGTGCACAAAACTGTGTTGAATAAAGGATTTTTAATTAAAAACCAAAGCAAGATTTATTTTATTTTAACTACAATCTACGATCTTTTTAAAAAGTAAAAACGTAACAATATTTTAATTTTTGTTGTTATTCGTATGTTTTGTTAATGGGATTAAGATGTTTGCAACAGATAATGACGGCCTAGTAATAAAAAGTATATCGGAAGTAGAAGAAACTCAAGATGTTTGGAGGATATTGGAGGAGGAGGAAATTAAATCATATTATGAAGTGCAGAGGATCAAGAATAATATTCTAGAAAAGAGATAGGTATAATATATGTAATGGACGTTTTCGGTAAAAGAATAATGTTCTAAAGTAAAAACCTTAAATTGTTGATATGAAAATGGCCAATATGATATTATTATTACCACCTTATTATTACCACAGTAGTAGTCAACATTTTTTTTTTTAATTAAATAATTTTTAAATAATATAAATTTTCATAAAATCAGACCTGCAAGAGAATTTAAGGGTTAAATCATGAGAGAAAATAAAATAAATTTATTAAAAATAACATACATATGCTTTTTTAGTTGTGAAGATTAAAATACTCACTTATTAAATAATAGAAAGCGCAAGCAAGGAAGTGCTGATCTTGTTAATTATAATTTTTATACTAGGAGAATGATCAGTAGCTTTTGAATGTCAAAATAAATAGTGTTAGACTAGAGATATTGAAAGCAGTGTTGCCGTTGAAAATTTCGAAAAAGGGTCTTAAAAAGGGTATTTGAGAAAAAAAGGGTCAAAAAAAGGTATTTTAAACTAAAATAGGGTCAAGTTTTTTGTAAAAAGAAGTAACATTTATTTCAATTAAAAAAAAATGTTAAAAGTTAATTAAACAAATTAATCTAAAATAAAAGTAATTATACTAATTAAACTAAAAAAAACAATTGACAGATACATTCAAATACTAGTCATATTATCAAAAAGAAAGAAGTTAGTTTTACAAAACTCTTGATAATGTTTATCACTTTTTAGAAATACTTTTCTATATTTTGTAATTAATTTACTTGGAGTCCATTTTTCCAACCCCGATTCGAGCAAATTGAGGGAGGAAAGCATTGATTCAAAAGTTTATATTTTAAGTTTGTTTGCAAGTTTAATTTTATTCTGTGATAGTTTTGAAAAATTCTTTTAGCGGAAGCACTACTAGAAGGCAAAGTAAGTATATATGTATGAATTCATATAAATTTGAATATACAGTCGCACAGGAAAGTAGACATATCACCTCGAAAACTGGATTTAACATAGAACTATAAGGTTTGGACTCCCAAAAACTATATAATGTAAATCTACGCGAAAAATAAAACAAAAATATATGAGCTTTTGCATAACATATCCTTTAAGCTTAAAGAAAAATAATAAATTCCATTTTCTGCACATAGAAAAGTATACATGCTCTGCAATATTAGATAACTAGTTATCCCTAACAAATTCTTAAAATTGTTTTATTGTTGATTTTTATTTTATAGAGCCATATTTAATCAATTTAAATAAAATTTTTTTATCGTAGTTTCACTTGAATTATTGTGATATCCTTTAGGAAGAGCAGTCATACAGTTTTGTTTGTTTTTAATTACACTTTCTTTGTACTAGGATATCCAATTTATCAAATAAATTGTTTGTGGGTCTTATGTCAGGTGGCTAATAAGTATAATGAAGCCGTCAAGTCAAGTTTTGATGTCGGAACTTCTAGTTTATTTAACTTTTTGTTTTCATCACACTTAAATGTAATACCCCTAATTTCATCGCTCAAAACAACTTTACTCCAAAATTCTTCAATATAAATCTTTAATACCCGCGATCTTATATGTTAGGCAGTTTTCTTATGGTTTTTCATATTGCTTGATCAAAGCCTGCTGCTCATCTATTCTTTTTGATTTAACCACAAACAAACAAATATATTTTTATGCATAAGTTATAATAATTAGATATTTGGGAATGTAATAAAGCGTGTTTTTTATAGAGGTATAGAACTTTAAGTTGGCATTACTTTTCAAGATGGCGACCGATTTAACAGCTGTCAAGTGATTTATTCTCCAAAACTGCCGCATTTGGAGTGAAGGTATTCCTCAAGTGAATGTGGAAACACCGTTACATCCAGAAAAACTGACTGTTTGGCGCGCTTTATGGGCTGGTGGAATCATTGGTCCGTACTTTTTCAAAAACGATGGTGGCCAGAACGTTAAAGTCAATGGTGATCGGTACAGAGCCATGATTACTAACTTTTTCATTCCTGAATTGAATAACCATGATGTCCGGGAGATGTAGTTTCAACAAGACAGCGCAACATGTCACACAGCTCGTGCCACAATAGATTTATTGAAAGACACGTTTGGTGACCGCCTAATTCCACCTTTTGGACCTGTGAATTGACCTCCAAGATCTTGTGATTAAACACCGCTAGACTACTTTCTGTGAGGCTATGTAAAGTCATTGGTCTATGCGGTAAAGCCACAAACGCTTGACCATTTGGAAGACAACATTCGCCGTGTTATTGCCGATATACGGCCACAAATGTTGGAAAAAGTCATCGAAAATTGGACGTCCAGATTGGACTACAACTGCGCCAGCCGTGGCGGTCATATGCCAGAAATCATATTTAAAATGTAATGCCACAAGATTATCTTTCGGATAAATAAAATTCATCTCAATCAAATAATCCATCGTTGTTTTATTGCAACTTAAAGTTCTATACCTCTATAAAAAACACCCTTTATAAGAAATAACAACCAACAACTAGCAATATTCTCTCTTATTTTGTAAGATATATGTAAAGAATGATTGTTCTTGTGTCAATTTCATTTGTTTCTTTTTAATATCGTTTATTTTTAATCGGTCTGTAGTTGTGTTGGTTTTTGTTTCTTCATTTATAAGAATTATACTCAAACGTAATTAACCGCTTCTGAACCGTAAACAAAATTATTTGCGCTTTAAAATTTTGAAAAATTAAATATTTTTTAAATATGAGTAAAATATATCATAATATATTTAGATATCAGAAAGAGTTTTGAATATAAGCAAAGTATGAATATTTTTAAAGATTTAAATATTTTAATCAATATTTTGTACGTTTAAAATGAAATTCTAAGATTTTATATTACGGGTGTTTTCAAAGAGATTGGTACTTGAGTGATATGTTTTGGGGTTCCATGAATATTTTGCCAATGGAACATAAGGATGGTGAGGGTTTTGAAGAAACCTCTGTCAACAACATAAGACGGATAGAAAATAGGATTATTCAGACTAACTCAGCAATAGTTTTCGTATCTCATAATGACTAGATAGGTGCTTAGTGAAACATGTAGTTAAAGAGCATCTAGTCATCCTTGTCCTTCCACCTGGAATCACCAAAAATAGGGAGTCGATAATAAAACTTTTTGTAATAGGAATATAATTTGATAGGAAAAGGGCCGAACTCCCCCCACCCGACTGAAGCTAGTGCTCAATGGCTCCCGCAGTCCTTTTCCATATTCAAGTTTAAAGTGTCAAAAAATTTGTCTTGGCCTTTTTATTATTGTATTGAGTTTACAGTAATCCAATACAATTATACGTGTACATTACATATATGTATAAAGATATAATTACACAGATTTTGCTATAAGTAAATAAATAAAATGGCTGTTTGGGGACAAATATTAAATATGAAGACTAGAATAAAAAAGATATCTGATATATAAGTGCTGTTGGGGTGTTTAAAGGACTAGGTTGTATATTTTAGCTAGATTGCGATTCTATCGTAAAAGTACTGTGAGACAGTTAACATTTTTTTTAATTATAGTGGAATTTTGTACCGAAAAGTTTTGTGAAAATTGTCCTAAAGGGAAAAGAGGAAAAGTTGTGTGTGAATTTTAGTGTGACTGATCGTGGAGGAAGAAAAAGAGAGCCAAGGACATCAGAATTATAGAGATAGACTGGATAAAAGGAACTAAGAAAACGTCTAGTATAACGACACAGGTAATAGGAGAGAGCTAACACCAAAATCTTTCAACTAAGGTCTTCAATTCTTTTGCGATTGAATTTATATACCTACGGGAGTCAGATTTTAAAACTATGAAATATTAGTGATGTTAATTACGGTTATTTTATTTATCTGGAAAAGCCTTTGTGTTTACATTCCGACTATTTGGTAAAGGCATACCCAGGTAGGCTTTTAAAGTTTTTATTCCTTTTACTATTTTATTGTGCGCAAGATAAGGTTAAACTCTAGAGGAGAAATTAAAATCTAGAGATGAATAAAAAAGCTTTAAGGCCATTTACTTTAAGGAAGCCAAGCGTGAGTAAAATGCTTGGATTCTCTTTACGAGATAAATATAAACATATACACGTAGGTTTTTTTATCTATTATTATATTTTGTTATAAAAGTAGTGGTAGTATTAATTTTAATTTTACATAATATTCGTTAGATTATCATGTTTTCTTTTCTTTGTATTATTTAATTTAAGTTTAGCGTTTTGAATTATCTTAAATAGGATTTTATTCATCTACAATAATATTTGAAAGTAAAGAGATAAGGTTTTTAATAGGAATAGAGACTGGAAACAATAATAATAGGAAAAGAAAAAAAACTAAGAAGGAACGAAATAGAAGTTACAAGGTGCTATAGGACCACATCTGTGAGTGTCTATAATAATTCTATTAGTGAATTGTCCAAACCCTGGAGAGCTTCTGCAGTTTAGAGAACTGTAAGTTTATATTCTTTTCTGTAAAAAGTGAGCATATTTAATCGTAGAAAAATAATTGATTTTGGTTCAGTTTTGGTTTTAGTCAGCATTTTGAATTTTATATTCAAAAAATAATTAAATAAGCTCTTAAGATTGTTTTTGGTTCTTTTGTTTAAAAAAAACGTTTCAAAGAAGAAAAAAGAAATCCCTTACTTTTATTTTTATACCAAGATTTAATATAATATAAGAAAATTTATTTATAATTTTTTTTATTTTATTTATTTATTAATTTTTTTTTTGAATCACCTATTCTCTATGCTAATAGTAATTACTATTGGTAATTTTTATTTTAATACATTGTATGTTAATTAAGTGTTAGTATAAAAAAAATTGTGGTTTAAGTAATTAATATTTGACAATGATAGGTTGTAAAAGTGGACATGGTCGGGTAGTGTTTAGGCCGTAGAAATAATATATTCATAGAGTGTTCTGCGACAAGGTTGGGAGGGCTGATAATTAGAAAAAGAACTATCTTAGGAGTTAAAGGTGTGAGTGTGTGTGAGTGTTAGTGTGAATATAGAGATGATTTTGTTTTATCAGCAACGGCGAGATATGACGAGGGGGTTGTAACCGCCTGAGGCGAGCTGGGTGGAAGCCTCTTCAGTGACCATCAGAGGAAGCACACAGGACGATCGCAAATATACAAAAAGGTAAAGTCCAATCCGATCGTAGCACAACACTTTTTATTTTCATACTTTTACTTTATACAGAAACTTATTTATATATGTACAGTATCCCACTTTTTTATCTTGAACTTATTATAAAAATTTACTTTACACTTTTATGTGCGCCTTAACATGACTTTACTTTATGATTACCAAACTATAACTGACTGACTAAGCGCAAGGTACCACCTTTTATAGTAAATTATCATCAGTTTCCAATGTTCTTGTAGTTACTACAAATTTCTATTTATCTACGTTAAATTCAAAAGATGTAAGATCATACTACACAAAAGAAGTCGAACTGATAACACCGATGAGACCGTCAGCAAAAGAGTTGATTGCGTCGAGAAGAGTGTTGAATTTAAAAGATTGTTGACGAAAAATTTGTTGTAGTTCAGGAAAAAGTCAACATTCTCCGGTGCGTATACTACCAGAAGTTTCCAGGAGAATAAGGACACCCTGTTTTGATAGTAATACACCTTTGGCGGTATTCAAATTTCAGTTCAAAAGCAGAAAGGGATGGGACGATGAATTAACTTTGGCCTTAAGAGGTGTTGCAGCAGAAATTCTAGAAACTACGACAGGCAGCTTCAGAAACAATTACAACGACTTATTAGTGATATTAGAGAGTAAATTTGGTGATGATAGATTTGCTGTTCAATCGTTGGAAGCGATTTAGGACTGAAGCGCTGCATGGGGAGTATTGCTTTGCCAGGAAAAATGTCAATAGGAAGATTTAGAGTACGAAATCGTTATATTACTCCTCCGTCTTTAGTTCAGCTACAGGATCTAGGAAAACTTGGAGAACTATACGTGGTATTGGTATTAATAAGGGCAGTGTTATGCAGGCTGATGCAATTGATATTGCCCATGAATAAAGTCTTCTACCAGAATCAATCTGACTCTTTCGCATCAAATTCGTTTAATTTTGAATGTGGAAATGAACATGAAGTTTTTCTTAGTTGCTTGTCTATAAAATCTAATTCTACCGGCATCGAAAAGATTCAGCCTCAATTGAAAAGGATACTGTTACCTTTTTTGTTACCTTTTATTACTTATATATTTAATACTATAAGAACTAAATCCGCCAATAATGATTATCGGCCTATTGCTATACTTCCTTATTTGTCTAAAGTATTTGAAAAATTGATTCATCAGCAGATTTATAAATATTTAAATGATAATGGCCTTCTTACGGAAAGACAGTCTGGTTTTCGACCAAAGCACAGCAGTACAACTAATTTATTGGATGTATCTGAGAAAATACGAAGATACACTGATCAAGTGGACCTTGCTTTTCTAGTTCTTTTAGACCATTCCAAAGTATTCGATATGGTCCACCATGAAACACTTTGTGTAAAGTTGAGAAATTTGCTTAACTTCTCCCATACATTCAACAGACTTCTATCATCGTATTAGGCAGATCGTTCTCAATCAGTTTTTCTTAGAAATAAATTTTCCTGTCCATTGCGTATCTCTAGGGGTGTGCCACAAGGCTCTATTCTCGGTCCACTTCTCTTCAGTATTTATAATAACGATTTAGTTGAACATTTGTTGTTTAGTAGGGTACATTTGAATGCTGATGATGTACAAATTTACATAAGAGCTGAAAGAGGTAATCTCAATGAATGTGTGCTCAAACTTAGCGGTGATCTTAAGAGGGTCCATGACTGGGCTAGTGAAAATAGTCTTTGCATCAATATCTCGAAATCTAAATGCTTAATGATAACTCCAAGATCTATTAAATTACTGCAACCTGTGATAACCTTATGCAACCAGAAATAAAGATCGTTAAATCTACTAAAAAACTTGGGAGTATTTTCAACAATAACCTGACATAAAAAGATCATGTTAATTATGCCTCAGGTAGAACTTTTTCTATGTTGAGAAATCAGTGGAAAGCTCAGTAGTTTACACCACTGAGAATTCGTATGTTACTCGCTAAGACATATCTAATCCCAGTATTATTATATGGTTATGAAATATTTGCATCTTACGACTCTGCTAGCCTAAGAAGATTGAATATGGCTTTCAATGCCATAGTAAGATATATATATGGATTATCAAAATACGACCATGTATCTGCTCCTGGGAAAACCCTTTATGGTGTGTCATTTGACGATCTGCAGAGAATAAGAATTCTTGTACACCTACCCAGTTATTAATTCTGGTGGAATGAAATACCTCTATGAAAGATTGTCGTTTAGACGCTCGCTGAAACTGAATGATCTTATCCAGTTTAGGCATCATTCTCTCATATCTGAATGGTCATTTTTCATCTTTCCTATGCGTCTTTGGAATGCATTACTCACCGGATTAAAACCTCTTGGCAATGTTTTGCAATTTAAAAGGGTTTTGTTTAGATATTGCTTTTGATTTTTATGTTTATTATATGTTATTTGGTAAATTTTTCCTTTTTGTTTTAAATTATTTTTTTATATTACTTCTATTTATTTTAATTGAAAATTTATTATCATTATTATTTTTTTGGTTAAATGATTATTATTTGGGAAACGCAAATTTGTTAACGAATAAAAGTTTTATACCATAATTATAAAACCTTAGGTCTTGTATAGAAGATAAAATATATAAATAATAAAATAAATAAAACGAGATATGTACCGTGTGGAGTTAAGGTGCCAAACTCAAAAAGCTAATTAGACGCTTCAAGCCTTTTCAATGGAAGTCGAGAGGTTGGTGTAACTTACCTATCCAGGGGAATATCATCCACTAGTAGATCATCTCAAGACCGCAGCCTTCGTCAAGGGCATACGAACTACCTCGATGACATAATGGTGATGGGCTGGGCTGAGCTTTCGATGAACACCTCAAAAATCTAGCAGAAGTTCTGCAACGAATATCAACGGCTGGACTTAACTCAAGCGTAAAGAAATGTGCATTATTCGAAAAACCAGTGAAATATTTAGGGCATCGTGTTACAGCAGACGGCGTTTCAGCGGATATAGATAAAATACGATCAGTAAAGGACTAGCCTCGTCCCCAGAATCTTTATTAATTATGTAGTTTTTTGGGAATCTACACATATTACAGACGCTTTGTGCGAGCTTGGCAGCAAGCTTGCATGAGCCACCAGGAAATCTATAGCCTTCCATTGGAGTGAGTCACAAGAAAAGGCGTTCCAGACATTAAAAGATGTATTATGCGTTGCACCGGTTTTGGCATATTCAATCCAAGGTGAAATGATACAGTTTGAAGTTTTATCGCCATTGGGAAAGTGCAGACGGCAAAACTTCATCCAACCTAATAGTAGTGCCTTCCTCCAAAACCAAGGAAGTCATAAATTAGTTTTATAATGAAGCTAGAGGAGGACTCCTTAGGGTGACAAACACTCTTGAAAAACTAAAACAACGTTTTTATTGGGTTGTATGTCAGCAATCAGTGGCGGATTGGATAGCAAACTGTACCCAGTGTATTGCTAAAGGTCCAGTAAGAAGAAGCCGAGCTCAGCTGCAACAATATAACTCGGGCTCATCCTCCGAGCAAATAGCGATGGACGTAGCGGGCCCTTTGCCTGTCAATAAGGTCGAAAGCCGTTATGTTCTCATCCTGATGAATTTTTTCTGCAAATTGCCGGAAGTGTACGCTATACCCAGTCAAGAGGCGAATACGATTGAGAACAATTAGGTATGCCGATATTTCAATCTGGGCAGAAATTTCGAGTCTGCTATATTCAAAGAAATGTGTGAGATATACGGTATTAAGAAGACTCGAAGGACGCCAGTTCACCCGCAGTCTGATGGAATGGTAGAACGATTATTCGAACGCAAGAGGAATACTTCCGAAAAGTAGTGAGCGATCAACGAAAAGACTGGGACGAGCATATTCCGAGGCTTTCATTAGCGTACCGATCAGCTGTCCATGATTTAACATCTCGATCACCTGCCAAGATTTTTTTTGGGGCTGAGCTAAAACTGCCTAGTGACTTAGAGTTTTGTGTTAAGCCAGCCACAGAGAGGGATGCCACATAAGCTGAAAACAGGAAAGTCTCAATGAACTTAACGAATTTGTGCGCTCATATTTAAAAATGATCAGCGACAGAATGAAATCCAGATTTGATCGTGCAGCAAATACTGAGGGATTCAATGGGAGACAACTGGTTTTACCCTACAACCCACAGCGGAAGAAAGTATTATCTCTTAAGCTACAAACTAACTGGGATGGACCTTATAATGTAGTCAAAAGGTTAAACGATATGGTATACCGAATACAAAAAAACAATAGCCCGCGATAAATATGAAGGTGGTGCATCTGGAATGACTGGCGAGATGTGGGAAGAGAGATGATAAGCCTATTCGTGACGAACAGTCTTAAGTGGTGGCAGTGATAAAATAAAAATGCCTAAAGAAAAGATACACCAACACTAGTACATTTAGAGCTTTATATTTGATTATGACATTTTTTCTATTTGTGTGTGTCAAGGCAACCAACGTATCACCCTGGCAATGCCGTAATTATTTGTCGTATTAACAGTGTTACTAATTGCGTGTTTAACGGTGTTGCTAGTTCAATTTTTGTGTATTATGATTTTACGTTTTTGAAGTTAACGTATTTGAATATAACATTCGAAATTGACGATAGTGAGGTACATAAGGGTCGCTGTTGCATTTTGTCAGTCAATAACTAAATTCCTCCCTTTTTGAGCGCAGATGGTCGAGCTACCAGGCGCCTTTATTAGTATATTTTATAAATTTAGTTTATAGAATATAGTGGAAATAAATAAATAAATAAAAAGCTAAATCCGTGTTAAAGGTAGAATTAGCCGAACGCAAATGTAGAAGCCGTAAATGTAGTTGTGTCAGCTGATCGCTTTTGTTACATGAAAAGCTATGAAAGTGCTTGACCGTAATGTGATGTAGCTGTAACGTAACAATCTATTGAAAATATAATTTGACGGCAACGTTACGTGACATTTGTCAAGCAGTGATGGTTTGTTTGTATGTTAAATTATATGGGAGAAGTTTTATCTTTTTTTTGCATACAATTAAAAAGAACAATTAAACTAAAAAATTAGCTTTAATAAACATTCTTAGATGACAAGCAATTATGTATGTATGTAAATCTCAGAAGAACTCAAACGGTTTAAAAGGATTAAAACGTAACAATATTACCTCTGAATAATGCAAAACAAAACTAAGGACACACTTGATGTTTATGTGAAAAACCATCGCACTTTGAAATTGTAGAAAAATAAAGGTAAACATTTTTTCAAAATTAGAAGCGTAATTTGACAAAATATACAAACTTCTTGAATTTCGTTTTGGTAATAACTGAAATATATTTATAAGAGGACAATATAATGCAAGGTAAACAGATAATTCTCGATTTTTGACGAAAATAATTGATCCACCCTAATGTATTGTAGATATAAAGATTAAAGTAAATGGTTAAGCTAATCCGTGATTGTTAAAACTCTTGTAGTCTTATGAAATCGAAATTTATTAATATATTTGTTTCTAGGTCAAGTATCTTCTTCAGAGAAAGAGCTGTACAATCTTCAGCGAGCATGGAGCGTACTTAGTTGGTGTTTCCTTGTCTTTTATAATTGCTTCTGATATTTTGGGAGTAGAATTTTGAATAATTGGTAAATAGGCTACCTAACAAACAGCTTTTTTTAGCTGTATGTACATACTGATGTTCTCTAGATATATTTATGACTGTTTCAGGACTGCCTTTTTCCAAGATACTTCACTGCTTCTGATGCCAATTTTTTGTAATATGTCTAATCCTTTATTTACAGCGTTATTACAATAAAGCTGCAAGATTGTTATTCATGTAAAAGTTCAAGAAGAATATAGGGCGTCAGCGAATCCCCTCCAAGCTTTTCTGTCTCTAGCAACTAGTTTCAACTGGTTTCAAATATTCCATATAGCAGCACACTCGTTGCGCACAACACGCACCCAGGTGTTCCGTGGCCTTCCAGTTCGGATATCCTGCGGATTCCGTTCCAGCGCAGATCTCAAAATATCCTCCGTTGGTCTTTCTAGAACCTGATCAAATTAGTCCCCTTTTATCTTTCGGATTTTGATCACTGCTGGGTACATGTCAGCCATATTTAACAGTTGTTCGTTAGTAACACACTGAAGCCAAAGTATGCACAAAATTTGGTCGGAGAATTTGTTAATAAATACTAGTATCGTCCTGCGTGTGTACTGCATATAGTGCAACGATATAACAACACTGGCTGCGCACTGCATTTGAAATTTCGCAACTTGGTGATCGCCAGCAATACTCAATGTAGTCAGCAATTTTGGAAATAGTGACGTAGTGATTTATCATTTTCAGCCTATGGCAGCCACAACTGTGTATAAGTACATTAGAATTAGTCTGATTAAAGATTTGCATAAAATTATAAAATTAACTTAAACGTAAGATTAATGTATTTTGGTATTTTTTTTTTTTTTTTTGTGTATTGTATACACAAGCCTTAGTTATTTTTGTAAAAAAGTGATATTTTTTTATTCAATGAACTGACGACATCACACGGGGAAATGTTTGATATTCCCCTAATTAAATAAAAATAATTGTAAGTCTAAGCAAAGATTATGCATTACCAAATTTCCGTTGTTTGCTTATCTTGTTTATGTAACAGTTTGTTTAATAATTTCGCAATTTTCAAATGGTCTGGAAATGTGCAAAGTTATAATCAGTTAGTTAGTCACTCAGTCAGTCAATCGGTCTTTGACTGTGTGTGTGTTCGTCATTTAATATCACTCACCCTTTTTAGGAGACACTTAAGTGCAACTAAAGGAAATTTTTGATAATTAAATTGAAAAATAAAATCAAAAAAGTTATAATTAATAGCCAAAAATTGTCGAACAAAAAATATGTACATATGAAATTATATAAAGGAAATCCATTGGAAGTTTTATTATTTTTTAACAATATTATTTATTTGCAATCTATCGAATGACAATAAGCAACAATTTTTTTTATAAGAATATGCGCATTAAGTATATTATAACAATATGCAATATATATGCATAAGCTTGCCTGTACATACATATAAATGTAAACTTTTCGCAAAAAGTAAAATTTAAGTGACTACAATTAATTAATTTATTAAGATAAAATGAAACTGCAAGTATTATTAAAAGGCTGTTTTGTGTTTATGTTTACAAGTCAGGTTTTCTAAAAGAAATTGCGAATTAAAAATTTTTTTTCGAAATTTAATTGTAAGTAAAAGTAAATTTTTAATGTGATAAAATATATAGAAAATAATGTTGTGATTAACTTAGGATCAACAGCACCAAACAAAGATGTCTAAAGATATTGAAATAAACGACGCGGGATGTAATACATCAGGATTAGAGGATGTTGCAGCAAATGGAGGAAATTTATATAAGTTAAAGTACTTTCTTTTTAAAATATTAATAACTAAGTTTTAATATGTTTGACAGTAAGTACTTGCAATTTATGCAACATCTATAACCACTCTTATAGCGCGATTTTCGAGAAAGCTCGATATGAATCGATATGACCACCGACACCAAAAACAATAAGTTTGGATATGAGAGCCTCGTGCCAGACTCTGTCAAACGCATTGGAAATATCCAGGGCGACAACTTTACTCTCACCAAATCCACGAATGGACCTATTCCACCTTTCAGAGAGTAGCGCCAGCAGATCACCAGTAGAGGACCCTTACGGAAACCATATTGGCGATCGCTCAGCAAATTGCTGTACTCTAAATATTTCACAAGGTGATGGTTAATCATAGTCTCCATAACTTTGGAAAGTGCCGAACAAACTGCTATTGGGCGGTAGTTTTCAGGGTTAGTAGCCTCACCCTTTTTAGGGATTGGCGTTACATTGGCAATCTTCCAGAAAGATAGAAAAACATCCGCACGATAAGACACACTGAAAAGATTAACTAACTGACGCGCAAGCGTCGAAGAGCACTGCTTCAGGACCAGCGCTGGAATGCCATCCGGCCCAGAAGACTTATTAACGTCGAGATTTGCAAGAACCTTTTTGTGTTATTTTATTCGCTCTTGCTGTGTACTGCACAATATTGCTGGTGAAGATGATATTCAATTTAACGATGACGCACCATTACCTACTCCAGAAGAATATAATAGAGTTGAAGAAAGCGCAAGGGCAAATGATGTAAGAGATGCTATATGCCAACAAGAAATTAGTATTTAGGTTTTAAATATTTCATATTTTTTATTTAAAGCTTTTTATATCAAAATTAAATAAATACAATTCAGGTGACTTATAAGCCTATTTAAAATCATGAAAAAATAATATAAAATTCGTATTGCACTATAACATAACTATTTCATAATATTAATAAAAGAATAAAATAAAACCTAAAATTCATATTACATTATAACATATAGCGCACTAAATCATGAAGAATCACAATTTAAAATTTGGTAAAATCTCTTTTTTATAAATTAATTCACAGATCAATCTCTATCGACCACGAAATTTAAAAAAATTCAATTAATTTTTAACTAAACAGTCACAACTCATAATTACATATTATTTGCAAAATTATTGCACAAAAGAAGAAGTAATTAAGTAAACTAAGTAATTAAGTAAACTGTATTCTAAGACGGAGTACTTCAATATGGAACTCGATTTCATTATATAATTACAACCGTACTATTAAAAACAGTTTTTTGTCTCTCCTGAACATTTACAAATTTTGATTTGTAACAGATTGCACAGAATTGTCATACAAATATTGCATATATATTAATTTTTCGAAAATTTTAGACAAGTATGATAATATTGCGATTGGGCGGTAGTTTTTATCTTGCTTAAGCACAAGTATTATCTTAACACATTTTCACATTGTAGGAAAAATACATTTTGTAATTATCATATTAATAAGGTGTGTTATGTCCACAATTACATATGTCAAAATAAATCTTACAATTTTTGGATGGATTTGAACGAATCATGCGAGTAGAAGTACAAAAGGCACCAGATGAACTGTAACACTCCAGGTCAGCATAAGTTATTGGTATATTTGAAATTTCTAAGCTAAGTTGATTTATATCAATTGTGTTGTTGGATACAACATTATTATTGACTATTCCCATAGACCGAATTTTTTTCGGTAGATATAGCTGATTCAAATTTTTCTGCATAATAACTAGACTTTGAAGCTTTGATTTTAAGATTTGCTTCTCTTCTACGTGCTTTAAAAATGTTGTACAATTCAGTCGTCCTAAACCTTTTTTAACTGTAATACGCATTATTCTTTTAATTAATTAAGGCCTTAATTTCATTGGTAAGCCACGGCTTGACATTTCGTATGGTTTTCATTTTTGATTTGTACAGGTATTGTATATTACTATGTAAAAAGGTGGCCTATTCATCCAAAGTAGACATCAAAAATGTTCGGCTTCCAGTGAAAATAGTACGAAAGGAAAAGAAGATCGTATTTCGAAAAAGCAGAGACAGATCGATTGGGATTATCAACAAAGCAATGAAAGTACTAGTGTAAGAGGTATAATGCGTTGGAATCGAGTTATTTATTAAATGCAAACCAATAGCACTTATATCTCCTACTAAGCCTCTATCTAACAAAATATTGGCATTGATGTCACCAGTTAGAACAGCATCATGAGTAAACGAAGATAATTTCTCTAATAAAGGCTTGATATCAATTTTATTATTTGGTTGGTAAATAGCAACCAGTAAAAGTTTCTGACAGCTACTAAAAAACTCAAAAAACAAAAATTCCACCTTCTGAGATTTTGTGGCAAGTTCCCCATTTGTGATTGATATTGTTGCACTATTAACATTTATTTCGTTATTGGTGGTAGTATCAGTCGTCCTCTATAAGTATCCACCAGCGTCCGATACTCTGTCAGATCGAAATATACGATATCCTCGTAGATGATAATAATTACAATTAACATCAATACGAAACCAGGTTTCCGATACACAAATTACATCCATTTCAGACCCCTCAAAGATAAACTGAAATTCGTAAATTTTTTTGTGAAGTCTCTGGGCATTTATATGGCAGATGCTAAAATCTTTTAGAAAGTATTCTGACCATGGTAAATAGGTTTTCTGTAGAGTGAACTATAGCATCATCATCAAACTGTAAAATCATTATTAAAATCTAATATTTTATTCGCAATGCAAGCACAAATATAAAGTCCAGTAAAAGTATAATAGATTAGATTTGATGACAGCAATTTTAGATATTCATTAGGAAATATTTTGTAGTACAATTGAATATAATATAGTATAAAATTAGAAACACATTTATTCCGAAAAATATAGAAATTGTAGACATCAAATTAACAAATTTAATTAACATACTGAACAAATAATTAATTAGTCTCTCGTTGACGAAACATTCTATACAGTATTCTGGAGTCATCTATGTGTATTGGATCATTCTCACCGTGCTTTTTAATATTGGGAAGACCTCTATTTATTAATGCAGCAGATATAATTGGCTTTTCTTTTAAGCGACGAGCTTGCTGCAAAATGGTGTGATTCTCCGGTGTCAGATTTTTATCAACATAAAAAGGAACCGTACTATCAAATCCAATAATATTCAATCGTAAAGCATTTTAGACCTTAAGTAGTAAGTAATAGATTTCAGTACAAAATTTCTATCATAGGGACATTTGAATTTAATTATGATATCAAAATCCTTAATTTCCTTATACGATTTTTAAGTATTCATGTTTTTTAAATGGTTATTTTTGGTATTAATTTGAAATATACCTTTAACATTAGGAGCATAATACTTGAAACTTGACACAACTTGAAATAAATATCAAGTAGATTTTCATTTTCCACATAAGGAATTCCGTAAATACGCAAGTCATGTGCAACAATTGAATTTTCCTTAAAAATATGATTGACGGGGTATTTGAATAAGATTTAGTACGTCAATTCAAGTGAATTGGGCAAGTGGGCATAGTACATTTCTATATTGATTTGCTTATACTCTTATGCCTAATAATTGTTTTATATTAGTTCAACATAATTTAGTATTTTGCTTTCTATTGCTATTGAATCAACTAAGTTTTAATTATAATTAACAAATGAAGAATGTAATTCTCGCAATTCAATCAGCATAATTGTAAATGTGTCAGCACACCAACAACAGCAACAGACGGTATGGTTGTTGTGCACGCTATACAATGTGTTGACCAAGCGACGATCAGCGGCATTGATATTTGATACTTTTTAATTATAAACAAAAGCACCGCACATTATGTCGGCATTGATGACCATAAAGACACGTTACGCTACACCTCCCTTTTCACAAGAAAGTTCATATAACTTTTTTGTTCTATGGACATTTGCTTTTAAACTAATCAAGTGCAAGTACCATAATTCTTTTATTATGAATGTATTATTACAATTTTAAAAGAAAAATATTTATTATTATTTAATGAATATAATTACATATTTAATGAAGTAGTTATGTGTTCTTAAGCTATCCGTATACTTGTATACAATATCCGAATGTATGTATAAATATTCACCCCTATCATGAATAACATGGGAAAT
Source organism: Wohlfahrtia magnifica (assembly GCA_023159175.1). Classification (NCBI taxonomy): domain Eukaryota; kingdom Metazoa; phylum Arthropoda; class Insecta; order Diptera; family Sarcophagidae; genus Wohlfahrtia; species Wohlfahrtia magnifica. Next base: position 467,435 of record JAKWBJ010000080.1, read on the forward strand.
TTCTATTCCCATGAAATATTCATTCCCCTCGAAGGAAAATTTGCTATCATGATTCTCCCATGAAATTTTTGTCCCCTTTTAATAAGCTATAATTTTACGTTGAATGTTAACACTAATAAATAAAGAAAAAATGTGTGAATTTTTATTAAAAAGTAAAATGCTTACACAAAAATGATCATTATTAAAAAAACTGAATAAAAGGTAATTAAAATTAAAACAAACTCCTGCAAAGCAATTATAATGCAAAGAATTGCAAAAACAAAAGCTGGATGGGAAGAAACAAAACAAACTGTTCAAAAACAAGATGGGCGGAAAGAAATTAGTGACTATGGCCAAACAGTAACAATTTAAAAATGGCTTAAACCCCAAAAAGAATAGAAATATAAGACAAAAAGTATATATTTGTCCCGACGACCTACCCATCGATCAACTTCTATCAAATAAAATTAAAAATCAACAAAACAAAGAACTAAATGGAACCGATGAAGAGCAAGGTGAGGATGGATTTAATGCCATATTCGTTAGTGGCGAAAAATCTGATGGCTCGGATATTGTCGACATTCTTTTTTGAGAGCGAATTTTAAAATTCAGCCAACATGTCTCTCAAACTACAGGAAATAAAGCTTTTACTCTGCATTTTATAGTGAATTATATTAACACTTCTAGTCCTAAAATAAGTTTATAAAAACTTTAATTATCCAATAAAAGAAAGAAATACTTAAATGAAAAATGCAACTCCCCAGCAAAAATGATGTGAACAAATCAATGGGAAAAGGGGACAAATTTCGATGGAAAATACTATTCACGATCAGGGGAATTCTTACAGGGCTAACATTCCCTACTGAATAATCAGAAAGCATTTCATGGGAAAATTATTCGGGATTGCAATTGTGGGAAATGTGAAAACATTTCGAGGGATAAATTATTCATGATAGGGGTGATTATTTAGTATTGTAAAATTTAGTTCTATTCTTATGAACTAATTGTTCTTTATTTGTTTTCTTATCAACTATGGTCACATTATTTCTTAGATCTATTTTCTTAATTTTAAATGGCCCTATGCAGTTTCTAACTTATGTCCTGCATCATTTCTCAGTAAGACTAAATCTCCTATTTTAAAATTATAATATAAATAATATATAAATATAATATAAATGATAAGACAGCATCATAATTAGCTTTCTGTTTAATTTTATTTGTATTTAATAATTTTTTAGCTCTATCTATTGATACTTCTAACCTAAATTTAGTTTCTTTAGCATAATTATCTACATTATCAAGTAGTGCAATCCTAACTATTTCGCTAAACTGTCTAAAGTTGTTTGGAATTTTTCCAAAAACTAATTCGGTATGTAAAATATTTTAGCCATACATCTTTGTTTACTGATATGTAATTTCGAACATATTCATTAAAAGTCCATGACTTCTTTTAATTGTACCTAAAGTCTGGTGATGATGTGCTGTCGATGTCAGCTTATCTATTTTCAACAGATTGCAAAGTTCTGTCAATACTGAGTTTTTATATTCCATGCCCATATCAGAGATGAATGTCTTCATTGGTCCGTATACAAACACAAAATTTTCAAAGCTCTCTTTTGCGATTGTCTTAGCTGATTTACCATTTTTTGGTATTGTTACCAAGTATTTAATTAAGTCACATATCATTGTGACTGCATATTCATTTCCGTTAACTGATATTGGAAATGGTCCAATCGTATTCACATACACTGTATCAAAGGCCTTATCTAGTGTTTCAGTTATAGTCATTTTAATATGCTTTTCTGTTTAAGTCTGTTGGCACTTGTAGCAAGTTTTTACATACCTTGCTAAGTGTTTTGTCATATTCTTCCAGTAGTAGTATCTCCTGATTTTCTCATTTGTTCTATATATCCCACAATGTCCTCCTTCGATGGGATCATCAAGAATTGCCTGCGCATCCTCGTTGCCCATTTTCTTTACTTTATTTAAAAGCGCTATATTTATTATATTTATTTAAATTCAAAGATTCGAAGATTTTCTTACTAGGTGCCACTTGTAATTTATTAATATTTAGTCTACAGGCTATTCGTTCTAGCCTAGGGAAAAATAGTCGTAACTCAATTTTCCCTTTAATAAACAAATCATCTACTTTTATGATAGCATATAAAGATTTTCCCTTTTTTATATAACATCTATTGTGCAAAATCTTTAACTTATAGTATCTTCTGACGTCTATGTTATTAATTGGCTTGTTTTATTTATATTATACTGAATTACTACTGGGTTATTATTTGTATCGTCTTAAGTCATCGATCTTGTCGTGATTTTCAAAATTGATGAGACCTTTTTATATACTTCTATTAAGTCATTTATTGTTATGAGCGAGAGTGCGTCGGCAACATAAAAATTTTTTCTTAGATCTTGGATTTTTCATAAAAACAGGTATGAAAGTGGTATATGATCGGTTCGGACTATAAAATGTTTTTCATATACATACAATCTTTGTAAGATGTCTAGAATATTTAGAGAAATTTTTAATAAATCGCCGGTAATAGTTGCAAAACGGACAAACCTTCGAGCGCTATTAGCGTCAGTAGGCGCCGGCAATTTTTCATCACCGAATATTTACCATCATCTGGTAACATTTCTTTATCTGTGCATTTGTGACCTAGTTATGTCACTTCTCTCATAAAGAATAAACATTTTTGAGAGTGTAATTTAAAATTGTGCTTACGGCAGAGATCGAGTACGTCATTTAGATCTAAAAGCATATGTTTTTCAGAACATCCCAATACAACCAAGTCATCCATATACAGGAATGCCTGATTTGAGAAGAATTTGGTGCTATTGTTAAGCCGTATGGTAATCTAGAAAAATCTGCATTAACCATTGTTTGTTGAAAATACGTCAAGTCTCTAGAGTTCTTTTCTAAACCAATTTGGTGAAACCATCAAGTCTAAACAAGAAAAATATCTTGCTCTTCCCAGTTGGTTCAGAATATCGTCTATTCTAGGTAATGGGAGTTTATCTGATACTAGTTTTTATTTGTGTGCTTATAATCTATCACCAACCGCCACCTTTTTTCATCTGATCCGGTAAGTGATTTCTTTGGCACTAACGGATTTGGGCTATGTATTCCGAAAACGATGGTTCAATTATTTTGTCATCTACTAGTTTTTCAACTTGTCTGTTTATTTCCTTCCTATGGGACTCTGGTATGCGATAATTTTTAATGTAGGCTGATTGATTATTCTTTACTCTCAGTTTATTTCAGTCTCTAAACCAAAGCTATCAGTGTATTCTAAATAAAGCTCAGTTAAAATTGTTTTAAATTGTTCAGGGAAGTTTTTCTTCAAAAGATTTTCGTTGGCTATTTTTATTTGATTTTTGTTTTACTATTTCATAGCCAGCCATTTTCTCGGTTTTTATGTTATTTCGCTTAATTGTTATTATTTGATGTGGGGTATTTAAAAAAAGAACCAATGCATTATTTGATTTAACTAGTGTATTTGGAACAAAGACACCTGGTACGACCTCCCGATTTGGTATCAGTAACTCGTCTTCAAGCTCCGGTAACGTGATTCGCCGAATCACCTCTGATCTAGGTGGTAGTGTAATTGCAATTAAATCGTTTGTAAGTGGTATTTCTATCGCATGTGATAAATTGGGTGGTCGTAGTACAAGGTAATGGTAGAGCTTATTAAAATCCAGTAAAAACATTACCCATTGAATGGATTTTACCCTGCCCTATTTCACTCAATGTGGTGATATTTTAAAAAATTTTTTTTATTTTATATTACATCTAAATAAATAACAAAAAAAAAAAATAATAATAATTAAATATCTTAATTTCCATTAGAATTATGAAAAAAAAATGGGAAAACGCCAATCAAAAGTGTGAAATCCCACAGCTTATGTAATAAATGAAGTAGAAGTGTATACATATTGAATAAGTTTAATAGTTTTTAGAAGTATATATATATATATATATATATATATATATATATATATATATATATATATATATATATATATATAGAAGTGTATATATATTGAATAAGTTTAATAGTTTTTAGAAGTATATATATATATATATATATATATATATATATATATATGTATATATATATATATATATGTATATATATTGTATATATATATATATATATATATATATATATATATATATATATATATACTTCTAAAAACTATTAATATATATATCTATATATATATATATATCTATTATATATATATATATATATATATATCTATGTGTATATATATATATATATATATATATATATATATATATATATATATATATATATATATATATATATACGCCAATCAAAAGTGTGCAATCCCACAGCTTATGTAATATATGAAGTAGAAGTGTATATATATTGAATAAGCTTAATAGTTTTTAGAAGTATATATATATATATATATATATATATATATATATATATATATATATAGTGTATATATACAATATATATATTATATATTATTATATATATTATATATTATATATATATATATATATATATATATATATTGAATAAGTTTAATAGTTTTTAGAAGTATATATATATATATATATATATATATATATATATATATATATATATATACTTCTAAAAACTATTAAACTTATTCAATATATATACACTTCTACTTCATATATTACATAAGCTGTGGGATATATATATATATATATATATATATATATATATATATATACGCCAATCAAAAGTGTGAAATCCCACAGCTTATATATATATATATATATAGATATATATATATATATATATATATATATATATATATATATATATATATATATATATATATATATATACTTCTAAAAACTATTAAACTTATTCAATCAAATAATAAAGTCATTACAATATTAACAGAATTTATTGGCACAACTTCTCACTCAATAAAAATAGGCAGCACTTTTAATTAATACAGATAATTTTGGAAGTATTTAAGCCTTGACACAAGCCAATACATTTTTTAGCTAAAAGCTCATAACAAGCTCTGACGTGGTGAATTTTGTCTTTGGCATTTTGATTTATATATATATATATATATATATATATATATATATATATATATATATATATATATATATATATATATATATATATATATATATATATAAGAAATATGCTTCATATAATGTAAGCGATTAAGCATCATAATTTCGTTACAGACCAATGTATTTTGATTTGCACAACAACAAAACAAATATTATTTGCCCTCAGTGTTGCCATTTTTTCGAAGAGTAAGCGCACCGGACACGTTTAAAAACGGGTAAAAATTTGGACAAAAAAAGGGTAAAACCTCTAAATCTCTCCTAAAAGTAAAACAGTTCAGAATATAAATATTTAATTTTTTTATTGAATTAAAAAAAACCTAATGTGGAAGTAAATAACTCGCTTGTTGAACGATGTGCGTTGCAAGCTTTTGTCAAAAAAAAATTGAATTTATGTATTTTCATAAAGCAAGTTACAAGCAATGTGTGCAACGCCTCTTATGCGAAAAAGATGGTCAACTTTAAGCTTCTAAAGCGTTGACAGTTGAACAGCTGAATTGTGTTTTATGTGATGTGTTAAATTCTTTTAGAAAACAAAATTAATTCAATGGATTAAAAAAAAAGTTGAATTAAATATATTTCATTCTCAATTTTTATATATAAAATAATGTAAACAAGAGAAAATGAACCAATCAGCTAGATTTATGTGACGTCTATAAAGCGTGTTTTGTAACTTGCCGTCTGTATATGTGAAATATTCCTCACAAGAATAGCAAAAATTAGAAAAAAAAAACAAAATAAAATTGGGGTTATATTAATATTTTATTTTGGTTCAGGTGTGTGCACTACTTACGTTCAGTTCAAAGGTTTTTTTTAAACACCACCAAAAAAATACAAAATAATTTAGGCGCCAAAACAGCAATCATAAGAAAAATTAACAATTAAAAGAAAGTGTCAAAAAAGATGTGAATTAACTGAACGTAAATATGGGGCATTTCGCACGAGTGCAACAGCGGAGGCTAAGGCGAAAATAAGGGAAAAAGTAAATAGATTAGGGTTTACATAAACTCATTGTAATAAAAAATTCAGTTTTATATAATAACAATTCATTGCTTAAAAGGAAAGTAATAATAAAAAATATATAATATTGAGTAAAATAATAGGCAATAAAAAACTTATAATATAAAAAGAAAAAAAATTAATAAATACGTCCATTTTGGACATTTATGACGATGGTTGGATGTTGAAAAACCGCGTTGTGGTAATTGTGGTGTATAGGGCTGAATTTGCTGTGTTTGTTGCTGATGTCTCTGTAGTTGTTGTTTTAATTCTTTTACTTGTTGTTCTAGATTTTGGGTATTGTTATTCTTGTTTTTGTTGGGTCGAGTTCTATTGTTGCTTTTTTTGTTGTTCTTCTGCCGTTTGTCTCCTGTTCGGTTGGTTGAGTGAACTTCGGATCGTAGCTTCGGTTTATGAGCTTTAAAACGATGGAGGAGTGTGTGATGTTCTGCTACGCATTCTCGATATCTTTCTCGGCTAGTGCACTTGTCTCGCATATGGGAGTGTGCCAGGCAGTTAAAACAGTAATGATATTTCGTTATCGCTTTCCAACGCTCCCCTACCGACATCTTTCGGAACTTAGGGCACTTCCGGATAGCTTGCTCGCTTTTGCACAACCGACAGTCACGCAACGACTCTTCACCAGGCACCAACTTCGTTTCCAAAGTGGTTTCGGGTGCCTTTTCAGCGGTACGGTGCACTTCAAAACGAGCGACAGCCTTCGACATTATGGAACCTAGGAGATAAACTTGGAACAAGAGAAAAACAGTACATTAGTTGGATTCTGAATTAGGGAGGAGAACAAGGTTCACAATGGGGCGGGAGATAATGCCTAAAGCTGTTCTCACATCAGCCACTCTGACTTTAGAGTCCTGACCATAATAAACCTTTTCAATACGACCTAATCGCCATAAGTTCGGGGGAAAATTGTCCTGTCGAACGACCACCAGATCGCCAATGGCCAGGTCTTTCTCGGGTAACTTCCATTTCGTGCGCTTGTGGAGTTCCTTCAAATATTCTTCCTTCCACCTTATAGCAAATTGATGGTGAAGAATTCTGAGTTTTTGCCATCTGTTAGCCAAGCTTATTGACAAACCTGAATGGTCTGGTTAGGCGCGTCCGAGTATTGGACGCCCGACAAGAGAATGGCCGGAGGTGAGAGGAATCAAGTGAATAGGGTTATCAGACATTGCACAGAAGGGCCTAGAATTCAAACAAGCTTCAATACGAGTCAACATCGTTTCAAATTCAGGGTATGTGAATTTTTGTGAACAAGAAATTCTTTTCAAATGGGTCTTGAAACTTTTTACCCCAGCTTCCCATAAACCACCCATATGCAGTGCACCAGGGGGAATAAAATGCCATTCCATGGGCTCTACACAATCCAGGGAAATAACTTTACTCCGTAATTCCAATATAAACTTTCTTCGATCGCAAGCAAGTAGTTTCATAGCGCCAACGAAAGCTGTGCCATTGTCCGAGTACATGTGCTGAGGAGCAGAGCGACGGGATATAAAACGGGTAAAAGCTGCAAGAAACGCTTCCGAGGACATGTCTTCAGTCACCTCCAAATGAATCGCTTTCGTACCAAAACAAACAAATACAACGACGTAGCCTTTTGAAATGCGACAACCCCTTCCACTGTAGGATTTGATATCAAAAGGGCCGGCGAAGTCAACACCAGTATGATCAAAAGGCTTGTCAATAGAAGTCCTCTCCGGGTGTAGAGCAGCCATCATTTGACGGCTTGTTTGCTTGCGTTGGATGACACACTCCTTGCAATTGTTTACAATAGTGCGTACTAAATGCCAGAGTTTGGGGACCCAAAATTCACGTCTGATAACACGTATGAGCAACGAACTTCCACCATGAGTATTTGTGAACATAGCTCAGAGACAAACGAATAAAAGTAGCACAATAAGGCAGAATTTTCGGAAAACGTTCATCATAGGTTAGACCTGCGGCCTGTGCTAATCGACCATTCACTCTCATAATTCCACTTGAACCGAGAAAAGGATTTAAGGAGAGTAGTTTACTCCCCCTAAATAAACTTCCGCCTTTCAGTAAATTATCGTAATCGGGTAAACACAACTGCTGAGATAAAAGAGTTAAACGAGTTTTCACAAAAATTATCTCAGATCTGGATAACTCGTAGGAATCATAAACAGAATTAAGCTTCCGTAACCTATCGTAAAATCGAAAAATATAACCAATGACTCTTAGAGCTCGGGGTAAATTTGAAAAATGTCTAAGTATATCATTTGAATTATCAGCCTGGGTAAAATGAGTCATTACATTTTTCGTCTCGAGGTTCGTGTGATAGACAATCTGGGCCCGAGGCCATTTGCCCTTAGGCTGATTCAGCCACTCAGGGCCGTGCCACCATAAGGTGTTGCCTATCAAATCTTTTGCTAGAGATCCACGACTTGCCAAATCGGCGGGATTACTTCTAGAGTCGACGTGAGACCAATTCTCCGTGCCAACTTTTTTAAGAATTAATGCCACTCTATTTGCGACAAAAGTAGGCCAATGGCAAGGGGGTAGCCAGGAAAAAACAATGGTAAAATCAGTCCAAAAATGAATCTTTTGTTTGGCCAGATTCATTTGACTGCGCAACGAGTCCACCATATTTGCCAATAATGCAGCTCTACAGAGCTCTAGATGGGGTAAAGTCTCGCATTTTACTGGCGCCACTTTTGTCTTTGCTGCCAATAAATGACAGGTTATATCACTACTGGGGGTAACCGCACGCAAATACAAAGTTGCTACATACGCTTTCTCGGAGGCGTCGCAAAAGCCATGGATCTTGAAATCTGGGTGGAAATAAACCCATCTTGGAATGTTAATTGCCTCAATTTGTGGGTAGTCATCTAAGAAAGTATGCCATTTATTAAGTGTTAGGGGGGTAAGACATTCATCCCAGTCTGTCTTGTCTCTCCAGATCTGCTGCATTTTCATCTTAGCGACAACGATCTTATTAGAAAGCCATCGGGCTGGATCAAATAGCTTTGCTATCTCTGACAAGACAGCTCGCTTGGTAACCAAATCTCTGTTAGGTGGCGTTACGAGCCGAAAATAGAAATTATCGGAACTAGCATTCCATCGTAAGCCAAGCGTCTTAGTCGTGCTCGTATCTGAAAATTTCAAGAAGTCTGCGGCTAACAGATTCTCTTCGGGTAAATCCTCTAACAAACGTTTATGAATCGCAGTCCATTTTCGGAGAACAAAACCTGCTGAGCAAAGAACATTTGTTAGATCGTCACGACGCTTAATGGCCTCGTCAAGTTCATGAGAACCAGCGAGAACATCATCGACGTACATCTGAGTTCGCAAAATTTCGGATACGGCAGGATTTCGAGCTTCACATTCACTGGCTAGTTGTATTATACGTATTGCGAGATACAGTGCACAGTTTACTCCGAACGTGACCGTATTAAGTTCGAAATTCTTGACTTCGCTATGGGGATTCTCACGGAATAGAATCCGCTGAAATGGGGTATGATTAGGATGAACCTGTATTTGCCTATATATCTTTTCAATGTCAGCATTAAATACGAAACGATAAAGTCGCCAATGGAGCATCAGAACCGTAAGGTCGGCCTGTAACACAGGCCGAGGGTACAAGATGTCATTCAAACTCATTCCATTTGACGACTGACAGGAAGTTTGGCAGTTACGCTCTCAGGTTTGATAACCGCATGGTGTGGCAAATAGTAAGATGCACTTTCAGCTGTGCACGGTTGCACCTCTTTTATATGTCCCAATTCAATATACTCACTAACTACCTTATCGTATTGGCACTTTAACTCAGGGTTACGTAAAATTCGAGCCTCATTCCTTCTAAACTGGGACAACGCGCGGTTTCGAGAATTCCCCAACGATAGGGTTTCCGGATATTCACGCTTAAAGGTGTGGCAAATAGTAAGATGCACTTTCCTCTGTGCACGGTTGCACCTCTTTTATATGCCCCAATTCAATATACTCACTAACTACCTTATCGTATTGGCACTTTAACTCAGGGTTACGTAAAAGTCGAGCCTCATTCCTTCTAAACTGGGACAACGCGCGGTTTCGAGAATTCCCCAACGATAGGGTTTCCGGATATTTACGCTTAAAGGACAGGGAAACTACAAAGCGCTCATCGGGGTTTCTGGAGGTTGGCGACTGATACAGTTGCTCGCAGAACCTGTCAGAGTCAGACAATTCAGTTACTTTCGGAACTTCTTCAAGTTCCCAGAGAGAAAGCTGGTTATTCTAATCGATTTGATTGAAGTAAGATTCAACCGAGTGTATTGGGTTGCCGTGGAAAAGCTTGCCAGTGACGATCCATCCGAACATGGTATTTTTAGCAACGATGTTGCCACTAGGTTGCTTTTCAACCTCGGGTAATAATATCTGCGGATACACGTCTCCCCCCAGCAAAAGATCCATCCGGGCAAATTTAACATTAGTCTGACCAATTTCCATAAAATCGGGGAATCGGATATCAGCAATGCAGCACGTGGGCAATCGGCCAGCTAACTCTTCTACCACATATGCTTCACAATCAATTCTAAAATCAGGGTCCGTTCTAGACCCAATCGTGACGAAACAAATCTTAGAAGCTGTTGCTGTCAAATTGCCGTTAAGGCCAGTAATTTGCGCCATATGAGACGAATGAGTTGGTAAACAAAGTTTTCTTTGCAGTCTTCGTGAAATAAACGTCGCCTGTGAAGCAGGGTCAATCAGTGCCTGCACCACATATTTAATGTCGCCGATCACGACTTCACAAGTTGCCGTTCCCAGCAATACTGTAGATTGCGGGTTGAAATCTATTTGTGAGGTATTCGTGTGAAATAATCTATTCGCGCTGGAGGTAGAGGGTCCTTCCTCAGAGCTGTGTGGGTGTGGACTGTAATTCGAACCATGGGCACCAGATCCTCGGGAATTATGTTCACTAGCCTGAGAATTAGTAGGATTCAAACAAGAGGGTTTAGATTGATCCGATTCTCTCGGCGCGGAGCTACTCGAGCCCCGGCCAGAGTTCTTATGCAGAAGCGAATGGTGTCTCTGTTTGCAAATGAAACAGACGTGAACGCTTTTGCACATTTTGTTCACGTGGGAGGATGCCAAGCAGTTAGAGCAAAACTTCATCCTCTCCACAGTTGATGAACGATCATCAACAGACTGTCCCAAAAATACTGGACACAACCTAAGGGGGTGTTTCTCTGGACATAAAACACATTGAGTTATATTCGGACTCGAATTGGTCCTAGTCACAAAAGCTTTTACCTTTCTGGAATCGGTTGATTTTCCCGGGTGGTCAAAGCTGTGGGTTTTAACCGGGTTTTGAGGGGGGTTAGAATGGAATGAATGAGAACATTTAATGTCATAGACTGATTCCAAAGTTTTGTAACGCAAAGTCAGAAATTTATCCATTTCATTCCACAAGGGCCTATCTGCATCAAGCTTTTCTGACTGAACCCAGAGTTTAGGGTGGTATCAGGAAGCTTTGTAGAAGCAATATAAACAAAAATTACATCCCAACTATCAGTTTCGACTTCGAGCAATGAGAGGTTGGTAATACAATCATTGATAGTTCTCTGCAATTCTTTAATACTGGGACCGGTTTCACGGATAATAGGGTTGATATTGAAAAGAATTTTCAGCTCAACGTTAATAAGAACGCGTTTGTTTTCATATCTGTCCATTAGATTTTTCCATGCAATAGGAAAAATAATTTTTGGTTAAGGGACATGTTCGAATCATTTTATGGGGTTCACGGAATGAGGGCCATTTCAAATAATCTCCATAGAAAGATTCGATCTCACACGGAGGCAAATGAGCCGATTGGATAAAATCCCGCTCCTGATCCTTCTAATCCTGCCGAGTCTTCTCTAAATGCTCCAATTGATCAGAAATGATAGAAACTCCACGAACATAGGTATCATAGGAACCCCTGTACTTTGATTTGACCGCCACATTATCCATCTTGGGATTTGCCTCGGCTACAATTAACAAAGAGTCATAAGTTTCTCTAATGGCCTCCCACAAACGGTGTAGTTCCTTCTCGTGCATACCTAAAGAGCGAATGGTATGATCCCCCGGAGGGATATCTCTAACGTAAGCCCCAAACTCCGATAAACGGTCACCGTTCCTTATTAAATCATTTACAGAGGACATATTTAAAAGAGTTTCAGAATGAAATACCAAGAAAAAAAAAACTTTCAACAAAAACAATGCCAATTAGGTATGTATGTATGTATATCCGCTCACGGGTAGTTCGATAAACAATTTAAAAGAATAATAAAAAAGGGATGCAAAGGGTTAATAAAAAGCAATGAGCAATAAAATTTCATAAAGTGGGGCTTATTCTCCTACTAATACGCTTGAAATTAGAAATATTTCCGAGCAAGGTACAAAAAATATCCTCACACTGCCTATCCTGGGTTTACTCAAAAACAGAATTAAGTACACGAAATAATAAATTTCCAAAATTAATAATTATTGTACTCGAAAATCGTACAGTGCGAGTGCGAGATCACTCAAAACATAAACCGAATGTAATCGGGGAATAAAAAATAAATGATTTAAAATCGTATTTACAAAAGAAAAATAAATATTATCCAATATAAATCCAAAAAGCACGATTATTTTCATTGACGGGGTAAATACTTTACCGTATCAAATTTTATTCCATATACATATGTTCCCATACGCAAAATTAATTAATCTTCAACTTATTACTCGGGCAAGACGAGTATTATAGCGTAAAAGTTTGAAATGGTTTCCAAAAATAACCGAGTACTTTTTTATTCATTAACTCGAAACCAGTGCAACACGAATGTAGTATGTATTTCAATATAAAAGCAAAGTATAAAGAAAATATGCAATTAACAACAACACTTTCCACCACGATCGAGAGAGTAAAGCTTTTTCTTTTTTTTATAATTTCAATTTTGTCTTTTATTTATTTCAAACCACAAACAATGTTATATATCTAATCTGTTCCATTTACTTTCATTTTCTTTTTATTTTATTCTCAGTATGTATGTAATTATGTATGTAAAAATATATGTCGTTTTGTATGTTAAAGATTTAATAAATAAAAGCACAGTTTAGAAAGCACTGGGTTTGTTTGTTTTACATAAAAGCTTTTTTATTCACATCCACTTAACAGAACCGAAGCAGCGAATATTAATTTAATTGTTGTTGGTAAAAAAAGTGCACTTTATCACTTTTGCTTTTATATTCAAAAAGAAACACTTTGCTTTTTATTGCAATACTTTTTTTTATAAACGAACAAAATAAAATCACTTGTGAGCTCACAAATGACTTACCTTTTCTTTATAGATGAATATGGGGTTACAATTGGATGTTATTTTTCAATTCCATTTTAAAGATGTGGGTTGATCTTCGGGTTTTATTGAGTAGGCACACAAAACTATTCTTTTAGTAAATATTCCACTGGGGTTTAAATATCTGGATCGAATGGACCAAAAAAAAATGTATATGTGAAATATTCCTCACAAGAATACCAAAAATTAGAAAAAAAAAAAAACAAAATAAATTTGGGGTTATATTAATATTTTATTTTGGTTCAGGTGTGTGCACTACTTACGTTCAATTCAAAGGTTTTTTTTAAACATCACCAAAAAAGGCAGATACAAAAAAAAATATACAAAACAATTTAGGTGCCAAAACAGCAATCATAAGAAAAATTAACAATTAAAAGAAAGTGTCAAAAAAGATGTGCATTAACTGAACGTACATATGGGGCATTTTGCACGTAAACACCGTTCTTAAAGCGTTGAAAGTCTTAAAGTACGAAACGCACTAAATGCTCAACGCGTGTTATGTAACTTCACCTTTAGGATAAGATAAACGATTTTTTAAGCGAACGATATACTTAAACATAAAAATCTTAATCTAATCATATGAAAAACAAATAATTGAAAAAATATTTTCTAACACTTGGAATTTTTTTCCATTTTTATATTTTATGAGAAAATACATCAGAAACACGTAAATAACAAGAATTTTGACACTACTTCGTTTTCGTATTGGCTCTTTTTTATTTTACTCATATCGACAAATGCAAATCGTACAATCATACAAGATGCAAATCTATTATAGGAGGCACTTAATCGTCCCTCCAACAGATTTCTACAAGATTTTCATACAAAGCAAAGTATACTTTGTCACGAGATTTTTTCGAAATCTTGATTTACCATAGCGAAAACTGAATGACAGTTAAAGAATGAAAGAATGAAGAAAGAATAACAGTTAAAGTAAAAAAAAACAATACTAAGCAAACACCCACATTCTCTGGAATTTAGCTTATATATCAGTCTTTTAGACACTTTATATTTTTTGATATTGCATTTACGGCTTTACAAAGTCCATAAAAAACAAAATGTTTACAATTAAGTTACTCTGCCTTTACACATGCAAGTAATCCCTTGCAAGTAGAGTATACGTATTAACTTGGCCCTTACACATGCAAGCACAAGTGCGAAAAACTCAATACACTCACATTTTTTCACCAACACACTCACATTTTTCGAACTTGCAGCTCAAATTGCAAGAGATTTTTGAAGATAGTGAATTTTTGGCACTTGCAGCAAGTAAAATGACAATTGCTTAAATAGTGTTATCCATACAATCATTTACAAAAACTTGTGTGAATTGCGGCAAACCAATAAATATTTTTTTTAACTTTTTATAAGTGTATTTTATGTATACGTTAAAATATTTTTATGTCTTTTTTTGATTTTTTTTATAAACGATTTAATTAATGTCGTCTACAAACATAAATATTATGAAGAAATGTAGTAGAAATATTTATCACTCTATATTTCCCTTGAAATATAACATAATATAGTTCTTAGTAACTCTGACATGAAAAGTAAAAAAAAACATAACAATGGATTATTTTTTTTAATTGTTTTGCTTTCCACGACATTTTTAAAATAAATTTACACTTGCCTATGTAAACAATCAACACACTTGCAGCACTTTCGAATATTTCTTTAACATTTTTGGCAATAATACGTATTTGTTACTTGCAAGTAAGAACTTGCATGTGTAAAGGCAGGACAACATCGCAAGTGGCGAAAAAATAGCCGAAAGTCTTGCAAGTAGCTTGAGTGTAAACACCAGCCAGTTGCATATTCATTTTCAAAATGCTCGCGAAGCGAAACATCTAATGCAAATAATTTTACGGCAGGGTAATATTTTGTGAATCCAGTATTGCCGTGTTTCCAATGGTAAAAAATTACTGAAAAAATATTTTGGTAACCATTTTTCTTTAATGTATGAAATGTAATGCCTAAAAAGAAAACCCACCACATCAGTGCTTTTAAAACTGTATTGTGGAATTTTGATATATTTGGTATTGATGTGTCACCCTGTCAATGACGTACTTATTGGTGTATTTGGCAGCACTGCAAATTCGACCATCTTTGTGTGTTACATTTGAATTAACGGAAATAATTCGAATGCTGTAGCAAGAACAAGAACATTCGGAAGTAATTTAAATTGTATATAAAAGGTGGCGTCTTATGCACTAGTGATAGTTATCGTTTTGCTGTCACAAAATAAAGTCCTGTTTAAGCGTAAATAAAAGTGTTGTAAAAACGAATATTAAATTGCTGTATTAAGATGAACTGTATAAAAGATAAAGTGAGGAAATAAAAAGTGTAAACAACAACAAAGTGGTGTTTATTTTATTTCGGCACAATTAAAAAAGAACTCAAATGTTTTAAAAAGGGTTAAAACGTAACAATGTGTTTAAAAATACCTTTAAGATGCATAAAACTCAAACTCGGTAACACTGTTTTTCTTTGTCATTTTACTTGCCGCAAGTGCCAAAAATTTATTTGCAAGCAAGTTGAGCTGCAAGTGCGAAAAATGAGATGGTTTAATAAAAAGTGTGAGTGTATTGAGTTTTCCGAACTTGCACTTGCATGTGTAAACGCCGGGTTATACAACAAAAAAGAGACTATTTTTTAAGTATACAAGGCAAAAACCTATGCGACAAGAACCCATTACACACCAAATACGGTAATTTTGCTTGTTCAAGTATCCATTCAACCAGAAAAGAGCTTCGTCGCTATTCTTAACCCATGAATTTTGATAATAAAATTCAATAATCTTCAAGCGATGTTCGTTTGGAAGTCGATGCATGGTTAAATTAAAGGCCAAATTGAATATGTTTGACAGTAACATGATACATGAAAACAGCTGAGCTGCCAAAAGCAGTGTTGCCAAAAGGAAAGTTGCTAAAAAGTCATCCGATATATTATTTGATTTTAAAAGAGAACATTTGTTCACATCAAGATAAAGTTACCGATAATCAGCTACAATTTGAACTATCAATTGCCTTTCATCTTAATTCTTGCATAAAACTAAATTAAAACTTTCCATGACTTATCTAATCTTATTAAAATTACTTTAAATAAATTAAATATTATTACTTTATTAATTATTAAATTAGTTTTAATATTAAAATAAAACCTTCCATTTGCTTAACTGCTCGTTCTGCCGAATTAATTACAACTTTCATGTTTTGAACGATATTAAGGCCAACGTTAAAACTAAGTTAATTTTCCCAAGTTTGGGATCTTTGTTCAAAAAGCCCTTTGAAATACCAAACTTTTAAAAAAATTGATGTGATTCTTGCCATATAATATATTCAATATTCTTGTTAAGATATTGGCTTACAGCTTGAAGAGTTACGACCAAAATTTTTACAACTCGGGCTTAGTAGGATTATCCAGAGCTTACACCATAAAGTTTTTCGACTCATATGATACCTTTTGGTCAAACCTGCTGTTACTGGTGTTAAATTCCACATATGATTACTTTTTGCTTTGTGACGCATGACTTGTCATCAATACTCTTATAATTATGCAAATCTTTAAGCAATTTAAGTCCTTAATAGGGGCTTCTGCTTCAACTGGAGCTTGTATCCTTTTTTAGGTACACACTTACAACAAATATATAAATATCTCTAATACTAATTAATTTCATTTGTGTCATTTTAAATTCATTTCAAAAAAAGTATAACTTAAAGCAATAAATAGCTTTCGACATTCCAGAAATGCTTCTGGTATTTTTAAGTTAAATAGCGAAACTGCATCACCATGAAAAACTATACTCAATTGAAAAAGTTCTTTACAAGCATCAAGTGGTTGTTTTACTTCAAACCTTTGAGATGTAAATTTAATATTCCCAGATACACTACCAATTGCATTCCTCACTTTTTGATTTTCAATTCCAATCACAAAGTTAATTTTGTTAATTTTATTCTAAGCGTCTCAAAATCTGCTTAGTAACTGAACAGTAGGCTCTGATGATTTTTAAATTTTTTCATTGAAAACTTCTTAATTTCATAGATGTGATGACGGTATGGTAAATATAAAAAGTCGTTTCCGATCGTTTGCTAACTTGAAGAAAAATTAGAATATTCAAAAAAGGGTAAAAAAGCTTTATTAAAAACTCATTAATTTCAAAATATGTGTATCAATGCCTCTAAGCTATTACCTCTTAACTATTACCATTGCATATAAACACTTAATTGCTGCCGCAATATTTGAAATCTTATTCCACATCAATCATGGCAGTTACCGTTAATTTATTAAAATTATAACAAAAAAGTCTTATCACTATCGTATACTAAAGCAAATAAAGAAATATTTTTTTTTTTATTATTTCACCAAAGGGGTCACCTTGCGAGGCAATGCGCTACACATTCCCTTTATCCAACGCCTATAACTTTTTTCAAAACGTATTTTTACACAAACCCACACAGGGGGGAGTTACGGTCTCTAACTTAAAAAAAAAAAAATTCTTCTATACATCTAAAGACCACTCTACATGTTATACAAAGTTTCTGGATGCGGGAGAAAAGGGAGAGGAAACACAACCAAAGAGAATTACGATTTTACACTCACCAAATACAAATAAAGGGCATAATAACAATATATAAATAAATGTGTGTATGAATGTATGTATATTAGGTTGGCACTTAATTTGAAAAAAGTTGAATTTGGAAAACCGTACCCCATTTTTTTCATTTGGTCTAAAATGTATATAGTGAAAGTTTGAGCCAAATCGGACAAATTTAAACACATTTGACGGAATTTCCATATTTTAGAAAACGAGTAATTTTAAGCTATTTATTTATTTATTTTTTGAATATTGTAATACGAAATTAAAACTTATGTAATTTTTTATCTCTCAAGCTTCAAATTCTGATTATTATATTTTCGAAATCTTCAACACTGTTTTACTTTGGGATCAAAAAAGACCCATCTGATATAATTTCTTCTATTATAGATATCTTCAAATCGCTGTTAATCAGTCAACTTTACCATAAATATTAATTCTTTGGCTTTATTCAATTAATCAGAAAGATAATACTTATAAATTAAGATAATACTTGTAAATAGTTAAAAAAAAATCATTTAATAAATACTTCAAAGTTGCGTTTTTGGAGGATTTGCTGTCTATAATGTTGTACAATCTAATACAAAAGAAAAATAAAAAATTTTGTTTTTAAAAAGAAATTTAATACTTTACAATACCTTAAGCAAATATTGTTTGTGCGCCACGTCCTTAGTTATTTTTTATGATAATCTTGTACAAGTTTTATTTCCCTTTCTATGCAGTCGTTAACAATTTTAATTTTTTCAACGATGCTTTTTCCTTTATGTGTGTGAAGTTAAATACGGAAGTTAAATACGTTTTTCTTAACATAACAAAAACTTGTGTAAGTTAATAGAATATGTGTGAAGATATATACGAATATGAAATTTTTCTGTTAAGTTCACAGAGACTGTTATGTTAACATTACGTCCACAATCGTGGATTATAACACATAATTTGGTATAAAAATAACCAAAATAAGGTAAAGGATTGTAAAAATTAAAAAAAATATAATTAGAGAGATACAGTAAAAATAACAAATTAAATTTATTTCTTATAGCTGGTAATTATATTTAAAACAATTGTCCACAAAAATATAAACATATCTGACCTAAGATGCAATTGTGGGGGAATCGGACCTGGTGGGCTTTATAGCCAAGGTATCATGGCTTCAGGGCCAGTTTTCGTTTTTGGGCTGCAAAGTACCAGATCGGAGATATATAGACCGTAGCTAACTTTTATTTTTCATTTTTACCGTATATATATGTCGTTCATGAAAAATCGGACCTAAGATGCAATTATGGGAGAATCGGACCTGGTGGGCTTTATAGCCAAGGTATCAAGGCTTGAGGGCCAGTTTTCCTTTCTGGGCTGCAAAGTAGCAGATCGGAGATATATAGACTGTAGCTAACTTTTCCTCCCACCTCCCCGCCGACCAGCCAATTTAATTCAACGCTATTATAGTAAATCAAAAATTAACGTAATGAGAATTAAGAAATATTTTTTCAAATTTTTGTAATTCTTTACCTTTGTTTAGTTATTATTATCCAAAATTATATTTTATAATCCACAATTGTGCAAGTAATGTTAAAATAGAAGTCTCTGTTAACTTAACAGAAAAATTTCATATTCGTATTTATCATCACACATATTCTGTTAACTTACACAAGTTTTTGTTATGTTAAGAAAAACATAATTAACTTTCGTATTTAACTTCACGACCATTCACATTTTTGTTATGTTAAGAAAAACATATTTAACTTTCGTATTTAACTTCACACACATTTTTTCTTTAATGTAATCTTCAATGTTTTTGGGTCTTCTTTTAATAAGTTTGTACAAATATTAAGCCGGCTGAATAGCTTTATTGTAATTGCAGAATATAATGTCACCATAATTGCTGTATCATCTCTGCTAATAAAATTTATCACATTTTCCTGTTTTCATGGCAGTTTCTTTGGAACCCCATCCATTTTATCTAATATTTCTTCAGAAATTCTAATCTTAATTTTTGCTACAAGTCTGGCTTTAGTTTCAAAAGATATCCTGGGATCAAATAAGGCAAATCCAACACACTCTTCGCTTAAATAGTACAAGTGCTTTATTATTTTTGAAATTCTTTTATTTATATTTTGGTTAATTTTCTCGTACTCTTCCAATTTACGTAAAAACTTAAGGTTAGTTAAAGGAGCTAACTGAGCTTTTGTTGCATCGAACCAAAAAATCGAGTAACATTTAATTATAAAACCTGCGAGTTCTATTAAGTTCACCTTTAGTAAGTTCAGCAGATTTGTTTCTAAATAGCAAAATTTTAAGGCAATATATACATCCACCTAACTAAATGAAATGATATACCTCTAGGTAGAGTTCCTCCTGAAAGTATTACAATGAACTCCAAATACTCCTTATAGTCGTTTCTCCTTATAGTATGATTCTATTAGATTTATTTTTAGGAAAAGAAATTATTTCCTCGCACTCATCACCCAATATTTTCTTTAGTCTAGGATGACTTATTCCTGACTCGTAGTTCCCTTGAAGAATTAGATACCAAATCTTTTTAAATTTTTTCAATATGATAATGTCAGGCTCTGCGGTATGTATTTTATTTTTACTCACGGAAAACACTGCTGTCAATACTATTTCATATATATAATGTTGATATCCCATATATAGTATGTCACGTCCGATTTTTTTCCAATGGTGTACATGCTCTTTTAAATCTTCCCGTATTTGACGATGTTGTGTCGAAAACAAATGCTTCTGCTCCGTCCAAAACATCAAATTCCTCCAAAGTATCGTATTGTTACGTTTTAACCTTAAAAAATGTTTGACTTCGTTTATATTGCGTTAAAACGAAATAAAACACCACTTTGTTTTGTTTTACAATTTGTTTCTTTTTTTATTAATTCCACTGTAACTTTTCTGCACTTTGTTTTAATACAGCAAATTCACTTTTACAACACTTTTTATATGCGCCTAAACAGACTTTACCTATTGACAGCCAAATTATCACTGGACACACCAGCCGCAATGCGCTATCCTTTTATAGTATTTCATCATTAGTTTCGAATGTTCTAGTACGGACACAAATCTTCTTTGGAACTTTCATTTTTCTTGACGTTACTGACAGTAAAAAGTCCTGTTACTTTCCCGATTAGTGCTCTCGATCTGTATTGCTGCGGCTGACTCTGGCTCGTTCTGACTGTATCTTTATCCGCTATACATTCAGTGCAGTTCGCTATCCATCCGGCGGCGGTTTGCTGGCATCCAACTCAATAATAATGCTGTTTTAATTTTTCTACTGTTTTTGCCACGCTAAGATGCCGTCCGCTGGGTTCCTTATGAGACTGATTTTAAATTTCATAAATTCTTGAGGAAGGAACCACCATTAGATTGGAGGTTGTTTTTCCGTCTGCACTTTCCCATCTCCGGTATAAGCACCCATCTATCAGATTTATACTATTCCATTGAGCCCAATAAGCATTTATTAGAGGGCTATCTTCTGATATCTCTTAACTAGTAGGCCGTTTGTCTTTTTCTTAAGCCGCTATTATCCTTGCCAGTATTGGGTCTTTCCTCTGAGCCGTTGACCAGTCCTCGTTAACCTCCAGATGTAATTGCCTGATGGTGATAATGGTCTCTTTGTCCTTATCACCTGTTTTATCAGCGGCTATCTCACATTTGTTTTTACTCTTTTCACTTCTGTAACAAGTTTCGCTGTTACGTGGCAATCTTTTCATGTCACAACTTCTTTTATGCCCATTACCATTATGTCCAACCTCATTCACATTACGGCGCTAATTTATTTGTTTTCTGTTGTGTATACCTAAGCCCATCTAATGCGACTCTTCTCTATTGGTAGGGTGATTGTTACGAAATGTTTCGGGTCTTCTATAGCCAGTTTTTTCTAATTTTTCATGTCTCCATGGTGACGCATATCTAACTCTTCAGAGAGGTCACCTACAATGTCTTTGATATTGACCGCTCTTGCCACAGTTTTGACACTTCCTTTTGCCCTTTGCACCTCTTTGATAGCAGTTTTCATGCTATACACTTTATGTACCTGTGGCTTGGATATCTCTCGAGGGGTCTTCTGCGCCAGTGCAAACACCATGGTCTCCGCAAAGGTTGCCTTATGAGCAGCACACACCGCATACTTAATATTTGTAAAATTTCTGCTGCAGTACCTTTTAACGCTAAAATTATTTCTAGAACTTTCTCTTGATCGTCCCATCTATTTATATTGGCAACTGTCTCGAATTGGAATTTAAATATGGATAGGGGTGAGCTACCATCAAAGCAAGGTGTTTTTATTTTGCTAGAAACTTCTGGTATAATACGCACTGGTTGCTGTTGCTGGCACTGTAGACTTTTTATTTTCTCTTCTATTACATTAAATTTTTCGCCAACAGTCTTGTCTAGATTTGTCACTCTTGTGTCGACGTCATCAACCCTTTTGCTTAGTGTCTCATATATATCTTGCAGCTTCTCTGTCATTGCACTCGACGCTTCTTCAAATTTATTTTCAATTTTTGCCAGAAAATTCTGGTTTTCTGCTCTAGAAGTTTCCTGTACCTGAGCTAACAGCTTTTCATTATCAGCTTTAGAAGATTCTTTTACCTGTGCCAAAAGCTTTTGATTCACAGCTCTAGAAGTTTCATGTGCGGTGGCTAATGCTTGCATTTTTCCATCATAGCGGCCAGCAATAAGTTAACGTCCATATTAGTTGTTGTTGTAGGGGCACTTATCTCAGGATCATCCTCATCGTCAAATTTGTGAGTATCGATGTCTATATCGCGTTTCTGAAATTCCTCTAATAGACGCTTTTGTAATTCGGTTTTATTACCGGTTGTTGAAAGCTCTAATATATTCAATTCGCGTTTGAGCCTGTCCACTTTTAATTCATGGAATTTTATTTTTACTACGTTTGATTTATTTATTTTATTTTCATCCCACTTCTGACACCAAATGTTACGTTTTAACCTTTTTAAAACGTTTGGGCTCGTTTATATTGCGTTAAAATAAAATAAAACACTCCTTTTTTGTTGTTTTAAAATTTGTCTCTTTATTTATTTTATTCCACTGTAACTTTTCTGCACTTTGTCTTAATACAGCAAATTCGCTTTTACAACACTTCTTATTTGCGCGTAAACAGACTTTACTTATTGATAGCCAAATGACCACTGAACTCACCAGCCGCAATGCGCCATCCTTTCACAGTATTTCATCATAAGTTTCGAATGTTCTAGTACAGACACGAATCTTAGATTTATCTACGCTATTTCAAATCTTCTAAAATAATTTTATAAACACAAAAAGTAATCCAGCTGGCAACTCCATGCGTATAGTAGCACTCTTAATTAGTACAGGTAATTTTGTGCAGTTATTAAGCCTTGATACAAGCCCATAAATTTTATAGCTAAACATCCCACAATAAGTCTCTGATGTGGTGAATATCCTCTTCAGCGTTTTCATTTTCGTAACAGTGTACAGCCGAAGATATTTCAAGACCTGTTCCACATGGAATATCAGCAATATTTAAAATTTGTTCAATGCTTGAAGCAATAGCTAATATTGATAAACGATCTTCTGGTTTATCCGTAATATTATTTAAAAGTTTTGTGTCCAAGTGTAACGTTAAAGGTTGGTCTAAAGTTTTAGACATTTGGACAACATTCCTGCTGATGCCTTCCCGGAAACAATCTCCTCTCTAGCACCGAGACGTGCGATTAATAACATAATTATTTGGATTAATTCTCAATGGTTCTAGAACTGCAACCAGTATACGAACTGCATCCCTATTAATCATTTATTTGATTATTCGAGGATTTCTTATTGCACAATATTTATTCATGCAACAAAGAAGTTATTACACAAGTGGCCTGTATTAGCAGATATGTTTTTTTTACGTCACTTTGACGACAAGTATATTTATAAAAAAAAGGATAAAACAAAACAATATAATGGTAAAAATGACTGATTAACAGCGATTTGACGATATTGTTACGTTTTAACCTTTTTAAAACGTTTGAGTTCGTTTAAATTGCGTTCAAAATAAAATATATACCGTTTTTATTTTCTTGTTTTACTGTGTTTTTTTATTTACTACACAATAACAGTTTACAACAATTTAATATTCACAATACAGCCCTTTTATTTCCGCTTTAACACGTCTTTATATTACGACAGCCAAATGATAACTAACTGACATGTAGGTAAAACAGCCCTTTATATACCTAATTGTATGCATTTTAGAAGGTTCAGGAAATATCGACCATCTTCTTATTTCCATATCCGCTAATTTAAATGTAATGTAAAGATATTGGATGTGGCAGTGCTGCCAACTTGGCATATACCAAAATACCACGTAACACTGCCTTCCGCTTAAGCCTCTTCGTCCCGAATAGGCTCATTATTTTTCTTCCCATAGCTTGCAAGTCGTTCTAAATGTACCACTTTCATTTTGGTTCGCGGGCTTTTGTTCTTCTATATTCTGTGTACCACATCATTTTACCTTTTGACTACTTTGTAAGGTCCATCCCAGTTAGTTTGCAGCTTGGGAGATAATCCTTTCTTACGCTGTGTGTTATAGAGTAGAACCAGTTGTCCCTCATGGAAGCCCTCCGTATTTGCTGCACGATCATATCTGGCTTTCATTCTATCGGTGACCATTTTAGTTTGTGAGCGCACAAGTTCATGAAGTTCGTTACGGCTTTCGTGTTTTTCAGCATATGTGGTATTTCTCTCTGTGGTAGGCTTAGTACCAAACTCTAAGTCATCCAGTAGTTTTAGCTCAGTTCCAAAAATAATCTTGGCAGGTGATCTAGATGTTGAGTCATGTATAACTGATCAGTAAGGCCAGTAAAAATCTCGGTAGGTGTTCGTTCCAATCTTTCTGATGCTCGCTTACTACTTTTCGCAAGTACTCCTCCAGGGTTCGATTAAATCGTTCTACCATCAAATCAGACTGTGGGTGAAGCGGCGTTGTTCGAGTCTTCTTTATACCGTATATCTCACACTTTGAATAAGCAGACTCGAAATTTCTGCCCTGATCGGAATATAGTTCTATTGGAACTCCATATCGGCAGACCAAGTTGTTCACAAAAACATTTACAATTGTGTTCGCCTTTTGATTGGGTATGGCGTATATTTCCGGCCATTTGCTGAAATAATCCATCACGACGAAAACGTAACGATTTCTGGCATTACTGACAGTGAAAGGGCCTGCTTTGTCCATCGCTATCCGCTCAAAAGGTGCGTCTAAGTTATATTGTTGCAGCTGACCTCGACTTCTTCTTACTGGACCTTTAGCTGGAATACACTTGGTACAGTTTGCTATCCAATCCGCCACTGCTTGCTGACATCCAACCCAATAAAAGCGTTGTTTTATTTTTTCAAGAGTCTTTGTCACCCCGAGGTGTCCTCTGCTGGCTTCACTATGGAACTCATTTAAGATTTCTTTCATTTTGGAGGAAAGCACCACCATTAGGTTGGATGAAGTTTTGCCATCTGCACTTTCCCAATATCAATATAATCAATTACAAACTGTCCCATTATGCCCAATACGCTTTTGTAAGAGGACCTTCTGCTGATATTTCATTGCGGGTGGGTCGTTTGTCCTCTTCTTTGCCAATATTGGTTCACTCCTTTGCGCTCCTGACCAGTATTCGTCTGCGTCTATTTGCGTTAGCCGGATATCAATGATGGATTCCTTCGGCTCGGCTTTCACACAATGTTTACATTCCAAATTACAAGGCCGGTGTGAGAGAGCATCAGCATTTCCGTGCTTTAAGCCACTTCGGTGTTTAATGCTAAAATCATAAGCCTGGAGGCGCTCAATCCAACGTGCCAGTTGACCTTCAGGATTCTTAAATTGCAGCAGCCATCTTCCAGCACTGCCAGTAGCTCACGTCGAGTCACACAATAATTCCGTTCAGGCTTTGACAGCGTGCGGCTACAGTAGCTTACGACTTTCTCCGTCCCATTGACCACCTGTGAAAGTACACCACCAATACCATATTCACTGGCATCACTGTCAAGGATAAATTTTTTAACTCGGACCGGATATGCCAAAACCGGTGCTGCACACAATAAGTCTTTTAATGTCTGAAACGCCTTTTCTTGTGACTCACCCCAATGATAAGCCTTAGAT
Organism: Wohlfahrtia magnifica; assembly: GCA_023159175.1. Lineage (NCBI taxonomy): Eukaryota > Metazoa > Arthropoda > Insecta > Diptera > Sarcophagidae > Wohlfahrtia > Wohlfahrtia magnifica. The sequence goes on from JAKWBJ010000080.1 coordinate 493,582, forward strand.
TTCTTGGTGAGCTCATGTAAACTTGCTGCCAAGCTTGCAAAATTAGGCACGAAGCTTCTGCAGTATGTGCAGAGTCCCAAAAAGCTGCGTAATTCATGAAGATTTTGGGGGCGAGGCCAATCCTTTACTGCTCGTATTTTATCTGCATCCGTTGAAATGCCATCTGCTGTAACTAGATGCCTCAAATATTTTACCTGTTATTCGAACAATGCACATTTCTTCACGCTTAATTTTAGTCCAACTATTGATATTCGTTGCAGAGCTTCTGCTAGATTTCTGAGGTGTTCGTCAAAAGTTCTGCCCATTACTATTATGTCATCGAGGTAAATCAGACAAGTCTTCCAATGTAGTCCTTTTAGTACGGGCTCCATAAGTCACTCGAATGTGGCCGGCGCATTGCAGAGCCCAAATGGTATAACTTTAAACTGCCACAAGCCATGGTTCGCACTGAAAGCATTTTTCTCCTTATCCTTGTCTGCGATCTCTACTTGCCAATACGCGCTTTGTAGATCCAATGTAGAAAACCACTTCGTTCAAGCTAGGGTGTCGAGTGTATCGTCAATTCTTGGTAGCGGGTAGCTGTCCTTTTTAGTCACATCATTCAGCTTTCTGTAGTCTATGCAGAATCTTGTACTGCCATGTTTCTTTTTAACTAAGACTACAGGTGATCTCCAAGGACTCGATGATGGTTCAATTACACCGCTCTTCTCCATTTCATTTACCAGCTCCTTAACCTCATTACGCTTCGCCAGAGGTATACTTCTGGGTGCTTGTCTTTCGGTCTCGTTTCGCCAGTATTAATTTCGTGTTTGACTATAGCTGTTCTACCTTGACTCTTATTTTCCGTGGCGAATGTGCAGGCGTACTTCTTTAGCAGCTTTTTGGTTTTATTTCTTTCTGAAGCTGCTGGACCGGCCACCTATTTCTCTACATTTTCATCAAATTCCTGTTGGACCTTGGCTGACATATTCGCAGATTCCGGCAATTGTTCGCTGTTTATTACCGCCTCTACAGGAGCACATTGGCCTACCTCGGAGTTTTCAAAAATGAATTTTTCATGACCTGATAGATTGAGCACTCTCACTGGAACTATTCCTTGCTTATTAGATTTCACGAGGGCCTTTGCTGATAACAAGTCCATCTTAATTTCTGCTGGTTCTACCACCCACAAGCGGTTGTCCTCACAATCTCCCTCCATTCGCGTCCATATCAATAATTCAGTCTGATGTGGTAATTTTTGTCGTCTGACAGCAACTAATCTCTTAGTGTACACTTGATGCTGGTATCCCACGTCAAGAGGTATATCTAAATTATGCCAACTCATTATCTGTTGCCCCATATTCACATTGATACCATGGACTAACATAAAATCAGCACCAATAATAACCTCGTCTACAATATCGGCAACAATAAAAATATGGCTTACAGTCATGTTCGCTATAGTAACTTTCACCTCAATTTTCCGTAGACGGTGGCAGACTCCGCAGTAGCTGTTCGTAGTCTGATATTAAGTTTTCCACACTTTTCCTTCACTATATCAGGTCTGATTATAGACTGTGTCGCACCGGTGTCTATAGTGAAGGTGTACTGCCTGCCATTGATGTACCCGCACGCTGTAAAGTTGCTGTTATTATTCTGTATCACTGATATGGAGATTGTGGGGCCCTCGCTTGTGGGAACTAGCTCTTGCCCCTCAGTGCTAGCTCGTTTTAGTTTAACGGGGACTCTTTTGTTGTGTGATAGTAGTTGGCCCGTTTATTATTTCTCTGTGGTGAAACGGATTTGGATTTTTTTCGTGGTGCTTTACAGTTTCTCTGGAAGTGGCCGCTCTTTCCACAGTTAAAACATTTTAATTTGGATTTCTGTTCAGCTAGAAGCCTCTTGACCACCTCCTCTATTTTATTGATTTCATCCTCCTTATCTGCCACAACTTCCAAATTACGCACCTTGTGTATTTGTGGTTGTGATATCGTACGAGCAGTCTCTTGTGCTAGTGCGAACGCCACCGTATCTGCAACGGTTGCCGTTTTTGTAGCACATACAGCTAGCTTAAAATCTGGGTCTCGTATACCGTTAACGAAGGCTTCGGTCTTGAGATGGTCCACTAGTGGATGATTTTCACCAGGATAGCTAAGCTGCACCAACCTCTCGACTTCCATTGCAAAGGCTTGAAGCGACTCATTAGCCTTTTGTGTTCGGCACCTTAACTCCATATGATAGAGCTCTCGTTTATGCTCGTCGCCAAATTTACGCTGTAGCGCCACCATTAATTCGCTGTACTTGTTTCTGCAGCTGGTTGGCATAGTTTCGAGAATGCCTGCTGCAGCACCTTTTAACGCCAAAATTAGTTCGAGAGCCTTCTCTTCATCGTCCCATCCGTTTCTACTCACCACTGACTCGAATTGGAATTTAAATACGGATAGGGGTAAGCTACCATGAAAGCAAGGTGTTTTTATTCTGCTGCAAACTTCTGGTACAATACTCACTGGTTCGTGTTGCTGGCACTGTAGGCTGTTGATTTTCTCTTCTATTACTTTAAATTTTTCGTCAACAGTCTTGTCTAGATTTGCCACTCTTGCGTCGACGTCATCAATCCGTTTGCTTACCGTCTCATATATTTCTTGCAGCTTCTCTGTTATTGCACTCGACGCTTTTTAAAATTTCTTTTCAATTTTTGCCAGAAAAATCTGGTTTTCGGCTCTAGAAGTTTCCTGTGCATTCGCCGCAGCATTAATTTTTTTCCATAAGTTTTTCATTATCAGCTTTAGAAGATTCTTCAAGTTTCTTTTCAATACTTGCTAGAAAGTTCTGGTTTTGAACTTGAATCTATTTCATCATGGCTGCAAGCATTGTATTGATGTCCAAACTGCTTGTGGTTGCAGAGGCACTTATCTCAGGATCATTTTCATCATCAAATTCGTGAGTATCTATGTCTATGTTACGTCTCTGAAATTCCTCTAACAGACGTTTTCGGTCTTATTACCAGTTGTTGAAAGCTCCAATTTAGTTAACTGTCGTTTGAGTCTGTCCACTTTGAATTTTTGGAATTTCATTTTTTTTTAACATTGATTTATTTTATTTTTGTATACGCAATCCCACTTCTGACACCAATGTTACGTTTTAACCTTCTTAAAACCTTTGAATTTGTTAATATTGCATTTAAAATAAAATAAAATAACTACCGTTTTTATTTCCTTGTTTTACTGTTATCTTTTATTTACTACACAATAACTTTTATACAGTTTAGAACAACTTAATATTCACTATACAGCTCCTTTATTTCCGCTTAACACGTCTTTTTCTTACGACAGCAAAATGACAACTTACTGACATGTAGGTAAAACAGCCATTTATATACCTAATTGTATGCATTTTAGAAGGTTCAGGAAATATCGACCATCTTCTATTTTCATATCCGCTAATTCAAATGTAACGTAAAGATATTCGATGTGACAGTGCTGCCAACTTGACGTATACCAAAATACCACAATTCAGAGTTGTATTTTTATTTTCGTAACAATATCTATAATAGAATAAATTTTATGAGATGGGTCTTTTTCAACTTCAAGGTAAAATAAAGTTAAAGATTTTGAAAAAATAAGAGATCAAGTTTTAATTTTATATTACAACATTCAAAAAAATTAATAGCTTAAAATTACTCGGTTGCTAAAATATGGAAGTTTGAGCTCTGTGCGCAGCGGTTTAAATTTATCCAATTTGATACAAATTTCCACTATATATATTTTTTGACCAGATGTAAAATATAGGGTTTTCCAAATTCAACCTATTGCAAAATAAGTGCCACCCCAATATACATATGTCATTTAAAATATGTAAGTTTGGGTTGGTAAAAACAAGTTTTTTTGGGATGAATGATTTCGATTGCTTATTTTAAAATTTTAGAAGTTATTGCAAGAATTGTCTTTAATAACATTCTAAATACTCGTAGCACACAAGAAGACATACAGTACGACCTTTTTGTTTTGCATTGGGTAAACTATGTTTCTTTTGTTTTTGTATGGATAAGAATACATGAATCAACACCGAATTACATATGCCCTCACAAAATGTAGTTTTTAATGAAAATTCAAACAAGTAGCATTTCAGGTTATTTTTTAAATAGATTTTTTAAAAAAATTACTTAAAAATTGTAACATTTTACATTTTAAACCAGGTATGCTTTTGTTAATGGAAAAGCCAATAAACAAATTATATATCACATATTTTTGCATAGGTTTTTTTAAAAAAATCAGTAGGAAAATGTACCTACATTTAAGCAAGTTTGTTGTTTTTTATTGTTCTTTAAAGCTAATAAAAAACAACGCTTCAACTTTTGCAAATAATTTTTCAAAAATGCAATGTAACATTTTGAGCCGGATACTTATTTAAGCGTCAAAAAGTGTCTTATATGTATGAATTTCCACATTTGTTGAAGTCTCTGCGAAATAGACGGATGAAGTGCGATCTTAAAACACCAGATGGAAATGGCAGTTTTCAAGAAATGTACGAGATGAAGATGAATTCAAAAACTGAAATGTGCGCACGGCTGTACATTTTTCCCAATTCCTTTTTGAAAATGCTGGTCAAATTTGTAACACAAGTCGAAACCTCAACACTTAAACAGCAAAGTTTATAGTAAAAGTTTATAAAATTGTTGATTGCTTTAATAGCGGTTCACTCTATGCGAATAATTGTTACCGATCTGCAGTTCAAGTCAACAAAGAGAGTCATAGATTTATACAAACATTCATTGAAGACTTGGACAGAGTGGAGTTTGTTGATTAAAAGTAACGTGCCTCCTATTTAAGTGTGGTGAAGCTCATCCTAAACTTATTTGCTTTATTTTTAAAAGAAACTGTAAAGAAAGGAAGTGATGTTTAATATATTATGGCAAAAGCTCTTAATCAGGACAAATTGGAAAATTTTTTATTAGTATTGCCACAAAAGGGAGGTAATAATAACAACCCTTAGGTAGCCGAACTTAATAATATTTTGGCAAAATTTATGGTTACAAAAATTGTTCAGTCGAGCTCGTCCAGTAACTGTGAATCGAACCAAGATGAGGCAATGAAAACTAATACTGATTTTGAAGAAGTAAAAACATAACGAAGCATGTGATGTTGAGTTTGATAAACATACGCATTATGGCGGGTCGATTTAAAAATCGCCCAAATGACAAGGAAAGTCATATTCTAGGTATCAAAATAAGAATTTTTGGCCAAGGAACCATACCTCTAAAATGAAATCTGATGTTCCTTATTTTGACCCAAAAGTGAAATTTTGAAAAATCACAGTTTGACCCATTTAAAGTGCCACAATCGAGTCTAAATGTATGACCGACCCCCACTAACTTTGGAGTGCCGACCCACCCATGCTAGTGGCACACCCCCTGGAACCGCCCCAATACAAAAATTTCAAAAAATTTTCATTTTTGGCACTTTGCATGAAACAATTAGCGAAATGGCTATGTTTGTTTTGTTTTGGAGTTTATTTTTTTTAATAATACTAATAATAGAAGAAGAAGCAATTTCGCGCAGCTCTCTGATGTCGTCGCTATAACAGCGTCTACATTTTCTGGTATAACTCATTTGGAAACGCTAGCTAGCAATTGAACATGTCGTTCCGTTCCTTGTATATGTGACGGAATGTTTAGATCATTAAACGGTGGATCATCTTAATTTAAATATTCTTTCATTGTATCGTACGGAAAGCTTTGCGTGAATGGTGGTTCTAATACGTTATTTATATCATTCAAATTGATCATTTCCGTGTAATTTGTACAATGGAAGTTTATATCTGGTTTTTTATAAACTCTAAGTTCCGTTTGGTCTTCAACATCGGTTCGATAGCGTAGAATTTTCCTTAGAGCACAGTCTCACATTTGTTTGCTATCATCAAAAAACATTGATAGCAAGATATTTTCCGAATGCGCATAATATGAATTATCTTTAATTACTTGATTGACAATACTGCGTAAAAGAGGTAGCATAAGCCGTGACCAACTAAAGAACTTGAAAAATAATACACTACCTTACACGACAGTGCTATAATACTTGATATTAAAGCACATTGACACATAACAATTAATTATAAACTCAACCAGAATCCGTAAATTTTCGGATGGATTTTTCGTTGTCACATATAACTGTAATAATCTAGCGGCCTTGGTGAGCCAGCGAGAATGTAAATTTTTTCCTGGTTTGATGTTACCCAGATCCACCGAAGCCACGCCGCTAGAAATTGCATGGGCAATGTCAGCCACAGCCACCACGAAGCTCCCACAAGGGGGCCTACCCAACAATCGGGCAGAGATCGAAATCCCTGTGGCTCCCGATTGCCGTGGCACCAGAATACTTCTGGTCAGGCTTAGTGACACGTGAGTATAAATACAAACACGTGCCGCCTCCAATTTCGGCTCCACAACAGCCCCGGACTGGTCACCAGTAACTTACTAAGTGGTGGTGATGATCCTTACTTGGTATTGTAATTTTTTCTCAGTAGGTGGCGTTTTTTCCTGCTCATTCATATAATGTTTGTCATCATCGCCAGATGTAAGCTGGTATGTGAGGTACTGCTTTAGATGAATTTTCCTGGAGGGATGTTGAAGTCTCTTTATTAAACACCTGCAACCGCAATTAAATTATTTTCGTCATTTCGAACCTGGGCCGTTACGGTTGTACAGAATCTTGGAAAGCAAGTCTCTTAAAACATTCGCATAAAAACAAATTCAAATTCAATAATATGCTCTTGAGAAGTATGATCGTATAGGGTATTTAGACAAAAAATAATTTCCAATTTTAAATTGCTTAAAGTCTTATTATATCTTCTTCAAAAATGTGTTTGTTGTTTTCTCTCACTTACTCCCTCTTTTTTTTGTTTTTGTTTTGCTCATAACTGAGTATATAGTATAGACTGCAATGTTAACAGTTTATGGCTGCAGAATAAATAATATTTTAGAAAATAAAAAAACTGTTTTATTAGATTATATTGATAAGTATTATGTAGACTTTTAACAAAAATAGATTATTTTATTGGATTTATTGTAAAATGTTTTTAAGGAAATATTTTTTATATAATTTAGATAATCTTCATATAGAAGTTTCACTTTTAAATATTTTTTTTTGAGATTAAAACGATAAAATGAAAGGAAAACTCTAAAGCATTTATAATCACACACAAATAAATATATTAATTATTAAGCAATTTGCTTTCAATTTAAAGCTGGTATGTAAGTAAATAAATTAAAAAAATACATTTAACAAAAATTTATAAAATAAGCCAAGACCTTTAATATTTAAGATATTTAAAAATATATATACAAATCGAAAGTCAAATATATTGTAATAAAAATCGAATCGGTGGAACATTGAATTTTTTCTGGAGCAGGGGGCATATTTTTCAACGCAATTTTCTCAAAGCCGTCCACCACCTAAAAATAGTAAAATAATTAAAAACGGTTGACAATTATAATAAATGAGTGATAGCAATTACTTACCGGAAGAATTTCATAAGTTTCTATTTGATTGCTCAGTTTTCTGATTGCCGATCTTGGTCCAGTGCTGGTTAATTTATCCAAAGCTTGAAATAAATGCCGAAACGGAAGTTCGTTGAAGTGTAGAGGGCAAACGAACCAACGCAATGGCCTTTTTAACAGCTATTCAAATCGTCGTATAATTCCACCGTGTGGCCAAGATGCGGTTATTTTACCATCCTACTTCCCATTAATTTTATATCTCGTTACATTATGATCTTTTCTACCATCGAATAAAAACGCTAACAAATTGGTATCGTCTAACCGTTTGCGAAGCACTTCTCGATGCATTTGTCTTTTTCTCTGTGAACTTTCGATTTATTCATGATGAGAGGTTCGCCATGCCGATTTTTCATTTCAAAATCTTGGAAAAGAGCGGTTCCCAATGCTGATGCTACTCCATCAGGCTCACCAAATCTCTTACACATCAAGGCAAAGTTAAAACAATCGTATCTTTCTGTATATTGTGAACCATTGCTTCTATCCATATCTTCTTCAACCGATGGCGGTACCTATGTTGAATCATCGGGATGCATTGTAGTCATTGATGGCATAATCCTTGCTTCTTGCTTTTCATTTTCCATCACAATTGTATCAACTGTTAGTGTTCTCTGATTATGTTGATCGTGCATAAACTCTTTGAGGCGTTCTGGAACCAATCCGCATGTACATAGAGATCCTTCAAAACACATTTACATTTTCCAATGTAAAAAAATTTTTTTTAAAGATTTTACAAACTGTGGAAATGGGTTATAGTATCTTTGCTTGCCTTCGGCTTGATATTTGCTGAGTATTGTTTAATCAATACACTATTTTTCAGCATTATTTCCATACCAAGTTTCTCCCAAATTCCAATAAACGAATTTGCTACTTGAGTAGTGAATGATTTATAGGAAAACTTTTTTTGCTCTCTTTTAGCACATTCGCTCAAGTAAAAGTAATATCTTAAGGTATCCAGCTCGGTTGGTAAAATAAGATCAGTCAAGCCAGAACATGCACCAAAAAGAGAAACATCATGCTTGGGTATATGACTCATTAGGTTTCCGATAGTTGTTGATGTTGGTGTTGCTTCATCTTGCGGTGTAGAGGATAGCGGATTCATTTCGCTGAAAAAATAAAAAAACAATACTTAGAATTAAATATAGCTTAAACCAAAGACCATAATCAAGAGTTTAAATTATTTTTTAGTTGGCACTCACGTTGGAAAAATATTCAAAACACCAGCACAGCACAACAAAATATGTCACAATATATATTAAATATATATTTTAAATGTGTTGGAATGTTTAAAAATTTTTTTAACTTTTTTTTAAACTTTCCTTAAAAATTCTTTCTTTTTTTATTGTTTTTTTTTAACTTCTCTTCCTCACATTTATGTTGAGCCTTTTTTTGCATGGGTGGGTCGGCCCTCCAAAGTTTGTGCGGGTTGGTCATACATTTAGACTCGATTGGGGGACTTTAAATGGGTCAAAGTGGTATTTTTCAAAATTTGACCTTTGGGTCAAAATAAGAAACATCAGAATTCATTTTAAAGGTATGTTTCCTTGGGCAAAGTTTCTTATTTTGATCCATGGAATACGATTTTCCTTGTCACTTGGGCGATTTTTTGAGTCCCTACAAATCAACCCGCCCTAATATGCATATATGCAGACTATTTTTCGGAGACGTTTTGGATAACTCTTCTCTTATAAACGTCGAATTGGCTTCAAAAATATATTTTGTTGGATATGTGGCGTTTAAAGTTATTATAAAATTACAATGTGAAAAGTGTTTTTAAGAACTCAAAAGAGTTGATGAAGTAGTTACAGCACCAAGCGAACTTTGTATATTTCTTAAGAATTACCAGAGGTTAAAAGATTTTAGAAATTTAGTTGATCCACCAGATATATTAATGGATGCCTGCAAAAATCATATTGTTATATTTGACAAAATTTTTAAGGATGAGCCACAAAGAGTTGGTATAAAATCTTTATTATTGAGTCGTGTAAACGGTCGACTCCAGAATGGTTTTATGATAATTTTCTTCGCATTTCCCTTAATAGTACTTCTTAGAAACAAAGGGAAGTAAGAATTCTTTCAAATGAATAACTTTATAATTTATTTTTATCAATAATTTTAATTTTATCAATAAGTTTATTTATTCAACTTAATTAAAATTTAATTTTTGTAAGTTATTAAGTGTACATGTACAAGAACAAAATTTTAAATTTAAATTTCTATACAAAAACAAAATTTTAACTTAAGTATTTTTTGTAATATTATAATTAATTTAAGTTTAGTACTTGTTTTACAAAATTGAAAATAATAACAAAAATAAATATATACACTTTATAATTTTGCAAACTTATTTCTAAGAGTAAAATGTTTTTATAATATTTTAATATAACTAAAAAAATAATTATATTCATTTACCTACAATATTATTATACCTAACCACTAATTATTAATAGAGCTCGCCTTTTTAACAAACAGTCGCACAGAAAAATATACTTACAAATCCTTTACAATGTTTGCTGTATGTTTTGGCTTATTGCCTTGTTGGAAGTACCAGCTTCCAAAAAGGCCCATTTATTCACAGATTGCCTTCCTTCGGTTTTAGATAAAAATATATATTCACTTATTATACAGTGGACCAAAAAGCATTGTACGATTTTGATACGTTTGCAAACAATTTTAATTGATTTATATTGCAAAGTAGAGTAACCCTTTGCGTTGTGTACCTATAAAATGTATTTCTAATAAGGAAAATTTAAAACGAATGCACAAATTTTATATTTTAAAAGGAGAACTTATTTTTTATTTATAGATAAGAATACATATACGAGTATATATTGATAGCTTTTGGTGTGCTTTTTGAAATACCCGCTAATATAATCTCTCCGGTTTTTGGCTGATGTAAATAGATTACGGAGATTTAGCTATTACCGTTCTCTACACATGCAAAATTCCATATTATTGACTGACTGTCCACGAAGTTGTTAGGACCAAACTTTTTCAAAATATACAAAAACTAATATTTAGTATACATACATGACCAATTGGATAAGGGAGCGTTAACCAATTCCGCCAATTTTTTTCACTGATGATCATTTAGACCAAAGTCAGAAACATCCACTTTAACTCGAGATATACAGAAATCAATGTTTACTTTATGGAAGGTACCATTCCACTTGCCCAATTTTGTTCATATTTGCTACAGACCTTTAAATATATGCACAAAAGTGACGTTCCAAACCTTATTCAAATACCTATTCATTCATATTTTTAAGGTTTATGGAAAAATTTAAAAAGTAATGATTAAGAACTTCTTCAGCAAATTAGCGAAAATATTTTCACAATCTGTAGCTGTATTTTCCTGAAAATTCTAAAACAAAAAGTACTAAAAATACCCAAAGACTCACAAATATTTCCTCATTAGAAATATTCGAAAATATACTGTATTAGTCTCGAAATACCGGTTTTGTCTTCACAAGGAACGCATCTATCATAAAACTGTGACATGGACTTGGACAAACAAAAAGATAGCCCTTCTTAAAAATATATGTTTCATTCAGTGAAAAAAATTAACAAAGAAAAAAATTAATTATTAGGGAAATAAATTATTGTGGAAATTTCCAAAATGATTTTTATAAAAGGGTTGAAAAATATTTCTGTTTTTACGCCTTTTAAAAATGTTACCGAAAAAAAATATTTTATTTTATAAAATATCTGCAATAAACTCTTTCAGGCAAGAAGATAACGGTTAAAAAGTAGTTATCTTTATTTTATAATTATTCCTAGAGTATCATAATTATTGATTACTGTTTCTTTGTTTATAGCAGTCCTGAGAAAGTTAAAATTTTGTCTCACTAAGAATAAATTTATTTAATGTCTTCATAAGTAAACAAAAAAACAGAAAAAAATTTATTTAAATTTGTAAAATTCTCTTTAAAAAATTCTCTTATTCATAAATCCACATAATTTATTATTTTTAATGTTATTTATAAGGAATTAGCACTCCGATGCGATTCGGTCACATATTCCTAAACGCAACTGTGCAAATGTTGACAATGCATTGAATTCCTAAAGTCATAAATTTTTCAGCTGCAAAGCATATAAACGCAACTAGTGCATCATTTAAATTGGTTATGCTGTTTATTTTACATCTGTACTTTTTATAAACAATGGCGGAAAAGGAAAGGTAAATAAATAATTTTAATTGAAAAATTACATTTTTAATAAAATTATTTAATTATATATTTTTTTACAGTGTTAAAAGGACATATGAACATAAAAAGCTGTTAGTGGATTGTCGGCTTTCAATGAAGCCAGAATTTTCTTCTAAAAATAAAAAACGTACAGCTTTGTGGGGGCAGGTGCTCCAAAAGATGCGTGAAAAAGATGAAATTATCTTATTTTCTCGAGATGACATAGCACGCAAATATTTAAATGTGATGACCACTTACAAGAGGATAAAAAACGAAATACAACAACAGGAGAGGCTGCAACTAAGTGGGATTTCTTCGAGCAATTCGATGAAGTTTATGGTTCTAGGCATGATGTTGTTGTCCCAGAAACCAATTTTGATGGTTCCCTACAGATGCTAGTGAAGATGTTCCTTTAGAACCAAAGCCTACCTCAAGTAAGCGCGCTCGAGAAGATATTTCTACGTGGTGAAAGTGAGTCCGATAAAAAAATATTGCAAGATGTATTAAAATGCGAAAAAGAAAAAATAACGTTGGAACGGGAAAAGTTACATGAAATAAGAAAATTGCGCGAGGCTTAAGAAGCGTCCAATAAATGAATTTGAAAATATTATTTATAATATCTTTATTATTTACCATAACTTTATTACTTACTATTAATATAATACTTACTGAATTGTGCCTTTTATTTTTTAATAAATAAACTTTGAATTTTCAAAAATATGAGTAATATATTAATTTTTTTTTTTAATTTCTCATTAAGCTGATAACAAAACAGCAAGTCGTTCACGTTTGAGTCTTGCTTCCTCTGTTTCGCTTTCATTGGGTGACAAATTATTAAACTGTGTTGAAGTTTCGGTTCCAGGATGAATGTTTATGACACCAGAACACTCTTCATTGTTTAGAATGAAGTTATGAAGTACAACACATGCCATTATTATAGTTTTTGCCTTTTCTACACTGGAAACCTCTAAGAAGGACAATATTTCAAACTTCTTTTTCAGTATTCCAAATGCTTGTTCCACACATACTCTGGTTGATCTTAAGATGGTATTATTATGCTGTCGAAAGAAATCCGTTGTCTCGGTAAGGAACTATTTGTTTTTGTGTGGATATTAAACCTACACAGCGAAAAAAATTCTATAGCAAGCTCCTATTCCAACATTAAAGCGGGCGCTCACCTCGCGACAACTGTTTTTGTTTCCCAGTTTCCATAATGTTACATAAAGGCTCATTTTTAATGATATTCCGGGACGGCCTGTATGACTCTTCATGCAAAATGGTGCTAACAAGGAATGCAATTTCTAAAAGAGTATGGGATTAATTCTGTCGTACCAAATAACAAACGTCACTTTACCTGGTAGGTCACAATATTCATTCTGAAGTGACTAAAGAAAACATCGTCCGGCGTTTCTTCAATAACAAAAGCAAAATTATTGTTTTTTGGTGTTCTCCTTGGAATATGTTGCTGAAGTGAAAAAAGCACAAAACGTTTTATTTTTAAAGCAATTCTAGCATTAATTATTTGGCTCCTGGAACTATTTTCACAGCACACATTCAAAAAACTTTCAAACATAATTTTATTTGCTGTCATTGTTTTTCACAAATTGTTTTTAATAATGCAAAGCAAACATATGTTCCTAAACGTCAATAGTGTTGCAAAGTTTAATTTCACAATGCAATTTGTTTTTCAGTGTTGCAAAGTAGTACTGCTTGATTTTAGCACAACTTTGACTTTGCATTCAGACGTTTAGTAAAGCAGCCTTTTTATTTATACAACAATAAAACATAAATTTTTTACTCTACATTAATACCAGCTTAAATAAAACTCGTTTTCTTATTTACTTCTATTATTTTGTTAATGGAAAAGCTCGAAAAAGAGACAAAAAATAATTTGTGCATCGATGACACGTACATACATATGTATATACGTACATATGTGTATAGGTTTTTGCTAGTATTAGGTAATATCGCGAGAAAGAGAGTAAACTAAAACATACATAAGTATGTACGTACATATAGAAGAGAATAAGCTAAAGCATACATACTTACGTACTACATATGTGCGTACATACTTATATATGTTTCAGTTTATTCTTTTTTCGATTTTGATCTCCACTAGCAGTCTCTGAAAGAGAACAGGAATAATTTTTTCTTTTATGGGCAATATAATAAATCCCATGCTGATTCTTGTGCTGGCATGTGCTGGTATGGCAGGGCAACATCTTTATAAATATATAATCTTTGCTTTAGCAATAGTCGACAATTCTGTTTTTCTGTCAAACGAAATATCCAAAAAGCGAAAAGCTCAAAGAGGAATAGAAAAAGAGAATTAATTTTGTTGTAGGGAAGCTGTTTTTCCTAAAATAAATTGTGCCTCAGGCAAACAACAAAATCAACTTTACGATTTTTAATAAAATACGAAACATCATTATACTTTTAGTGAGCTTACGGCAACTGCTGATGTTGGCTATAGTCAAAATCGTAAATAAATGTTTCTGTTACGACAATTCTGTTGTTTACTGTTAAAAATAATATAATTATCATCAAAATATGTTAGAGAACCGCGCTACAAGTCTGGAGTAGACTGGAGTAGTTTTTTGGCAACTTGTATTTTATACGATATACACTTCAGAATTTCTTTTACTCTGGAATGTATTAGCGCAGCACTATCTTGACATTTGTAATAATCACAACATATTACGTTCACGCTCAGAAAAGGAAACTGAGTACTGAATACATACGGATTGAGTATGTATCAGCAAAGAATATAATACATAGAGTGTGCATATGTATATATGCAAAAACGTTCTATGACGACTGTGTCATTTGTACCCGCCTTTGATGTTTGCTCTCTAAATTTTTATTCTCGTGTAACTCTGCATTGTTTACTCTCTTTACAGCCACGCTCACAAGAGAAAATAAAACAAAAGAAAATAAAAAGACATCTTTCATTGTCACTAGTGTGTTTACAAACATACATTATCATGTATGTTTCTTTTTTTTACTTGCGCTCTCCTTTTCTTTATATTTATTTGAAATAAACCCAAAAATTTGTATGAATAAAAAATATAGTCAGAAATAAGAATGTGCAAATTAATGTAGGGAAAAGCATATTTATTTTGTTGTTGTGCAAACGAAAATATATTAATCTACACCGAATATATAGTGCCATTTATTATCTATGCATGTACATATTTAATAATAAGTAAATATGTATATACATATAATTATTTTTTCATTTATGTTAAAAAATTCTAAATAAATTTTTTTCTTAGAAGGAAGTTTACAAAATTATAATGTTTATTTATTTCTTTTTATTATTATTTTCAATTTTATAAAAGAATACTGAAGTTAAATTAAGTAGAATACAGGCAAAGCTCTGTATAACGAATTTCGCTTTAACGAAAATCCGATATAACGAACTGTTTAATTTTTTTGTTGACTACCTTATATAGAGAACATTAACATCATAGAGAACATCAATTTTACGCTCGATATTACGAATGGTAAAAAGAAAGTGGCAAAAAAACAAACTATTAGCGAAAATTTTACCATTAGCTACCTTATGTAGCTAAACATTTTAAAACATTAAAATCAAAATATGTTGTTAACTTAAAAAACGTTAGATTACCGTTAGTTTTTTTCTTCTTTTTGACAATTTGTTTTGAAACAAGCTGCTGCGATCCCTTTTATTACATTTTATGCTGTGCACGTATTAAAGTGAATTAAAAATGGGAAACAGAAAAAGATTTTGTTAAAAGAAAAAGTAAATTTTTTTGAAGATTGTAAAAAGGGTATTAGCCTACGAGAAATTTCAATGAAATATGAAATACCATAATCTTTTATATGCACACTCAAAAAAAATGCAAGTAAAAATTGTGTTCAATTTAGAAACAACCAACAATGGATCAGAAGATCGTCGATATTTAAGAAATGGCGAGTATCGCAGCATGGAAAAGAAGCTGTATAAATGATTTCTTAGCCAAAAAAAGAAACATTTACCAATAAATGGAATTGTATTAAAAGCAAAAGCCATAGAAATACAAAAAAGGATTTGGATTCCACGCAAGTGTTGGCTAATTGTCTAGATTTAAAAAAAGATATGGAATAAGACATCCTAAAGGAACAGGAGAAAAGTCGTCATTGAGGTCGGACTTAATAATACCGATTAAAAGAGAATTACAAAAAATTTCACCCTTCTGAGAAGCAATTAGTAAAAACCTCAAAAGATGACAAATTTTGGGCGATTTTCACGCCTTCTAATGTTACGCCGCTTATCCAACTTGTGGACCAAAACGTGATTCATCTATTGGAGTTACACTACAGAAATAGTCTCTTGTCGCAAATTGTTTTATCAGGAGTAGAAGACATTCTCTTGTTTTTAAAAACATTTTAATCTTTAACCTCTTAAAACCTGAACATGAAGCGATCATGATAACAGTTTATTTTTGTGTATATCGTTTTCTTTAAATCATTATTAAAACACTCGTAGTCTTATTGGAAAAAAAATAAACTCTCCAATTGTAAAAAAAATGACGACAATTTTGGTGAAAATTCCATTTGCCGATAGTTTTAGAAACTCTAGAGTCTACGCTAAGAAATACAAGTCTAGTTGCTTCCAACTTATGTCGCTACTTGTAATAAATAAAGATAATTTAAAGTACACATATGTGTACCCGAGGTATCAGGAGGTTTAAATGCAATGTCAATGATAAGTCTTGCATAGGAGGATACTTTAAGCAGGATACTTTAGCGTAATATTGGAATAAAATGTTGAGCCCAAACAACAATGGTTTCGATGAAGTTACATGCATGGGACGCAACTATCGACTTTTTAGTTCAGTTTTTCCTGATGAAAGTCCTCCTTTAAATTTTAATTTTGTTTTATTAAATTATTTTATGTGAATTTCACCATAAACGACTTAAAGGATTGGAATAGAGATGTTAGGTATGAACATGAGGTCGAAGCAAATAATGAACCTGCAGAATTTGTAATTAATACTGAAGCAAAAATAAGACACATTGATGCAATTAACAGTTATGAAACCTGTATTAAATGGTGTCAAGAAAATAATATTGATTTTTCAAAATCAGTTGTATTAAGAGAAATCCAGGTAGAAGCTGTCCAAAAAGGTCTATAAATTAGCCAAAAACAATCTTCAATTAAAGATTTTTTCAATTGCGTTAGCTCTTCATATCATATATTTTATTTATATTTTATATGTTTTTCGAGATTCTCATGTTAAAATTAAAAACATTATTTTTTAATATGTATTAACTTAATAATTTTCTGTTAATTAATAACAAAGAAAGAAAAAAAACTTCGCGATAAAACGAATTTGTCAGTATAACGAATGGGCCTGACACTATATCGTTCGTTATACCGGGATTTGCCAGTATTTAAAAAATACTTAAGTTAAAATTTTATTTTTGTACATTTATCAAGTATCCATGTAATATTATTTTTATATAAAAATTTAAGTTTACAATTTTGTTTTTGTACATGTACACTTAATAATTTCAAAAAATAAAATTTTAATTAAGTTGAATAAATAAATTGCTAAAATTAAAATGATTAATAAAAATAAATTATAAAGTTATTCATTTGAGAGAATTCTTACTTTCCTTTGTTTAGAACTGCCTTTTTCCACAGACCAAGCGCAATGCTTTCTAAGAAGAACTATTAAAAGAAATGCGAAAACAATTATCATTAAACCATTCTGAATTCGACCGCTTACACGACTCAACAATAAAAGATTTTATACCAACTCTGTGGCTCATCCTTAAAAATTTTGTGGAATATAATAATATGTTTTTTGCATGCATCCATTAATATATCTGATGGAGTAATTGAGTTTCCAAAATCCTTTAATCTCTGCATATGTTTATCGAACTCAACATCGTATGCTTCGCTTGGATTTAATTCGTTATGTTCAGTAGACATTACTTCTTCCAAATCAGTATCAGTTTCCATTTCTACAATTTTCATTTCTACAATTTTCATTGTGTTATCTTACTTCGATTTACAGTTACCGGAAGAGCTCGACTAAAAAATTTTGGAGACCACAGATGTTGCCAAAATACTATTAAGTTTGGCTGTAGAAGGGAATTTATTATTACCTACTTTTATCATAGTAAAGTTTAAGGTTTCTTTTAAAAATAGAAGAAATAAGTTCAGGATGAGCTTTATCCCACTTAAAAATAAGGCACGTTATTTTTCATTAATAAACTCCACTCCATTATTGTATTCAAGGAATGTTTGCATAAATCGTTGATTCCCATTGTTGACTTGAACTGCAGATCAATAACAATTATCAGCATAGAATGAATAGCTATTAAAGCAATTAAAAATTGTATCAACTTTTTCTATAAACTTTGCAGTTGACATTGCTCTTCTGTTGAACTTGCTTTAAATGTTGAAGTTTCGACCATGGTATAACGGTAGAGGCAACTGTTCTATCAAAAACTTGTGTTGCAAATTTGACGCGAATTTTTTCAAACGAATTGGGAATAATGTGTTGCAGTGTCAATTTTCACATTTCAGTTTTTGAATTTATTTCCATCTCGTACATTTCTTTAATTACATGAAAACTAGCACTTCCAGCTGGTGTCTTGGGGTCGCACTTCATCCATCCATTTCGTAAAGACTATTCTATTTGTTGAGAAACATAGTTTACCCTATACAAAACAAAAAGGTCGTACTCTATATCTTCTTGTATGCTACGAGTGTTTACAATGTTATAAAAGACAATTCTTGCAAAAACTTCTAAAATTGTAAAATAAGCAATCGAAGTCATTCGTCACAAAAAAACTTATGTTTACCAACGCACATGCATACATTTATTTATATTTCGTATTTATGCTCTCTTCTCTTTATCTTTTAGTTAAAGTAAAATCTAAATTCTCTCTGACTATGTTCCCTGCACCCCGCATCAAGAAACGAATAAAAAAAATATATATTTTAAGCTTTGTATAACATGCACATTTTATACATTGTATATTCTTTAGCATATGTATAACATATTAAGTGCGTATAACTACTTTTACAATGTGGCAATTGATGGATAGACAATTTTTGCATTCTCTTTTGAAGTTGCCTAAACCTTTTATAAGTAAGAAATTAATTGACGGACATAAATTTGTCATTTATACTTCTTTCTCTTTCTTTCATATGGAACAGTATTGACGTCACAATGAAATGAGAAAATGAATATGAAGCAACAGAATGAAAATTTCGAAAAATAGAAAAGAGTAACAAAAAATGTCTAGTACAGACAGTCATGTACTACACACTCTACCTCTTCAACCCCTCGCCAACAAACTTCGTACGTCTGGCAATCAGTTACCAGTTTGTAAAAGGGGTCTATGTAATCACTAAAATATATTAGTCATTTGCTTAATGGATGATTGTTTAGAAGCGACTGAAGGAATATGCGGTCCATTATTACAACTTGCCTTCAAAGTTGGATTTAGTAAAATGTAACTTTAGCTAAGGAGAACTTTTAAGTCACCTTTAACTTTTTTCGTTATTACAACTTAATTGTAAAATAAAGTTTAATTTTTTTAAATATGGCGGTGCCGAAGCAATATCGATAATTTTTACCAAATTAAACAAGTTCTTTGAAAACGCAGTGGCAACGACTTGTTTTCGTTTTTGTTATGTTTGTTCATTTTGTTTACAACGTTTGCGTGTTGTAGTTCTATATTTTCTTTTATTTTTGTGGTTTTTTGTGACCTGTTTTCCATTTTGATTTGAAAAACTATTAATATATAAATGTTTATTTTTCATGTTTATATTTGAAGTTGTCATATTGGAAATAATATACATATATATGAAAAAAAAATATATGAAAAACTATTAATATATAAATGTTTATTTTTCATGTTTATATTTGAAGTTATCTAGTAACTATTAATATATAAATGTTTATTTTTCATGTTTATATTTGAAGTTATCATATATATATATATATATATATGATAACTTGTTTATATATATGATAACTTGTTTATATATATATATATATATATATATATATATATATATAAGACTTTATATATATATATATATATATATATATATAAACAAGTTATCATATATATATATATATATATATGATAACTTCAAATATAAACATGAAAAATAAACATTTATATATTAATAGTTTTTCAAATCAAAATGGAAAACAGGTCACAAAAAATTTGAAAAACTATTAATATATAAATGTTTATTTATCATGTTTATATTTTAAGTTATAATATTGGAAATAATATATATATATATATTTATATATATATACAATTTTTTTAGAAGAACATACAACATTAATGGCCATTATTACAACTTGCCTTAAACTAAGGGCAGGAATTTAACGGGTAGATAATTTGTTTTATATTATTGTAAGTATACAATAAGCTAAATATATAATATATATATATATATATATATATATATATATATATATATATATATGATTTGAAAAACTATTAATATATAAATGTTTTTTTTCATGTCTATATTTAAAGTTGTCATATTGGAAATAATATATATATATATATATATATATATATATATATATATATATATATATAAAATTTTTTATATATATATATTATATATATAAATATATATATATATATAATATATATATATATAAATATATATATATTTATATTTATATATATATATATATATTTATATATATCTATATATATAATATATATATATAATATATATATATATATATATATATATATATATATAAAATAATATATATAATATATATATATATATATATATATATATATATTTATATATATATATATATATATATATATATATATATATTTATAAAATATATATTATATATATATATATATATATATAAATATATATTTTATATATATATTTTTAGCTTATTGTATACTTACGATAATATAAAACAAATTATCTACCCGTTAAATTCCTGCCCTTAGTTTAAGGCAAGTTGTAATAATGGCCATTAACGTTGTATGTTCTTGTAAAAAAATTGTTGCTTATTATCATTCGATAGATAATAAATAATATTGTTAAGAAATAATAAAACTTTCAATTGATTTCTTTTATTTAATTTCATAAGTACATATGTACATATTTTTTGTTCGAAGATCTTCGGCTGTTAATTATATCTTCTTTGATTTCCTTTTTGATTTGTGCCGACTTTTGTTTTTTAATTTAATTATCAAGAATTTTCTTTAGTTGCACTTAAGCGTTTCCAACAAAGGGTGAGTGATGTTAAATGACAAACACACACATTGTCAAATACCGATTGACTGACTGAGTGAAAATTGACTAATTATAACTTTTGCGCATGGCTAGAGCATTTAAAAAGTGTGAAATTATTAAACACATCGTTAAATAAACAAGAGGAGAATTCAACGGAAATTTGGTAAAGGATAATCTTCGCTTAGATTTACAATTATTTTTATTTAATTAAGAGAAAACCAAAGATTTCGTAATGTGATGTAAATTCATTGAATAAAAAGATATCTCTTTTCTTACAAAATAATTCAGGTGTAAGTTAATTTTATGCAAATCTTTAATCAGACTTATTCTAATGTATGCATGGATTAGGCACACACTTAGAAAACTACCTTATGGCATTAGCTGAATGGCTATTGACGGGAACCTTTACGACCAAGGGCGTGTAGGAAGACTTTTAATAAATTGAGAAGGCTGCTTGATTATGAAATAAAACGCCAGGATGCAGTAGAAATAAAATAAAACTACTTGCTAATGACAGAGAAAATTGAACGAAATTTTTTCGGCCATATGTTCCATATAGAAATTGTAAGAAAAAATATTTATGTGTAGAACACCGTAATATCTCAATAAGGCAGGAATGGCCAAAGAGAGAAGTGAGTTTGTAGTAGTGTTATAAGCAAGTTGTAGTAATATTACACTTAGTAAAATTAATAGCACGACACCCGCCTACCAACCAGAACGTTCGCGGCTCAATAACAGGCCAGACCATCTTAAAAAAAAGTTTTTTCAACAGCGGTATCACCTCATAACATTAGATGGTAATTGGTTATGAGTACTGCTACTATTGAAAACTATTCTAATGCATTTGCCGTTCGGAGCCGGCGTTGAACTGTAGGTCCTCAATGAGTCTAAAAATAGAATCGGGTGCAGCTCATTGACTGAGAGAAGTTCTTCATGGAATGTAATGGGAATTAAATAAAAATATTATTAATATGAATGAGAAAAAGAAAAATAGTTAAGTCCATGATTAATATGGCATTTCTTTACTTGTTGATATTAGAAAAATTTAATATTAATTTTATGATAGTTATCGAAAAGCCAACATTGCTAAAAAAAAACAAATAAAACCATAAGTTGAAATATTTTTTCTTGAATAACATTTAAAAAAATTAAAAAGTATTTTAACAATTTCAGCTGTTGAGTGCAATTAACGTATGTATGTATGTGTGGTACATGTGTATGTGTACATGAGTTAATTTTTACTTAACCAAGCGAAAAATACACCGCTTTTGTCGAGGCAATAAATAGATTTTTCTGTATAGAAAAATACAAGTGCAATTTACAAAGTAATCGTTGTTCATGTGTTTTGACACCTGATCACTTACACGAATTTTTGACTGATCAGTATACCGTAAGAAAGCTGACAATTCCAGAAGTCCTGTCAGATATTGTTGATTTGGAATCGGATCTGACTGCTAGTGGAAATTCATCTTACCTTATGTGTTTTGCATTTAAATATAATATTATTTGGTGGAAGATGAAAGTAATTAAAGTTTGATATTTTGAAAACATCGCAAAATTGTTGATTTTTATTTTTATGAGCGGACAGATAACAGAAATGAACATAAAAAGCATTTACATTTTTGGATCATTTCGAATATATTTGTTTATATGTTTTTTGTTATAAGTTTCTCGTTAAAAACGAGAAGCTCGAGATTAATTTTAGACCCATGGTTTCCTGGGCAAACCTTCTAAGAATTCATCGTAGATTACGATTTTGAAAACCTTTTGGTGAACTTTTTTAATACATACAAAAATTGGCCCACTCTTGTATAAATTCTTAATACAATATTTTAGAAAAGGGGTAAATGGGAAATTTTTTGTTAAAAAGTTCTGAAACGGTAATTTGTATACGATATGACCTGTAAGACATTATTTTTTTATAACATGAGTTCATAGGAATTCTTAATTATCGTATCGTTGTTGCATTTAGGCCAATAAACAAAGTAACTGTTATATAAAGTTCACTAAAAAAGAA
Source organism: Wohlfahrtia magnifica (assembly GCA_023159175.1). Lineage (NCBI taxonomy): Eukaryota > Metazoa > Arthropoda > Insecta > Diptera > Sarcophagidae > Wohlfahrtia > Wohlfahrtia magnifica. The sequence goes on from JAKWBJ010000080.1 coordinate 516,582, forward strand.
TTATGGGGTTGGGGAATAAGTTTATTTAAACAGATCAATAAGTTTATTCAAACATCTGGACCAATTTGTCGATAAGGTTCCACCAAAAATAGAGCGATCTGGTATAAAAGATCATATATAGCGGATGTTGAAAGAGCTTCCATTTGAGGTCTTGGACTTCGGCTTGTCTAATGTTGGGCGTGGCATTGTCGGGAAGAAGTATGGTTTTACCTTGTCGATTGGATCTTGTCAGTGGAATAGTCTCTTTCACGCAGTGCGGCTGTGTTGTGTTACGCTTCTTGTTAACCAAGAATTTTCTAGAACACCATGCCCTCCCAGTCCCACCAAACGCACAATATAACCTTCTTTGGATGGACGTCAGGATTGATTTTTGGATTTGGCATACCTCCTAGATCCACCCACTTCTTTCTTTGCTTCATATTTAACTAAAGGTACCATTTCTTATCTACCGTCACAAAAAGCGTTGTTTATGACCACGTGTTGTTTGATGACAGGCGAGATGTTGAGAACTAATTTGAAGGCGATTTTCTTAAGTTTTTTGTTTTCGTTAAGATCGTGAGAAACTCAGGCTCCCCCAGGCAACGAACTTTATTGAATTTATTGAAACAAAACAAAAATTGTCTGTTTCCTGAGATTTTTTGTTTGATTCTGTATCAAATTAACACTTTTCACATATCATATTTGGCGCATTTCCTAAATATGAAAACATTTTTTTCTAACATCCTTTGTATATGAGTTATATCAAAGAGTATACAATATAAAGAGTGTGCATATCATTTATGCAAAATTGTTCTATGAGGGCTGTAATATAAAAACCAGCCATTGATGTGTGCTCTCTAAATCTTTATTTTCGTGTAACATTGCATTGTTTATATCTTTATAACTCCGCTCATAAAAGAAAAGAAAATAAAAAGACCTTTTTCATGCTCACTAGTATGTTACAAGCATACATTATCATGTGTGTTTCTTTTTTTTTTTTTGCTTGCGCTATCCTCTTCATATGTATTTTAAATAAGTTCAAAAATTTCTATGAATAAAGAATGCAGTCAAACATTATGACTGTGCAAATTGATACCTCGATTATTTGGTACCTTTAATATTGTCCAAGAATAAAAAAGTTCGCTTTTTGCTGTAAGTATTAAAATAATTTGCAAATTGAGTTGACTTTTAAACAATATAAAAAGTTCGCTTTTTGCTGTAAGTATTTCATCAACTTTTTTGAATTCTTTAAAACACTTATCACACTGTAATTTGGGAATAACTTTAAAAACCATGAATCCAACAAATTATCTTATTTGGGCCAATTCGACGTTTAGAAGAGAAGTGTTATCGAAAACGTCTTCCAAAAAAATAATCTGCATAAACATGTTTATCGACTCAACATCGCAGGATTCGCTTCGATTTAATTCGTTATATTCAGTAGACGTTTTTACTTGTTCAAAATCAGTATCAATTTCCATTCCTACAGTTTTCATCTTGGTTCGATTTACAGTTACTGGACGAGCTTGACTAAACAATTTTGGTGACCAGATATTTTGCCAAGATATTATTAAGTATGGCTACAGAAGGGATGTTATTATTACCCCTTTTTTGTCGCAATAATGAAAAAGTATTTTCCAATTTGTCCTGATTAAAAGCATTTCTCATAATAAAATAGACAACACTTCCTTCCATTAAAGTTTATTTTAATAATAAAACAAATAAATTTAGGTTGAGCTTCATTTCACTTAAAAAGAAGGCACGTTACTTTTCATTAACAAACTCCACTCTGTCCAACTCTTCAATGAATGTTTGTATAAACCTATGACTCTCTTTGTTGACTTGAACTGCAGATCGGTAAAAATTATTCGCATGGAGTTAACCGCTATTACAGCAGTCAACAATTTTATGAACTTTGCTGTTTAAGTGTTGAGAGTTTCGACCATCTTCCTTACGGCAGCGGCAACTGCTTTCTTTCTACTAAGAACAGTTGTTACAAATTTGACCAGCATTTTTAAAAAGGAATTTAGATAAATGTAAAGCCGTGCGCACATTTCAGTTTTTGCATTCATCTCCATCTAGTATATTTTCTGAAAACTGCCATTTCCATCTGGTGTTTTAAGACCTCACTTCATCCGTCTATTTCGCAGAGACTTCAACAAATGTGAAAAATCATACATACAAAACACGTTTTGTCGCTTAATTTCAAAAAAGACCTTTCAAAGATATCCAAAAATAGTGAAACATTGAAAATTACATTTTTGAAAAATTTATTTGCAAAATACCTGTAGCGCTATTTTTTATTGGCTTTTTCAAAAAATAAAAAACCTGCTTCAAATGTAATTACATTTTCCTAATGATTTTTTTTGAATAACTTTTCAAAAAATACATGAAATGTAATTCTTTTTATTGCCTTTTTCATTAAAAAAAAATATATACCTGGTTCAAAATGTTACAATTTTTATGGAAACATATTTTAAAAATAACCTGATATGCTACCTGCTTAATTTTTCATTAAAAACTACATTTTGTGAAGAGCATATTCAATTCAGTGATGATCCATGTATGTTTATCCGTACAAAAACAAAACAAACATAGTTTACCCTATACAAAATAAAAAGTTCGTGCTCTATTTGGTCTTGTTTGCTACGAATATTTACAATCTTATAAAAGACAATTCTTTCAAAAACTTCTAAAATTTTAAAATAAGCAATCGAAATTATTCTTAACAAAAAAAACTTGTGTTTCATAACGCACATGCAAACTTATATATTTTAAATGAGATGTACATAATACATATATATATATATATATATATATATATATATATATATATATATATATATATATATATATATATATATATATATATATATATATATATATTGTTATTGTGCTCGCTTCTCTTTATATTTGGATGAAAGTAAAATCTTAATTCTCTTTGATTGTGCTTACTTTCCCTCCGCTTAGAAACGAAACGATAAAATATTTTAAGCTTTAACATGCACATTCTATATATTGTATATCCTTTGGTTATAGCTAACTACCCTCATTAACTATTTTTACTTAGATTTTAGTTTTGTATTATTCACAAAAATATATTTTCTTGATGTTTTAAGAATATCGACCCCTTTGCGCAAAATTATCGTATGTTAAATTTTTTAAGAAATTGACTTTTTCATGCAAATGTACTCTAATGTCACATACCAACCATATAGTAAAACATTATATCGATATTCGCTACACTTATGGAGATTAATTAATTTTATTGTATTAATTTTATGTTGTTTTTCCTGTGAAGGAAATTATCGTCTGTATATGCTTTTATGAGCATGCTTTTGTCGTTATACCGTTATTTGGGAATTCTCTTTTGCAAAAATAACAACAAGTAACTAGTTGCATACTTAAATAGGGCAGTAGCTGTTTAAATATTTTATTTAACTGAAAATTTATAAAATAATCATGTTAATAAGAAATCATCTTCTGCTTGGTTTCAGACTCTCCGTTAAGCATTTTCTACTAGTGCGGGAATTTTCTCTATACTAAGAATTTAATTTAGGTTCTTTAAACTCCTTGGAGCTTCTTAAAACTCTTACGTACATGTATCAAAAATCAGCTACTAGGTAAATAATAAATAAAGAATGAACTATAATGCACGATTTTAATTGTGTCACACCTCAGCGTCAAGTTTATTGCCCAACTTAATTTGACATTTCTTTGTTTTAGTGTTTGACAAATTCAACCATGAAGAGGTACACAATTGAACAGCGCGTTAAGGTTGTTGAAGCCTTTTTAAAGCATAGTCGACCAAATGTGTCCACAATCGGGAGAAATGTGAGCAAATTTCAGCAATTCGGGTTTGTAGGAAATTCGGAAACAACTGTCATTGCTCGCCCACTTCGTTCTGCGGAAAACATTGCTGTTGTTCGCGATATTGTGGCAGAAGAGCCGTCAACCTCGACTCGTCATCGTGCCACACTATTGAACATATCACGAACATAACTAATGCGAATTTACACACTTACAATTTTCAATTGATTCAAGAGCTGAAGCTTACTGACTATTTCAAGCCTCGTCAATACGCCGAATAGTTAGTTGAACAGACAGAAGTGGATGATGACTTTACAAAGAAAATCATCTTCAGCGACGTGGCGATGTTAGTTGGCCGCCACGATCATATGATATGACAACGTTGGACTTCTTTCTTTGGAGATATTAAAAAAAAGTGTACGTAAATACGCCAAGAACAATTCAAGAGGGATGAGATAATTCGGCATATAACGACACTGACCTCAGTTATGCCGCAAAGCTATTGAAAATATCTACTGTTGGATAGAGGTATGCCACTGAAGCCGTGGCTAGCATTTGGTTGATATTTTGTTTCACACATAATTATCATAGATCCTTTATTCATAACAAAAAATATTAAGATAATTCTCTGAAAACTGTTTGTTTTATTTTCGATTAACATCGTGCGTTGGTTGGTCTACCCTTTTAAATAATAATAATTTATTTTTCTTTAGTACGCAAGAGGTGATAGTCTAAGAAGCTTATGCTCCTTGAATTGTAATATTAGATTTTTGTTATTTATTAATAATACAATAGTAGTAATTTTTGGATGCAGAGGAAAACAGCAATTCATCAATATTGATGAATGTGTAACGCATGTTAGGTACAAAGGTGAGAGCTAAACCTTATTTTGAATGACCAATGTGCAAGTCTTAATATGCAAAAATTCTTGAACACCCCGTGCTGAAAAATATTATATTATTTTGCTCTCGTAATATGCTTATTGTAAGAGATAGCTACTGTTTATTATGAGCTGAAAGCGATGGTGAGCGTGGCTATAATGAAGTAAGTTCAGCCCTTCAAAAGTAATTACTAATCATAAATTTTAAAGAAACAGTTAACAAACTAAGTATCTACTGTGACTGTTGTGTCGGTGAGAACCACAACAAGGCTATAATAATCATGTTCAATTTAAGGTGATATTTCAGTTGTTTTTAAGTTATCGTAAGTACCTCATTTAACAAAAAAAATAAATAAATAAATAAATAAATAAATAAATAAATAAATAAATAAAACTTTGTGGGCAAAAATATCGTATGTGCCCAAAAACCTATATATGTCTGAATATGAAATCTTTTCCATAAAAGAAGTTTTTATGTTAACATATCGGTTATTGTACCACATTTAAAATTTGGTATTGATGTAACCAGCCTAAGCAAAGAAATTTAGAAAAACGCTCTCCTGAAAAATTTAGTTATTGTAACATACGATAATTTTGCGCAATAGGGTCGATATATTGTGTACTTAATCCAAATTGTTTTGGCTATGTTTGTTGATATACATACACTGGCGAGCAAAACCGAGTACAAAATCAGCATTTTTTGGTTAAATGTGCAATTTATTTATAATAACCAAAAGGACGATTCTTTTGTAATTTGAAATAATTATTTTTTATTAATTTTAGGATAAAAATATGTATTTAGAATAGTAATAACACAACAAAATCAAAAAAATAAGAATATAAGGCAACTTTAAGTACTCAGTTTTGCACGTTTTTAATATGAATAATAAAAGTGGGGAATCACATACTGAAAATAGTAAATAATACGCAATACGAATGCGTTGGTGGTCTATTTTTGTTAATTGCTATCATTGTTAATTTTTATCAGTAATAGCGGCTTTATAGAGCAAAATAAAACTAAAATGAAGAAAACTAATATTGACGTCGAAAATACTATAGTATCTTTAACTGAAAGTAGACATTCATCTAGAGTAATTGCAAAAAAAGTTAATTTGAGTCAACTTTCAGTTCAAAAAAAGCGAAATTCAGCTTCTAAAACGAATGTTAGAGGTCGCCCTCGGTTACTAACGGATTCAGACGCGCGCCTAATGGTCCGAGAAATGAAAAAACAATTTATAAAAACACCCAAACAGGCTGCTATTGCCATAAATAAAGATGTCAGTGAGTGGACAGCTCGTAGAGCACTTCACAAAATCGGTTTAGTAGCAAGTGTTAAAACGAAAAAGCCAGCTGTTTCAGATAAAAACATAAAAGCACGTTTGGAATTCTGCAAAAAACATGAGCATTGGACCATTGATGATTGGAAGCGAGTTATTTGGTCTGACGAGACAAAAATCAATCGATTCCAATCTGATGGTAAAGAATATTTTTGGAGCAGACCTCATGAGTCCATTCAAAAGCATCATGTAAAACAAACTGTTAAACATGGCGGAGGTAGCTTGATGATTTGGGCCTGTTTCACAAGGTGGCAGTTGGGTCCAATAGTAAGAATTAATGGTGTAATGAAGAAGAAAGACTACCTCCAAATTCTGAAAACCAATTTACCCGATTTCGTTGACCGCAGCGCCTATCCGGAGGACGAAGTCATTTTTCAGCAGGACGGGGACCCTAAACAGACGGCCAAAATTGTACAAAAAAGGTTGTCTGAGCAAAAATTTCAGGTAATTAAATGACCAGCGCAGAGCCCGGATCTTAATCCCATAGAAAATTTGTGGTTCATATTAAAAAGACGATTGGGAAAACATAATAGAGCGCCTACCAATATTGAGGAACTTTGGAACCGTGTGCAGTTAGAATGGGGAAATATTCCTAGTGGATTTAAAGAGAACTTGGTTGAAAGTATGCCGAGGCGCATTAAAAATGTTATTAACAATAAAGGATTATGGATACCATACTAAAATTGCAACTTTATAATTGCACTAAAGAATCGCGCTAAACAGAGTACTTGGAGTGGCCTTATGTTTTTATATTGAATTTTTTTGATTTTGTTGTGTTATTACTATTCTATACAAATATTTGTATCCTACAATGAATAAAAAATAATTATTTTAAATTACAAAAAAAATCGTCCTTTTTGTTATTAATTTATAGCTCATTTAACCTAAAAATGCCGATTTTGTACTCGGTTTTGCTCGCCAGTGTATATATGAAAAATATCGAAAACCTATATCGGACTTAACATAAAATTACGTAATCAAGCCAAGCCATGGATATTTTTGATGGGCCACAAAGGACAGATCGTGGGAGATCCTAATTTTGTCAAATCAATGACCGAAGTCGAAGGCAAAAAGAAATCTTACAACCATGTCGAGCTTGTTGAGTACATGTTATCGAACTTGTGTAAGCAACGATGCAACATGAGCATAAAACTGCACTTCCGGCACTCGCATTTAGATCGACTTCCACAAAATCTTGGTGATTTTATCGAGGAGCAGAGTGAAAGATTGCATGAGGATCTTCGGACAATTGAAAAGCGTTATTAGGGAAGGTGGGACTCACATATGATGGTAGACTACTGCTGGAGTTTACAACGAGATCTACCTAAAGCCACTAATTCAAGGAAATCTTGTAAAAAATTATTTGATAGTGTTCAGTAGAAATTTTGTATTAATTTTTTGTATTTCAATTATTTTCTTAATTTGCATTAAAAAATAATAAACAATCACAGCACAATCAAACAAACACATAGACTGGTAAGGGCCTTGGAAGAAAAAAATATTGCTCAGCTCTCTTTATCATGTTTCACAGGCGTTCGATAAAGAATGGCATGAAGGCTTGGTACATAAACTGAGACAAAATTTACCAACAAATAATGTTGCAGGTGAAGCTCATTTTGATCTTGGCGGGTACGTAAACAAGCAAAATTGTCGCATTTGGGGCACAGAAAACCCGCACGCATACATTGAAAAGCCGATACACCCAAGACGAATCACTGTTTGGTGCGGATTTTGGTCCAGAGGCATAACTGGGCCACTTTTCTTCGAAAATGAGCAAGGAGTGGCCGTTACAGTTAATGGCGATCGTTATCGGGCCATGTTTAACGAATTTTTGTTCACAAAAATTAAAGAGGAGGATATTGGCAACATTTGGTTTCAACAGGACGACGCTACGTGCCACACGGCCGAAGCTACACTCGATGTTTTGCGCCTTGTTTTTGAAGATCGCATTATCAGCCGCAGAGCTGATGTCGTTTGGCTACCTCGGAGCTGCGATTTGACACCGTTGGACTATTATTTGTGGGTTGCCATCACAGATAAGTGTTACGTCAACAAGCCAGAGACAAATACCGCTTTAAAGGACAATATTCGTGAAGCCATTGGTTAAATACAGCTTGCACACAATCGATAATGTGCTTAAAAATTGGACCGATCGTGTAGGCTACTGCATGGCCAGCCGAGGCAGCCATTTGAATGAAATTATTTTTCATTATTAATCGGAAGGAATGTACTTTCAAATAAAAAAAGAAATTTGAGAAAATATTCAGTAGTTTTTTTTATAGCATTTCAAAAAAAAAAAAAAAAAAAAAAAAAAATTATTTGGCGGACCCTATATATTATTTATAAATCCATTGCTTTTAATGGAAAACAGGAACATTGATTATCTTCTGTTTTAATCTTTTCTTTTGCACAGACTTAATGATAATTATAGCACAGGAGCTTACTATTGCATTGTAATACCACATACTAATTGTCACTTTAAAACTTTTGTCACCTTTCATAAAAAATTCTCTGAAAAACACAAAAAGTCAGACATGGGTTTGACGGCCATTGGGAAATCGCCATGCAATGCAAAAGGCAAAACGATTTTTTCTTTTATTATTAAAGTCAAATGCTTTAAGCAGAAGTAGAAGGAATACAGTATTGCATGTGTCTTTTTGCCACAGAGTGTTAAGCGTTAAACAATAGTTTGTTTTTTATTTTTGCTTGTATTAAAATAACAGCAGATACTCAACAGAAATTGTTGAATTTTTTTGGTTGTTGCTATTGCTGTTCTTTAATGTTTTAAATTTTTGATAATAGTTGTCGGTCGTATGATATTTACAGTCAATAAAAATATTTGTCTCTAAGTGTGAGTGATGCTACAAGAATTGTTATTTAATAACGATATAACGATGGGTTCCTCTTATAGCCAACGATTGTTTGTTTTTAAAGCAGCCACTTAAGTTGTTATGTCTCTTTTTTTGCAAAACACAATATCATTCCAATAACTATCTAAATTCATTAAACACACAGATATGTATGTTGACAATTCTATAGAGAGTATAAAACAAAAAATATAAAATAAAATCGAATAGAATATAATTGGAAAAATGGAACTGAATCCTTTTAAATACACGAATAGAACAAAAAATATTTCACCTTTTTTTAATGTATTGTATTGTATTCTCATTGTGCGTAATGTAACAACAAACGTTAATAAAATCCATACGTTAATTTATATGATTATAGATGCATAGCAGTTGGTATTTCAATTTTATATTTTATAGAAAAAGCTGCCAACAATGTTTGTTATTTCAAAACAAATCAATAATAAATACATGCATTCATACATACATGTACATATTTAAATAAAATTTTCCAAAAAAAGGAAAAAATTAATCTTTCATATTATTTCTCTTAAAGAATTAAAGAGAACATTTCAAATTATTTTTGCGATTATTTAAAGTTCCAAAAAACTTCCGGCCCTTGACATTTATTAGCAGCCATATTATTGAAGCTACAAAAACAAACAAAAGCAACAAACTCTATAAGCTAATAATGTTATTTATTTCTGAAAATATTTGATTTCAACAAAAGTCTTTCGGTAATTTAGTAGTGCATACGGAGTACATTCGAAAGAAAAAATAATACATTTTTAAGCATCAAACTGAACTGATTTTTCAGAATACAACAGAACTTCACAATCAGATATATTTCTCATTGTGGACATCTGAACAAATAGCTTCAAATTAATTTTACATCTAGTTAAAGAAATTAATCGTTATAAATATGTGCAGTAATGCTCGAATAAGTGCTTCCCGCTTAAGAGAGTTTCACGCTTAAATGATTTGAAAAAAAAAAACATTTACTTCTTTTCAATTAAATTGTGTATATTTTTTTCTTGTAAATGAGTCCCGCTTAAACGCGTTACACTCTTAAATGGGCCATTAATTTAATCATGTATTTAACACATACATTTATCGGTTAAATACACTAAGGAACTTACGTGCTCGTACGTACATACTTATATGCATGTATATTTTTTAACCTGGGCTCTTAGTGCAACTGAAATTTACAGTCTAGCAGTCTTAAATTTTATACATATTAGTTTAGAAATTCTCCGAAAATATAACATCTGTAAATATATATTTATATTTAAGAATAAAAAATTAGTTTTCGATATAATAGCTACGAAGACGGTGCAGTTATAGCTTCAACTAAAATTAAACATTTTAGAAGTTAAAAAACATAAAAAAACAAGATTTGTGAAAAATACAAGTATTCTCGTTCTACTTTAAAAAGAATTATTAAAATGAAGAGGATATTTTAGAAAAAATATAACCTGCCATCCAAACGTGATCGCAATAGTAATTATCCTGAAATTGACAAGGCTGTGACGTTTTGTTTCAACCAAATGAGGCAATCAGGAGCAGTTGTGTCTGGTGTTATGGTAATGGAGAAGTCAAATCAATTCGCTATTAAATTGAACCAATATTTTACCGCAAATACTAGCTTGTTGTGGCGATGGCAGAAACGAAAAGGCACAACTTTAAAAAAAGTTCAAGGAGAAAGTTCTTTCACAGATAACTTGGGTGCTAGTAATTTTCAGGCATTGCTTCCAAATATAATTGAAAATTATGAAACAAAGAATGTGTTTAATGCTGATGAGTGCGGTTTATTTTTTTTAAGCTTTGTCCGCATCAACTCTCACTAGAAAAGGGCAGCAGATAAAGGAATATAAGTTCTCTAAAGATAAAATAACAATTTTATTTCTTTGTAACGCAACTGGCGAGTACAAGAATGTATACGCCATAGGTAAGCCAAAAAAAAACCTCGGTGTTTTAGGATTAAAATATTGCCTATTAAGTATTTTTTTCAACAAAGAGCCTGGACGTCACAAGAAATTTGGAAAAAAATACATTCTATATTTAATGAAGAAATGGCTCGAAATAATCGCAATGTTATTTTATTTATTGAGAGTGCAGCACCACGTAGACAAGCACGAATTGAATATCTGCCTCCTAATATCACACCAATTGCTCAGCCTTTCGATCAAGTTACAATTAGATCTTTTAAAGCTATTATAGGCCAAATATCAATTGAAAACAATTGGTAATGGTCAAGGAATATCAAAATTCTATAAACTTTGATGACGATTTGCCTTGTTTCGGAGAACTTACCGATGAAGAAATAGTGGCCAATGCAATTGGAGACAATCTTGAATTGTCTAGCGACATGCTTTAAAGTCGTTAAATTTCCTTAGCAAAGCGTTCTTATCAGATAATAAATTCATGCACGAAGTGGACGAAATGGAAAACTACATCTTAAAGGAAAAATCAGTCAACTTTCTGCAGACGATAATAAAAAACTATTTAAAAAAAGTTAGTTTATAAACCGTTTTTTCAAAAACCAATTGTTTTATTTGATTGATTGACTAAGATGAATTAAATTTTTTAAATTAAAATAAAACTTAAATGATTAAGTTTTCATTTATACATATTTTTATGTATTCCCTATTTAAAATAAATGCATCTTTGCTTTATTTAACCGATATTTTTATAAATGTGTTGGTTTTTATAAATGATCTTCTCGTTTTAATGTGCTCAGCCATGAACATTTTATATGAATGCTCTTATCCGTGATTTATTGTATATAAAGAAAGCACTTTTGAGATTTCTCTCATATTTCTGGAATACATTTTGTAAAAAATAGTATGTGTACTCCTTAAAAGAGTACGTATAACATCCCTATTATACAATAAGATATGCATCACAAAATGTATTACTTTATCTCAACATTTTGTCAAATATCAACAAAAACAACCGAGGTCTTCAAATAAAGGTGTGCAAAACAAAAGCAACGAACTAATATTTCGCCAATGAAACTTTTTTTATAACATCTGTGCAGCTTGGAATTAATAATGCTATTAAATACGGATTCCAAGATACGTTTCCATTCAGCATTCAGCAGGTTCATACCATAACGTTGCCTCCCACACGCTTAAAGTTATTTTTACAATTGCGTGAATCAAGCTTCTACTAGTCATACTTCTTACTGTACACGTTATTAAATGAGAGTTTGATTAGTTTCCCAACATAATACAATTTAATAACTTGTACAGTGAGAAGTATGCCTAAGTAGTAGAAGGCTTGATACACGCAATTGTAACGATAATTTTAAGCAAGGAGGAGGCAACGTTATGGTGTAGGTTTGTTTTTCAGCAAATGAAGTAGGACCCAAAATTGAATCGATTAATTGAACAAAAACATATGTATGAAAAACGAAAATTCTTCCATATGCTGAGTGCAATATGCCACTTAAGTGGGTGTTTCAACGCGATAATAGTCCGAAACACATATCGAGGTTAGTCAGACAGTTCATTAAGGAAAACAGAGTTCAAGTCTTTGGCCGGCACAATCACCCAACTTAAACCTCTTTGGAGTAATGAAAAGAAATGTCTCAGAAACACCATTCAAAAATCAAAACGAACTCTGAAAACCTAGAAGCTAATTTGAAACATATATTGATGTATGTAGCTAAGTTATAAAAAATTAAGGTCTATCAACGAAATGTATTTTTGTTTTGCAGAACTTATTGGAAAACCTTGATTCCTTTTGTTGATATTTGAAAAAACATTGAGATTAGGTAATATATTTTTTAATAAAAATTTTAGTGTATATAAACGCAAATAAATTACCGGAAAAGGTTTCTAAATTAAATACTTTCAGAAATAAATGATATTATTGGTTTTTATAGGGTTTGTTGTTTTTGTTTTGCACGACACTGTACATCTAGATTATCGTTTGTGAATTTCGCGAATTTTTAGCCTTAAAAAGTAAATGTAATGTGTTCCAAGTTGTGGTTGTAGTCGAGGACAAACACACTACGACACAAAAGAATTTATTTGCAGCCCTATATGTTCATCACATCAAACTGGGACTACGAACAAAGCCAGCTGTTGTCTTATCTGATGAGAGAACAAATACCCTGCCTAGACTTACTATAACTTCCCATAGAAACTCAATCCAGTGAGTCGAAATAGCAGGGCATTAACATGGTGAGCGTAGAGAAGTCGCAATGCTTGTTGTGCAAAATCTACACTGATCAGTCTCAACATTTTCTAAGAGAGTTGTACTTGACTAACCATAACTGTTTTCTTCTTTGTTTGTTTGTAAATTCTTTAATATTGAAAATTATTTTTTATAATGATAGTTTTTCTGATAGTTTTTAATTGTTTCTTTTAATCATTAAACAGGTCACGGCGGTGTCAATCAACTAGGTGGGGTATTTGTTAATGGCAGGCCACTACCAGATGTGGTGCGACAAAGAATTGTTGAACTGGCGCACAACGGTGTAAGACCCTGTGATATATCACGACAATTGCGTGTCAGTCATGGCTGTGTATCAAAAATTCTCTCAAGGTAAGTGCGAACCAAAAACAAATACATACATAGTATACACGCACACATATGCCAATTGTAGTACTTAAATAACTACATTTATTTTAAGTGTTTAAAATTATTACCACATTTAAAATACAATATCCTGAAATATTTATAATCTATGATAATATATTTTCCGTGTAAGAGTTCGTGCCAATATCATTAAGTTGTTTCGCCGGAATCTAATACACAGTTTGCGTTTCAATAAGGTTTTATAATATGGGTATATGATAGCGTAAGTGAATGTATTTTGAATTGTAGCAGTTGTAAAAAACTAATGTAATTAAAAAAGCTTAGATTTTAATTAATTATTTTTTAATTTTTTGTACTTAAAGGACATTTCATTTTTGAATATGATAAGATATACATAATATTATATGTGCTCTGTTGAATCAGTCCATCCTCTACGGAAATCTCATATTGGTTTTGAAACTATATCAATTTAATTCAAGTGTTCGCTAAGTCTGCAATGCCCTGCCAAAAGAACATTTTTCATCAAAAGGGAATTTTTAGATAAATTGATAGAAGACTCTATTATTACTCTCCTGACCAGGCACTATTGCAGAACACTGCGATCCATGGGATATATTGTACCCTATCCGGTCTACAGTTTCTTCAGCAGATCTGCTGTCTTCCTAATGAACAGCAGCACATTAGACTTAGGTTCTATAGATCTTTTCATTTAAATGAACTAAGTCGTTCACTTAGTTCATTACTCAGTTGATTTCACATAAATTTTTGTTATTTTGTTGAAAATTTTAATTTTCAAATATTTCGCTTTGTGAACGTTTTTCAATTATAAACATTGAATATTTAGACATAATTATAAATATTCTATTTTTTAAAGCGTTTTGTAGCATGTTTTTTGCAAAAAGATATAATTTAACGATATCCTTGGATTATTGTTTTTAGTAAGTCTCTGCTGCGCAAGAAAAATTTTCGACAACATTTGAACGCAAAAAAGCAACCAGACGGACAAACAACTTCACTTTATATAATTTCACCATCGCCGCAACCGTTGCCACAACCTACTCTGACTGATCATTGATTTTCCAAAAAATCCACACATATAGAGCATATGTATATAATAGCCTTTTTTTTGCAGATAATTTTTAAAATAACATTTTATTTCGGTTATTTTTAAGGGTATTTTTTTAAATTTTAATAATTAAGAATTTGCAATAACATGTTATTGCTGGTACATTTTATTTGCCTCAAAATTTGCAAATGTACACTAGCATTTCAGGCAGTTTTTATTATTTTATTTCCGGGGTTAAATTAATGTGAAATTTTTATATTCTTCTGAATGAATTTGACCGGTAAAACAATTGAAGTCAACGAGACAAAAGACATATTTTAAATAAAAAAAGAAAACAGAGCAAAATCAATTGCGTTCGTTTTATAGCTTTTTCATACGAGTTATCAATTGTTTATTTAGTTATAAAAACAAAAAATTGATAATATATTTTTTTAACATAATATATTCATGTTACTTTTGCTTAATTTGCATATTAAGATTGTGGCAACACTGCTTATATATTATTTGCAAATTATTTATTTTTCAAATTAAGTGCCAAACATATTAATGAATCAAATATGAACGAAGAAGAAACAAACGAAAAGAAACATGAACCGCGGAGCCAATGGAACTCATTGTCTGGCAACACTGATTGTACATGTTATTTTCAGGATGACACTACCAACCAACGTATGTTCTTTTCATATAACATGAAAAAAGACACACGAACTAAAGAGAATCATGAACGATAAAACATCATGTAGGAACAAGAAACATGAAAGAACAAACAACCGAACGAACTACGGAGCTAAAAAGACTCACTGTAATGATCGACTCTCTCAGCTCACTTGTGTGAGTAGTTCAATTGTACTAAGTCGTTCGCGAACTACCCAAGTCTACAACAGATCTGAAACTGTAATGGTGGATATCTCACCCAGTGAGACCCTTTGTCTACCTAAATCTATCAAGAACCCCACATTTACACAATATGTGTTCCGCTATCTCTATGTGAGCACAGTCTATAAAGATCCGCATCTGTGGCCGCCATTCTTTTCAGTTACACTCTTAATCTATAGTGGCTTCGAGTCCGGCCTGTCATACTCGAATATCTCAGAGCGACGTCCAAATTGTATTGTGGTATGATGGACATTTCAGTGTTCCAAGCGTCTTTGAATTTCCCAATCCTTGATTAGATTGAGGATAGTTGTACTTAAGTGGTGCTGCACAGCAAGGTTCCGGACCGATAAAGGGTTTTGTGGAACTTTTTCTGGCCAATGGATCCGCCATTTTATTACCATCTATTCCGTAGTGTCCAGTAACCAAAACAACTGCACCATATTTCCAAGCGAAAGCTTTTGCAACGTATCGTAGCTATATTTGACCAGTCTGGATTTCATTCGATTCAAGCCAAGTGCCTTTAAGGTAGCTTGGTTGTCAGATATATTAATGGTCTTACCCTTCCGGGGGTGGCGAGATGTAGTGGTTAGAGCGCACGCATAACAACACAAACGAACCAGGTTCGAGCCTCAGCAGAGGACATTTTGAAGAAAATTTAATTGTGGTTTCGAATATTTAATAAACTGGCTTCAACTTCCCTCCAGACAACTCCGTCTAAAAAAAATAAAGAAGAAGCCCCCCAGACCTTCCCGCATACCTCTGGCGATGATGACAAACATCACACTAATGATCAGGAAAACACGCCACCTATTGGAAAAAAATTACAATGTTAGAGTAAATATAATCACCAATTAGCAAGGACATTCATCACTACGAAAAATCATATGGAGGAAGCTACAGTGTGGATTAATCATCTACTTAGCTTAAAAGATCAAATTGATTAAAGAAACTGAAACAAAGCAATGGATGGTTTGTGCAAACCCAATATGCTTCCTAGCGGAGTGAGAAAACCCTTGATTCCACTGTCCAGGTTGATCTCCGTACATATAGCAATGGTCATGATCTCAGCGTGGAAGAAACAGCGATCTTCCCAGTGGGATTGAAAAATCTCGGTTGGGTCCATGAACACCAGCGACCCGAACTAAGGCTCTATTTGACCAACAATCCCTGTCAGGGAATGGAGAGAAAACCCGACACATTTCAAAAACACTCGGCGAAAAACTCATTACATATATGTGAAGCGATGTCAAACCAACCAAGGCTTCCAAGACCGCTGTAAGACACGTTCTCTTTTCTCAGTTATACCGAGGCAGG